>OX387345.1:0-405000 GCA_947563465.1 Archips xylosteana | reverse complement strand
GGAATTTTAAGTTGGTTTGAGCATGTGGCGAGGATGGATGGAGGAAGAATTATTCACATAAATCAATCAATGATATCTTCATAGTTTAAGTGCAGACACTAGATAACTAGCTTTTGCCCGCGACTTCGTATGTACGCGTAGACAGTAACATTATGTTTGAATAAAATTTGGCACACATGTAATTTCGACGGTACTCTGACTCAACTCAACTCAACTCAACCTCGTAGGTATATGAAATTTTATGAATTTGGAATAAACACTTTAAGCCTTGTGTCTATAGTGGTTATTCCAATTTAAATTTCATATACGAGGTTGAGTCAGAGTACCGTCGATTTATAACGTGGATTAACACAGGATAATTCCGGGAAATGCAAAGTTCCCGTGGGATAGGAATAAGTGAATTCTATCGGTCCCTGATTGAAACGGGCTTCTTTTATCCCGGGAAAATACAAAGTTCCCGCGGGATAGAAATTATTCTTTAGATGGGCCGTAAAAAACTTTGACTAATAGAAAAGTTATAGTTCTTGACTGACATTGGCTATCTAATTTTCCCTCTACTTGCAAAATAAACGTTTTGTTTTTTTTGATTTTTTGTGTGTGTTGTAAACTGAATTACTACCTTGAGATAGCCATGTGCAAGGATCGAGGTTGTGGACTGCGGCGGGCAGCAGGGCGGCAGTCAGCGCCAGTAGCGTGTGCGCATGCATGACAAACATGGCGGGGAGTGGGTCGCGGCGCGCGCGCACCGTTTATGGGCCATTCTACTTTTAAGTAACCATTAATCTTTTGTGAAATATAAAGCACACCTGATGATTTTTTTCAAGTGTAAATAACTTATATACAAACTGAAACGCCTAAATTTAATATTTTAAAGCAATAAAACTTTAAATTCAAAGAAATTTTGTGGAAGAAATTGGTAACTCAGCGGAAAATACATCAATTTCCATACAAATGGCAGGGACATGCATGTTCACTGCGTTACCTACTTTATAGATAATAATGATTACTTTTTATACGTAGTGATAATTTTAAATGTAAGCTTAATTATGTGCCTATTTAAATCTTAAATGATATAAATCGAGCACTTTACCGTTTTTGTAAAAAAAATATTTGAAGAGTGTGCTCTTAAAAAAATACTGGTCAACGAAAAGTAGAATGGCCCTTATATAACCCACACCGAATTTTTCATTATAATTTTTCAATAACGAGAACTGGCGAGTTACTTATCTTAACTAAATTAACTACCTTTAGATTTTATAGTTCTTTTTCAATGCGTTACTTATCATGCAACAAATAAATAAGGCATTTTATGGTTTTGTGGAACCAAATAAAGCGATATCAGTCATTTAGGTCAGTTTTTGCGTGACTAACATAGAACGATACACGATATGATTTATAAACTTGCTAGCTGTTGCCCGCGACTCCATCTGCGTATAATAGGGGTATAAAAAATAGCCTACGAAATATTCTCAGACCTACCACACAACACTGAGAAAAAAAAATCATAAAATTCGGTCTAGCCATTTTGGAGGAGTTAGATAGCTTGCAGCAAACACTGACACTTTTATATTATTAGAAGTAGAATGATCCAATCGTCACACTAATATATCATAAATGTTAAAATTTGTGTGTGTGTGTGTGTGTGTGTGTGTGTGTGTGTTTGGCCATTGGCTTGGACCCGAAACCTTGAACTATTTAGAGGTGAGTGACCCATGTCTCTAACTTTAAGTAATTCAGCTAACTCACTCACGTCTTTAAAAGAGTTTAGCTGGACATGCTAATCCGTAACCCTTCCTCTCAGCACCACGGCGGCTGCCAAACGCGCACTGCGCGCTACCGCTCTGCTCGCGTGGCTGCTCGACGTTGTAAATAACCGGCGTACAACTTCCCACGTTCTCATCGTCATTTTTACTGTCATTGTCAAAATCTAGGGTGAAACACAACACTAACATCACCTACACCCACTGGCGTCGCGAGAGTTATCCGATTTTTTTCACTAATGTTTCTCTAGAGGTTAAAGAGTACATAGGTACAATAGGTAAATACATATGGTAAATATAATATTTTGATGTAATGACACGCAATTGGGGATGTCTATTTTTTTGGAATGTATAGTAAATCGAAAACCATTTCGAGATAAATGCTTTTTAAATCGTTTTCTGTAGTTATTTAATTTAATTATTATGTAATGAATTTATCACATAAAAAATAAGCAATGACCTTCATTTGGCATTGGTGTAAATTGCGGGGCCCGTCCAAGTCGTACTTTATTCTGTGTTGTTAGAATTCTTCACAATTTACACGTGGATTTAATACTACGGAGTTTGATTTGGACCCGCTGTCTGACACCTAGCACTTTGACAGCGCCAGTAAAGTGACACTAGTTACAGTGTACCACTACGCAAAAAATAGTTAAAGGGGTTGCCTTATCGTACGTATTTAGATAGATTTAGAAATTTGGCAGTGTGGGAGCCCTCAATTATAATCTGACGTCATCAACCAAAATAGTTTCAATAATTAGTTTTGAAAAAAGTAGTGAACTAAATGACAAAATATTGAAATTAGATTCTTATAATTGACTTTTCTATACAAAAAAAATATAAAAACCACTGGTAATTTTTTTTAGACATTCCCAATTAAATTAAAATAAATTGTGTATTAAGCAGCGGTGATAAAGATATTGAATATAATAATGATTCAAATTTCGCGGTTAATTAGTCAAGCTGTTTGTACTTTATATGCCGCTGCAGCAGCTTTGTGCGTTACTTCGCTCGCCATGGCCGCTGCGTCCCCGCTTGTTCGCTTCTCGCTCGCGCTCGCTTGCTTCGCTCTGCTGAGCGATGTCAGAGTGCTTGCAGTGGCAAGTCGCCGCAACCTGGAGAACTGCGCAGAATACCTGGCAGGTTAGTTAAAAGTTATTTAGTTAGTTATGTTCTTAAAAACATTGGTTATTTTCGACTTGAATACTATTCGCAATTGATTATTTCATTGTTTCTACTATATAAAGAGGGTCATCGAAGTCTCAAGCAGAGGGTCCCTAGCTCGCTCCTCAGAGTTTTCAAAATATATGTGCAATATTTGAAATTTAGCATGAGCTTTACCGTGAAGAAAACATTGTTGTAAAAAAATCTTCAAGATCTAAATACTATAGCCTAATTTTTATCAATGTGAGAGCAGTCTTGTGTTAAAAAGTGGGTAGTATATAGACGACATTATCGAAACTCGAAAAATTGAAAAGTAACACAATTTAAGTAAAACTTAGTTATTTTATAACCTATGTCGTCTGGGATAGTGGTAATCCGCTGGTATTGGCTAATTCCGCGTATCTGGCAAATTTATCCAATTTTTACCACAAATTCGTTAAAATAAAACAAGAATTACCATCCCCTGTAAAACTACATGTACATACATAATAATATGTATATGTATGTACATTTACGCGGTATTTACGTATGTGAGATAAGAAAGAAATAATGAAAAACATTTCTTTATAACAACAATAACATTCAGAAAATAAAGAAGAAATTGTAGTAACATGATCAAAGTTCTCGAATGGAGACCACGGACTGGCAAGCGCAGCGTGGGATGTCCACCAACGAGATGGACGGACGATTTGATGAAGGCCGCAGGTTCAGGGTGGATGCAAGTCGCTTCCAACCGTAATGATTGGGCGTCAATGAGGGAGGTCTATGTCCAGCAGTGGACGTCCTAAGGTTGAAATGATGATGATGACCAATTTAGTTGGCTGTACAGTCGGTCAAAAATATGGTCTACCACCCTACGGTTGAAGTTCATTTGCCGGTCATGATAAAACGAGGTTGATTTTAATAATGACTTCACTCAGTTAGAAAAGTCAATCTTAGTTAGTTTAGAAACTTTTGTCAAAACTGGTAGACCACTTTGTTGGCCGACCGTAGGACCACCCTTGATAAGTACTATTATTTGCGTATTTTTGTTTTTTAGGCAAGAGTAGTCCTGAGGCAGTCGTCTCACCGCCTATTACAACAATGCCTTACGAGGAACGTTACACTCTTCACAATGACGACGTAAGTTTAACTTTTTTACTTTGAATACTTTTGATTATAGTTGTGGACCTATGAATGGTAGTAGGGTTGCTTTTACCAAAACACCAATTCGATAAAAAACCACAAAGCGGCATTGAAACTGTTTCGCGAACACATTGTCCAACTTCCCTTCATTATGCCAACGTTCGGGTTGGTGCAACGGGTGAAGCTCGTATTACAAAATGGCGAGAAATTGGTTATGGTTGTACAATGCGTTGTAAATCCATGCATACAATCCCTCCAGGATACTAATATTACAAAATTCGAAAGTGTGTCTGTCTGTTTGTTGCATCTTCAACGTCGCTGAACCCACTTAGACAAAATTTGATAGGGAGATACGGTGAGACACTAAGAAAGAAGGACATAATTAGTAGGATCGTTTTTTTTTTCGAAAATTGCATAGCTCCCGCGGGGTAGCGATAAATGACTTCAACAGCTAATTTTGACATAATTTAGAAAGAAAAATAAGTTTACAATATTGTTTTAATTTCTTTAGAATTGTCTACCTAAAGGGGAAAGGCTGGTTGGAGCATTGATAAAGGCATGTGACCCCTTCGGCCCGCCGCCACCCAGCATAGATGCCATCAACATCCAAGACCAGATCATCACGTGCCACACCGACGGACCGTGCCCCTCCGGACTCGATATCACCGTCTCGCAGTACTGTGAACCCTTGCCGTAGTAAGTCCCGTGCAACCAATTGGTCGCAGTAAAGTAACTGTTACTTCGTTTCCTGACACAAATAGTTCATCCATCCATCTTCTCCTAGCCGTTTTTGGGCTCAACAATTGTTTTCTATCGTTGAGAGCATCACTGATGCACTCTCAAGTGACTGACGTAGCCGATCTTTGCAGCCAATATTCTGCCACACTCGGCAAACATAACTATAGTGTACGGCTGCAGACGATCTGGCCTTCAGCTTGTCGCATTAAGCGCCTGATTTGCTTGGGTGACTAGCTTCAAAGTCACACACTTTGGCTTATCTCCATCGTAGTCAGTCTTCTGCTAGAGTTTCCCACTTGGATCTATCAACGTTGGCTCTCTTCATGCGATGCTTCAGCACACCCTTGTACTGCAGAAACTTGCCTTGTTTGCGCTTACCATTCTGTAAAAAATGCACTTTGCCACTCTGTTGTCAGCCATGCGAGATACACGTCCACGCCATCGTAGCTTGTCTCATTAGAAAGGTATCTATTCTGACGACACCGGCACGTTTAGACCAGCGTATACTCATGATGTCACAAGGGCATCTTAGGTGGAAACTATCTAACGAAATAGGAACAACAGCATAAGTACTTAATACAGTGCTACCAGAAATGTTTCCGCAACTTTCAACTGCTTGCTGCGCAGAAAAAAATTTGTAACTTATATTTCTTTAACTACCTACTATAACAGTTACTACACTTCGACCGGACTGTTGACTAGACTGTCATGTTCAATACTACACTAGTTTGCTGCCGGTATGAACCGCTAGAGGCGCTTTCAAGTTAGCTAAAGTTTTTGCGACGTTAACGCGTCTAATGTGTCAAATAGTTTTACATTTCAGTTTTGTGAAGAATATGCGATAAAAATAAATGGACTTGTCACAAAAATTGTTTTTTTATCACCCAATAACTCTACAAATCCTGATTTTCAAATTTTTCCATTCATACACGTTTAATTTTAACTAAAAGTATAAGAAAGATCCGAGGGCGCAACCGCCTGCATCAAAAAACTTGTCACTTTTCCCGAAAGGATAGTCGAAAAACAATACACTAATACAAGAAAGAGGGTTCAGAAGTTTCAGACTCCATATCGCCAAAATCTTGTCTTCCAAATCTTATACGTACGCTTCAAAGAAAATAAACGACGAAATGTAGGAACTAAAGAGAGAGATATGAGTTTTAAACATAAACCTTCCGTGAGACTCACTCAAATTAAAATAATACGTATTACTCACGTCTCAAAACCAGTTTTCAGTTCATTTGAGTTGAGCTTGAGTTTAGAGTGTACGTTTGGCACCAGCCGTAGCGTGTTTCTCCTAGAGGAAGGGCTGCAGATTAGCCCGAAACTTGTCGAGTTAAACTCGTTTTGAGACGTGAGTAATCCGTATTATTTCACTATGATTAGAGTTTCAGCCATAGCACTAGCTTTGCTTATTTTGGGACTTGGTCAATTGGGAATGTCTAAAAAAATTACCAGTGGTTTTTATATTTTTTTTTTGTATAGTAAACTAAATTTCAATATTTTGTCATTAAATTCTCTACTTTTTTCAAAATTAATTATTGAAACTATTTTGGTTGATGACGTCAGATTATAATTGAGGGCTCCGACACTGTCAAATTTCTAAATCTATCTAAATGCGTACGATAAGGCAACCCCTTTATTTATTTTTTGCGTAGTGGTACACTGTAACTAGTGTCACTTTACTGGCACTGACAAAGTACTAGATATCAGACAGTGGGTCCAAATCAAACTCCGTAGCAAAGAGAATATAACCACTACGTTTTAAGAGACGGGACTCCCATACTAGCGAATAGATTCAGTTTGCATGGCAAACCATTACCAACATTAACGCCAAAGATCCGTCAAAGAACAGTAATACCAACATAACAGACTAAAATAGTGTTGCATGATGAACGCTTGCGTTTATAATCGATATCGATAAAATGGTGAGGGTTGAAATATGGGGTCACAGTAACAATTTTCTTAGTCACAATTAGGTTAGAATCGAGTCCACATTTAAGTCGTGTCGTGTGATATTTTATATTTATATTTTAATATATGTTTGGACTTAAATGTAGACCCAAAATAAAATAAACTTTTGCTGCTGATTTCATTTATTTATTTTTTATGATTTTGCGAAAGAAAGATTTATACAATTTTTTTTTACTAAATGCTCTGCCTTCGAAGTGATCTTCACAAGTGTATTTTTTCTATTGGAACATACACTAAATCTTCTTTTCCAACTAGTTTGACCCACTGTCTGCATCTGAAAATATTTTATCATTAAAACGTGTGTGTCTACCCATGATCATGATGCATGCAAGTCATACAACTGGGTCGAAATATCGGAAGCTTGAAAATCAGCAAACGTAATCACAATCTATATCCCGTAGTAATTATAAATATATTTTGTTATTTAGCCGTAAATGTTTTTAAACTATTATCAAATAAAAAGTTAATTACGACTGTATGGATGGCAGACAGATTTTGAATGAAATTCTGCCAATAATCATGTTCATATTGCATGCAAGTTGTCACAAAGTTCAGCTTCTTTTATGTAAAGTAATTATGAATTTGCAATGATAAAGAAGTAAGCGTGTAGTAATCGATAGTTTTAGTACATCCCTAAGAGACAATGATAAGGAATATAAAATATCTATTTTCCTTTGTTTATATAGCTTTCTGCTCCAAAATATGGCTCGAATTATCTAAGGAGATACTTACCGGTCTTCATCCGAGGGAAATTTTGCCATAAACATCCTTTAATCGCGATTTTTTCGACTAGCCCGATTTCCACAAATTTGACACGTTATAAACCATCTCTTCGATTAAATTTTCACAACACATGTTCACGTCAATCACTTTTCACTACATTAGAAAACAATTAAGACTAACTTGAAATAAATCTAGAGAAATTAACTAATAAAGTATTATGCGAGCCGCAATGACAAGCTAAATAAGCAATGTGGCATGTGGCTGACAGTTGACTTGACAGATAAACTGTACTGACGTTTTGTTTCAGTATTGTGGTAATGGTTTGCCATGTTAAGTCCATACAAAAGTTTTTTTGTTCCTAGTTGCGTGAGTCTGCTCCGTAGTATAATCCACGCGTAAATTGTAAAGAATTCTAACCACACAGAATAAAGTGCGACTTGGACCGGTCACGCAATTTACACCAATGTCAAATGAAGGTTATTATTTATTTGTTATGTAATAAATTCATTACATAATATTAAAATTAAATAACTACAGAAAGAGGGTTAACAATCGTTAATCTCGAAATGGTTTTCGATTTACTATACAATGCAAAAAAATAGACATCCCTAATTGGTCTGAATTGCGCCGTGATATTAATTATTATGAAACCCTCGCATAAAAAGACGTCTAAACAACGCCTTTTACTGTCAAATTCACTTAGAAGGAGTTAAGTGACCGAAGTAGCTCGAAAAATATGCGATGTCAGGTGGCAATGGGCGAGTCATATCGCTCGAACAACAAAATATAACCGTTGGAGAAAGGTGCTCGAGGGGGAACTACAAACCTGAAGGCAAGACGTTGGCAGGCCTCCCACCAGGTGGACCGATGACACCGTGGGAGTTTCGGGTAACCGGTGGATGCAGGGGGAAAGTTGGGGTTTCCTCTTTGGATACCATTTATTGTCCGAAACTGTTTAAGCATAACAGACATGCCATCCTCAGGTTTCGCCGAACGTTAATGCGGCAGAAACCTTGTTTATCATATTTTAACATACCGAAAATAAATTGGTCTGAAATTAAATTCGCATACTGTTATTAAGAGCGACTATTTTTAACGCAAGGAAACCAGGCAACCTCAAGAAACTGATTGTGCCAGGCAAGATAGAGGGGAAAAGACCTAGAGGACAGTCGCCAACACGATGGTCGGATCAAATTAAGGCGATAACGGGGCTCACTTTGCCAGCAGCTCTGAAACAGGCCGAGGACAGAGAGTTGTGGAAGCAGTTAACATTATAGAAACAAAGATGGAAAACCGCTTTACGACCACGGCCCTGTTCAGGACGTGGCGTAGGCACACCACTTCGAGGCAAATTTGACCCTACAGGGTCCGTTGCCTCGTAGGGAATCAAAACCTACCAAACTGACTCAGATTGGTGGACACTCAGATGGCTTCTACAGGAAGTATAAGACACGTGTCAAACGAAAGTCAAAGTAACAAACATTATAGAAACAAACATTATAGTTCATCAAAGTTTCTGTAAAAGCTTTTCAAGACGTGCACGACCTTCAGAAATGAAGAACACGACGAAAAAGAGATTTTTAACGCATAATTCTGTTTAGCATTGTTTTATTCGGCATGTTATCGATCGTCCGAAACTAACTTGGTGTACCTGGAATTATAATGATAAGCAGTTAGCAAGCGAGCGAGCAAGACGGATCGGAGCGGAAGCGACTCGGAGTAACTACTCCGATAGATGGTTAGATTCAATGGCTAATGTGCCAAACGGACATGCCCAGGGGCTAAATTCAGGAAAGGCCCAACGCGGTTTGCAAGCGGTAATTCAATCGTTTGCGAGAGAATAGGGATGAACTGCTATTCAGGAACGCCAAAAATCACTGATTGGCGAGAGGTTTGGGCTAAGATTGGGATGAGCCTTATTTATTTATTTATTCATTTATTTATTTACAAACCGAATTAACAGGAAACATAAGGCTCATTCTGTTGCAGCGGGGAGTCAGACAAGGAGATATTATTTCTCCAAAACTGTTCACCGCTGCACTAGAGGATGCGTTCAAGACTCTGGACTGGGAAGGGCGTGGCATCAATGTAGATGGCGAATACTTCACTTACCTTCGATTTGCCGACGACGTGGTGCTTATGGCTGAGACCTTGGAGGACCTCAGTGCGATGCTCGCTGACCTCGGAAGTGTCTCCGAGAGAGTTGGTCTTAAATTGAACATGGACAAGACGAAGGTCATGTCGAACGCCCATGTTGTACCAACTCCCATCGTAATCGGTGATACTTTGCTCGAAGTTGTTGACGACTATATCTATCTGGGACATACAATCCAATTGGGTAGGTGCAACTTCGAGAAAGAGGTCAATCGACGAATTAGACTCGGCTGGGCAGCGTTCGGGAAGCTCCGCAATATCTTGTCATCCGATATACCGCAGTGTCTCAAGTCAAAAGTCTTTGACCAGTGTGTGTTGCCAGTGATGACTTATGGCACTGAGACGTGGCCGCTAACGATGGGTCTTATAAGGAAGCTCAAGGTCACTCAGAGGGCGATGGAGAGGGCTATGCTTGGAGTTTCTATGCGGGATCGCATTAGAAATGATGAAATCCGCGCAAGAACTAAAGTCACGGACATAGCTCGAAGAATAGCTAGACTTAAGTGGCAGTGGGCAGGGCACATCGCCCGTAGAACTGACGGCCGATGGGGCCGAAAGGTTCTCGAGTGGCGTCCGCGGACCGGAAGACGCAGTGTAGGTAGGCCTCCAACAAGATGGAGCGACGACCTGGTGAAGGTAGCGGGAACGCGTTGGATGAGGATGGCGCAGGGCCGATCTGTTTGGCGAGCCTTGGGGGAGGCCTATGTTCAGCAGTGGACGTCTTTCGGCTGAAATGATGATGATGATGAAGGCTCATCCCAAGCTCAGCCCATTCCTATCCTCTCCCAAACGATTGAGTTACCGCTCGCAAACCGTATTGGGCCTTTCCTGAATTTAGCCCCTGCTCATTACTTCTTGATTTCTTGTTCTGTTTAAAAAATCAATAACTAAATTTGACGCCTTAATAGAAAGTAATAATAATAAATGTATAAAGCTACAGCTACCATCCATTCCATTTCAATCCATTTCCATTCGATACAAATCTATTATAATTTCACTTGATTTAATACTTTTTATTGTAATTTTCAATGTGCAGATATTAAACCGTAAATTGACAAAAAAGTGATTCAAACTTCGTCGTCATTTTGCAGAGTAAGAATTATTACTCATTAAATTTAGTATACCTTAAAGTTTACCGACATTATATTTACAATCTCATCTCACACAGAAAACCGAACATATTTCTTTAATGCAGATAGAATGTAGAATCATAGTGTGTAATACATTTTTTTAACTGAACCTAGTCAGAAATAAAGAAAAAGACTAGATACATTTATCTTCACGCCACAGGTGCCTTGTCATCAGAAATACTCTATGTTGCGTTGATTTGAAAGATACGCTACGAAACTAATGAACTTCGAACTCAACCAGAGCTCATCTTCAGAGCAGGTACCACAAGTATTCCTTATGCTACCAAATGTTAGACTCACGCGCCACGAACCAGTGTAGTTTGGTCGTGGTGATAGTTGGGTTTGTGTGATTTGTGAGTATTCGTACAGTGTGGAGGTGGAGTAACTGCATTTCTTACATAAACGTAACTATCGTAAGGTCGCGGGTGAGCAAAGTAATTGTTTCAGTTCATTCATTTTTAAAAACTACTATTAAACTTAAGTGTCACGCCATTGTAATCCGATTCATTTTCAATTATTGTAATTGACTTTGATACGTGCAAGGCTATAAAACAACATGAAAGTAACAGTACAGCGTCACTTCGCTCGCCATGCCCGCGGTCCCACTCGCTTCGCTGCTCGCACTCGCTTGCTTCGCTCTGCTGCTCGCTGGCAGCAATGCAGAGCTACCTAATTGCGCAGATCAATACGCAGGTTAGTTTTGAACAAATATACTCCGTAAGAACACTAGATTTTATAACATACTACATATGTAGCAAATTTGGTATGAAGTATCTTTTTGTATTTTTTTTTCAACTCCATTTTTTCCATTTTTTACTATGTAGCCTTTCCCGCAACTTCTTCTGCATAGAATTCTATCATCCATCACTACCTCGCGGGAACTATAATATCCGGCGTTAAAGATAATATTCTCTGTACTTCCCTGGGCCTCAAACTATCTCTATATCAAATTGCATGTAAGGTAAACGTCTCTGTGCTCGACACTGACCCAATACATGGCACCTTCAATCTTATGTCATAGTAAGAGAGGTAACAGGTGAGTGTCATCTACTGAGCGTTGGGGTTCAAGCATTGATACGTTTACCTTAAATTGGTTCAATGGCTTAAGCATGAAGTAAGGGTGAAAAAATGAATGTCTAAAATTTAAAAAGTAAAAGTCTTTCCTTTAAAATATTTTTTCATCTTAGGCTGTTTACGTCGTACAAGGTCTACTCTCAAAATGAAAGATGTAAGACTGTACTACCCAAACACGCCCAGTACAAATTGGAAACTTCACACACTCACAATCAAATTGCTTGCATGCATGAGCTGATTTACGAAAAATGTTTTCCTTCACCAAAAAAA
This sequence comes from Archips xylosteana, assembly GCA_947563465.1. NCBI lineage: Eukaryota > Metazoa > Arthropoda > Insecta > Lepidoptera > Tortricidae > Archips > Archips xylosteana. Next base: position 392,888 of record OX387345.1, on the reverse strand, counting down.
TGTTCAAATACAAAAGTAGGTAATATCGAACATTCTTTTCGAAAAGCTTACAAGTGTGAATCTGGACTCGAGCCAACGACCCTCTGCACGAGAGGCCATCGGTCGAATAGTTTTTTGGATCATCACTTTAAAACTTTTCTGTTTCTTTGTAGGACAAACGAGCGATGACGTAATTTCTTTTGGTCCCCAAGTGACAAATCCTTACCAGAAATCCGCCAGATTTCACAATTTGGATGTAAGCATTTTTTCTATATACTTAAAGTAGTACCAAAGTTTAAGACTCGGCAATTATTTAGCTTTTGAGACTGTGTGTGTAAGTACTGGAGAAGAGAACCAATTCACTATTTCGCATAACTCTTTTTTTTAGAAACCATTTGTCAGAAATTTTAAAATGGTGATCCTGTAGGACTCCATTGGTTAGGATAGGTTTATTTTTTAACAATTCAGAATCAATAATGGTTACTAAGAAAAAATACTTAGTTATGCGAAATAATGAATAATGCCAAGTGTTTAAATAAAGAGAAAGTGGGAAGATGATAGAGGACACCTAATTTCGTAGAATCGTTTTTTTACAAATAGTTTTGAAGGAAAAAATTGAGGAAGGAGCAGAAGAGAATACCTACGGAGAATAAATTATTTCGTAGAAATTGAAGAGAACGTCATGTCATTTTATACATACAGCAGGCTAGGCTAGGTTAGTCTATATTAATTTTGACAAAATTACTGTTTCAGAAATAAAGTTCTTTATGACAAATTAAATTTATGGACGACTAACTGTTGCTCGCGACTCCGTTTGCGAGGAATAGGAATATAAAAAATAGCCTACGACCTATTTTCAGACCTACCGAATATAGCGAAAAAAGTTTCATAGAATATCGGTCAAGCCGTTTCGGAGAAGTTCGATAACAAACACCGTAACACGAGATTTTTATATATTAGACTAGCTGTTGCCCGCGAAGAATAGTAGCCTACGACCTATTCTCAGACCTACCGAGTATAAAGAAAAAAAGTTTCATAAAAATCGGTCAAGCCGGAGGAGTTCGTTAACAAACACCGTGACACGAGATTTTATATATTAGATAACACATTATAGCATTAAAATTCGGGCAAATGATAGAAAACCGAAAATACTGATAAAATCATAATTTATTCACTCTTTTTTGCTTTTTTAGCATTGTGCGGAACAGGGCAAAAAGCTGGTTGGGACGATGATCAGAGCATGCGACCCCTTGGGCCCGCCAGCACCCGACATTGAGCCAATGGACGTCCTGAGCCGAATTATCATTTGCAACACAGACGGACCTTGTCCTTCCGGCGTTGAAATCACCACATCACAATACTGCGCCCCGTTGTAACTTTTCGCGTTCTGTTTTGTGAAAATATTTTTATAATAAATTAATCTGCACTGTCTTTTTGTTTAATTTTGTAATACTTCAAATTTAAAATTCATAATATTATAGACTAAGATTAGTATTAATTATTTTACTTGCATGCAACATAGCAGATTCATCTGGAGTTTTTGAATATACTACTTGTTTACGTTTAAGTTGGATCTTTTAGTGATTATCAACTGGTGTTCTTATTTGCAACTCTTACCCTCAACTTATCGCTTTAATCTACTATATAAAAATAAGTCGGGTTTTCCTTCCTGACGCTATAACTCCAGAACGCACGAACCGATTTCCACGGTTTTGCATTCGTTGGAAAGGTCTCGGGCTCCGTGAGGTTTATAGCAAAGAAAATTCAGGAAAAATTTCAACAGAAAAGCGGGAAAATCTTTTTTCACATACAGCGCCATCTCTGATACATAGCATGTACTACAAACCAATATACAGCGCCATCTCTGATACATAGCACGTACTACAAACCAATACTATTCTCCGCGGACGGAGTCGCGGGCAACAGCTAGTTATATATATTTTTGTAATAACAATATAACTTAAGTTAATAGGATGACGGATCTTACTCCACCGTGATACAGTTTAAACTAGTACGGGGAGTAAGGAACTTTGTCTGATCACGCTTATGTCATGTCATGTTAAATAGTACCTAACACAATTTGTACTTAATTAAATATAAGACACACTCCTACCTGTAACTACTGGTCCTGTTTTGATTACTGTTTTTTGGCTAATAAACAAATTTATTATTTACTAGCTTTTGCCCGCGACTCCGTCCGCGTGGAATTAGTAATTTGGGCAGCTTATTTTTTTTATCCAATTTGCTTTTTCATCAATTATGGCTCTCCTTAGTTCCTCGATATAAAAAAAAATACCCCCCCCCCCGCAACCCCCCCCTCACCGTCCCCCCACCGAACCCCCCCCCCCCCCCCGCACACCCGCGTTCACATTCACCACCGTACCTACTCCCAAGTCACTACTTCTAAAAACTGTTCTATAAATTCTTAAAATAGACGTATCTTTCTTTTTTGTGAACCGATTCAAATGAAACAAACACTAAATGTTAATCCAAGAAAATACCAACATATCAGTGAAAACCGCATCCTTCTAGGTTAAACAGACAAACAGACAATAATTCTAAAAATCATTGTTTTGGGTTCTATTGCGCTAATAAATAGCCCTAGTGTCAGTTTTTCTCAAATATCTTCAATGTACAGACACCGACTTGTTACAGATTTATTATATGTATAGATTATTTATTTATTTATTCAGTCCGGTGTATTTTTGACCGACTCCAAACAAAGGGCTTTGTATTATTATCATATGGTGAAGTGGAACTATTTAATGATGAAGAACACGATTAGGCACCGGAATTAATCAATAACAACCTTTTTCACGGGTTGCGATTCGATTACTACATAGTTGCTAAGCAATTTATACTCGTCTCAATTCAGATGGTGGAAAGGAACTGATGGTGAAGCACCAAGAGGACTCCTGAACGATTAAAGTCTTTGAATCGGGAATAAGCAATATTTTGTAAAAGATGACAAGCATTTGATATTAAGGATTGTAATTTAGATTAGTTGCTCTAAAAAGAGAGAAATAAAACATTTATAAATAAACAAAATAAGAAACTGACTGACTGACATATCAACGCACAGCCCAAACCGCTGCTGGTTCTAGAAATTCCAAATTTGGCACGTAGGTTCTTTATAAGGTTTAGGGGTGCACTAAGAAAGGATTTTTCAAAATTCTTCCTCTAAGGCGGCCCCTACACCTACAATAACATTGTACAATACTTTTTATAAGATTAATAAGATTGAAAGGCGCTCTGAATCCAAACGAGCAATTATATTGCACAATAATACGAACTGCACAATGTTTTCGTGTTCAGTCGGATACTAAAATATTGCACATTACTGACCCTACACGATGCAATGGAAAAATATTGTGCAATAAAAATTAAACTCGCTCAAACTTTCGGTCAATCATTGCGCAATCTTCAATATTAACCCTAAACGGTCAATAATATTGCACAATTCGCAATATTGCGCAATATAATTGACCGTTTAGGGGCCGCCTAAGGGGCCTTCCTCTAACGGGGGTCCAAAGTTTGTATGGAAAACAAGATTAGTTAGATTACATATTTTGTTTTTTTGGAGTTGGTTCAATTTTTTATATTATATTTTTTATTGTTCAATTTTATAATACTTCAAATTGAAAATGATGATGATGAATATTTAGTTAGTATAATATCTATTTCATGGTATGATTTCTTTAAGATTTCTTAGGTACATGTAATGTTGCTGATTACGTTCAATTTTGTTACACACGTGATTTAAAACAAATAATCGGGACTGTTAGTTGCAAAACTACTCAGACATGGGCTATTACACTATTTAACGGAGATTCAATTTGTTACGATTTAATACAAACAGTTTTACCTTAGCGTTATATTAGGTAAGCTACGTTGGCGATATATAAATGGCTTGAGTTTTTTGGCGTCACTTCGCTCGTTATGGCCGTCGCGTCTCCGCTAGCTCGCTCGCTGCTCGCGTTCGCTTGCTTCGCGCTGCTGCGAGGCGCCAGTGACGTACTCGGCAAAAAAAAACATAACCCTCGAGAACATTTTGATCACCACATCCTTGCTAATTGCGCTGAGTACAGCAAAGGCAAGTTTTATTATGATTTTTATTGAGAAACTCGTTGGCCGGTTTTACCTACCTACTTCAGCTTGCTGAAATCAATATCGTCTCATACTAACTTCTAGATAGATTATTAGTTTAACCACTTCTTTTTTATTGCTAAAATTACCTCGGCGTTTCCATAGCATTTTTGCAGCCATTATCACGAGTCTACTGAAGTAAATAAATAAATAAATCTTTATTCAAAAATACTTTTACAATATAACATCTATAGTCTTAACATACAAAAGGTAAGAAACACTTATGCCTGAACTAGGATGTTCCTGTGTTTCAGGCGAAAAGGACTTATAAACTATCTTAAATTAACACTTGCAAAAAACAGTAGTTCTTAATAACTTTGCTAAATTACAAAACACTATAAATAACAAAATATGAAAAATGTTCATTTCGAAATAATCAATAGTTTCTCTGTATCTTCGTAGGATAGTTTTTGAAGTTCATCTTGGAGAATTTTCTTAGTTATTTTATAAGTAAGTGGATATATGCCCCACTTGGCGTTTAATCTATTGTAAAGAAATGGTCCTAAGAATACGTAAAATCTGGAAGAGAAGGCATGTTTTTTTCCCATATTTCGAGGGCAAACTATATCTTTCCGCCTTTTGTTAGTAGATTCAATGCTGTAGGGGAGTGCAGCGTGGTGTTTGAGGGCTGTGCTCATTATGAATATTGTCTAACTGTTAGTACCTTACAATCTTTGTAGAGAAGATCAGTGGGGTAGAGAAAAGGACGGAAAGTGGAAACCTTAAGCACTGCTCGCTGAGCTCTTTCAAGAGTTAGTAATGACGTTTTAGATGTGCCTCCCCATGACGTAATACAATAAGTTAATATAGATTGGCCTAAGGCAATGTAAACTTGCCTGATTATTTTTGAGTCCGCGATAGTGCGAAGTTTCTTAAAAACAAATATTAACTTACGGATTCTGCCACTTAAAGCTTCGATATGGGATTTAAATGAGAGGGCTTCATCAATTATAACACCCAAATACTTTATCCTGTTAGTAATAGCTATAGTTGGACACTTACACAAGTTATTTGCAGAGTCCTTGCAATGGTTCGCATAGAGCTTTGGGTTAGTTGAAGTTAAATTTGATTTACGCATACAAAATTGTACGTAATTAGTTTTTCCCGCATCAGTCAGTAAATGTCAGTAATGTCGTTTTCGTCGCAGTCAGTAAATGTTGCTGAAGCCAATTATTTACAACATTAAAGCCTTGTTGTGCAATTTTATAGACCTCTTGATCTGAGTCAGCAGAAAAGAGTAGAGCAGTGTCATCAGCATATGCTATAATTTTACCCCCATCTAATTTTAGATTACAGAGGTCATTTATATAAACCAAAAATAGAGTGGGGCCCAAAATACTTCTTTGGGGAACCCCAAAAGAGGTATTTTTCAGGTCAGAGCTAAAAATATTATCAATTTTTACGCATTGACTACGCTTGTTCAGATAATCTGCGAATAACTTAAGCTGGGTGCCTCTTATACCCAAGGATTCAAGCTTCTGCAAAAGGATGGGAATGGAAACTGTGTCAAAAGCTTTAGCAAGGTCTAGAAATATTCCTACCGTCCGCTTCCCCTTGTCCAGAGCTTGTACAACATAGTCAGTCAGTTGATGATAGGGTAGATAGGGTAGTCAGTTGGTGAAGTGTAGGGTATCACATACGTTTAGGTTAATATGAAACAAATAACCAGGATGATGGATATAGCTCTCTTCTGCATGGAATCCGATAAGCAAATGTAGGTGTCGAGATGTATTTTCGGATAAATCGAGGAATATTGTGAGTGTTGTGCGTTGAAGTGTTTATGTACAAAAAAAAGAAGTGCAGGTGAGTGATAGGTACGTTCAGTTAACTCATGATCTGTGCCTCTGCAATGTGGTTGAAATGTCGAGATAATTTTAGCAATAAGTAATCCGTGATTAACTGATTAAGTCTTGAGAAATATTATTTATGTGCGATAATGTCAGTTTTTAATGTTTGTAGGTATTGTTACTCGAGAAGTCATCACTTTGGAACCAAAAGTTACATCACCCTACACAATACGGTTTATGATAGCAAATACTGATGTAAGTATAAATTTTCTGTATGAAATTTATTTGAAAAAAAAGGTCATTATTAAGATGGCGAACGTATGATGTCTGACTCGTTAAAGTTTTCGTATAAATTTTAAGGCCAGTAACTTTTTTTTATTAGCCCGCATAGTGTCCCACTGCTGGGCAAAGGCCTCTCCTCTTGACCTCCACAACTCCCAATCTGGTGCAATATCAGGCCAGTCCTTTGCATGCACGTCCAAGTCGTCCCGCCATCTCCTTCTTGGTCTACCTGGTCGTCGCTCGCCGTTTTCCGGCACCCACCAAGTAACTGAGTGAGCCCATCTTTGTGGGTGCATCCGACAGACGTGTCCAGCCCTGTCCCATTTTAGCTTAGCAGTCTTTTTCCCAACGTTATGGATATTTTAAAGCGCAGCGTGGTGTTCCGGATTCTATCTATCCTCTTCACTATTCAATAATTTACATTAATCTGCGTTACCTACATCTTTATAAATTATGTTTCAGCATTGCAGGAAGAAAGGAAAAAAGTTGGCCGGATTTTTGATAGAAGCCTGCGACCCACTCGGCCCGCCAGGACCCAGCATTACTGTCTATAGCAAACTGATACAACTTGTAAAATGTTACACTGACGGTCCCTGCCCTTCCGGCCTCACCGTGAGAGTATCACAATATTGTTTGTTACACCATTAAACATTGTTATTGACACGTAACGTTTTTCACAAAGAACGACTTTTAAGTAATAAAATAGTGACCATTTTGTAAGAATTTTTTAGGGTTCCGTACCTCGGGGTGCGATGTCGGAAACCTCCTCGAGTGCCCGGGCATTACCACTCCCTTCTATCCGAGGCGTAGGCCTCATGGGGTGGGGAATGGTAACACCTGGGACGGTGCACCCTGGGCAACAACGGTAAGCTAATGTATTCGTACATTATCTTACCGGTGGCTAATATCCGACTGAGGGGGGGGGGGTCAGCAATCTCCACATGTGCCCGGGCGGTGGGGAGCATCCACTCTGCCATCTGGGCTGCACGACCGTTACGGTTCTCCCCTGTTAACCCTGGTGGTTAAGGGGGAGAGGAGTAGCGGTTGGGCCCATGGCCTGTGGGGGTTGACTGGTCGACTGGAGGTCAGCAATTTCCACATGTGCCCGGCGGTGATAAACGTATGGGCTGCACGACCGTTACGGTTCTCCCCTGTTAACCCTGGTGGTTAAGGGGGAGAAGAGTAGCGGATGGGTCCATGACCTGTGGCAATTGACTGACATACTGGGGGGGTAGGGGTGGTGAGGTGAACCCGCAACTAGTTGCGGGGGATCCGAGCCAAGTGAGGACGGCGTCTCGCCCTTGGGCGGGCGCCTTTGCGGAGGCGAACCCGATCTGAGTACCAGCTCTGCCACGGCGGACAGGGAAAGGCGAGGGGAAGCCTGGTGGGCGGAAGCGACCGTACCCTCGGTACCGCTCTGCTTTCAGAGCAGGACATAAGGGCGCGGGAGCTAACGTGAGGGCACGTAACCCCGGCTTGCCGGGAACGTGGGCATCTGCGGTAGCCACGAGGAGTAAACCTCTTTAAACAATCCTTCACCAGCGGGGGAGTCCGGGGAGTGCCGAGCCCGCATTGCACGGTGTTGACAGAGGAGCCCCATCCCAGGGCGGCCGATGGGCGTTGCGGTGACAAATTTTGCTTCCGTGGCGTTCACAATGGCAACGACGGAATCCGTGTGGTTTTTAGTGGGTAGGGCCCTTGGGGAGAGCCCCACATACCTCTGTTTCCCCGAACGGAGACGATGCATAAGGTGCATTTTCCACACCAAAAAAAAAAATAAAGGGTTCCGTACCTCAAAAGGAAAAAACGGAACCCTTATAGGATCACTTTGCTGTCCGTCTGTCCGTCCATCTGTCAAGACCCTTTTTCTGAGGAACGCGTGGAGGCATTAAGCTCAAATTTATATCAAATACTCAGGTCTACTGTCCCTTAGAGCTGTAAAAATATCAAACTTCTAAGTCAACGCAATCAAAAGATACAGCCGTTTATGACGCAAACTTCCGCATATTTTCGAAACTCGCAAGGGAATCAAAACCCACAGGGTATAGGTAACGCCACCAGAGTTGAGGCCACGCACACAACCACATCTCTTGTAATGACAGCGGGATTTTGACGTTGTGTTGTCGTTAAACGTCAACACAACGTCAAAATCCCGCTGTCTATACTTCCCGTGAATTCAGAATCTTGAAATTTGGTATGATGCAAGGTCTTATAGCACAGATAAAGGAAAAATTGCGAAAAGCATAAATTTTTTTGTCTATCTGTCTATATCAGTAGCCAATCTACAATGATCCCACACTGCACACATTTTGCTTAGGAGCAGGGATCTGCTAAGACTGGATGTTCATAGATACATATAAATTTGTATGGAACCCTCGTTGCGCGAGTCCGACTCGCACTTGTTTAAAGCATTTTTACTAATCCAAAGACCCATCAAATTGGATCTTTTGCACTGTTTTTTCATACGTAATATGCAAACAAAATTGTAAATTAACTAGGCATTCTAAAAAAAACTTAAGGATACAAAGTTTACAGCGTTCTGAAACGACGCATTTGTCAACCGATTCCCGTGACCTTTTATGAGCAGATACGATAATTACATGAAATGTTTTAAATAATTTATTGAATCAGGCGTTACTTTGCGGAGGTCCATATTAATGAACTAAAACAATTACTTTGCTCACCCGCGACCTCTTTCTTGTTTAAAGATAACAATTAACTAGAGTCAGGAACTGAATAAAATTTGTTTAGTAAATAAGATTCCGGCAGTAAATTATATATAATTTTGGATTATTAATAAGTCTACAATAATATTGAGAGAGAGAGAGAGAGAGAAAGAGAGATATTTATTTACACATATTCGATACAAACACAGAAAAAAAAATACATTTGACAGGAAATATACAAATAAATATCGAATAGTATAAATTGGGCTGCACTCAGCTTAATGTTGAGGTAAGCCACAACGCTGTTTTTCAGTGGGACCCATTTAAAACTAAACACAAAAAACATACACACTGTAACGACACGAACGCCGGCGAACAGTTCGCAACAAAAACCTAATTGGGTGGGAACACAGCCCGACCTTGTGAAAACCCGTAAGTACATAAAAAATTAAAAATAACTACCGCCATTTGCTTGTAAAAGAGAAAAAATATATATATATATATATATATATATATATATTAACAGAAACAAAACGAACAAACAAAGAGTCAATGTGCCAATCTCAGATGCGCCCAATTTACTTGTCACCCATGAGTGCTACGAATACCTCAGCCTGAAGTCTCACACTAATCCGAACCAGTACAGCCAGCTACATATACACAATAGTCTCACAAAAAAAAATGTAAAAGAGACTAAAATTTTTTGCCATTCATTATGATCTAATATACATATAAAAATCTCGTGGCACGGTGTTTGTTGTCGAACTTTCCCGAAACGGATTGACCGATTTTAATGAAACTTTTTTCTCCACATTTATAGTATCAATCTTCCCAGGTGAACTTTTCGCTTCGAGCCATTACATTAAATTTGAACCTTAATACTATGACGATACCGTTTGTTTTGAAAGATAAGGGCTCGAAGCGAAAAATTCACCTGGGAAGATTTATACTTATAGTAGGTCTGAGAATTGTTCGTAGGCTATTTTTTATACCTACCCTATTCTTCGCGGACGGAGTTGCGGGCAACAGCTAGTAATCGCATAATAATTGCAATTAACACTGATTGCTTAGTCTGCTCAAAATCACAAATACACGTACAATTATTGCAAGGAAGGATTTGATTTTAATGTGAAAAAGGAGAGCGGGTTCTGGATGATTGATTACATACACTACCGTGCTAAGCGCAAAAAAGGTATTTCAATAAAAACGAGTTTCTAGAAAATCAAAGTTATGTTAAAATAGTTTATATAATTTACAGATTGTTTTTGATGAATATATGTTTTAAAAGTTTTAGCGGGACAACATAATAGCTAATCGCTTACGTATTATTGATTAGACTTCTAATTTTCTTGCTTAAAATCTTTAATAAAGGTTTTTTCACATGTTTTAAATAAGATACCGCTATGTGACTTAGGTCATTGAATCCATAATTTATAAGCTATCCGATGCCATAAAAATCAACATTACGATATTATGTTTAACATTTGGTAGCATAGCATACGGTTGTGGTAACTCCGAGGATGAGCTCTGGTTGAGTTCGAAACGCGTCAGTGTAGCTTGGTGGTGGTGATAGTTGTGTTTATGTGATTTGTGTGTGTTCGTACAGTGTGGAGGTGGAGGAACTGCATGAACACACATTTCTTGCATAAACGTAACTATTGTAAGGTCGCGGGTGAGCAAAGTACCTAATTGTTTTAGTTCATTAATATGGACCTCCGCAAAGTAACGCCTGATTCAATAAATGTAATAACTAGTTTATTAATATGAACTTCCACAAGGTAAATCCGGTATCAATCATTGGGTATGTATTACAATGCCGAAGTACGAAAGACCGAATGTATTATAACATCGAAAGGGTCAAAAGACCGACACGATTTTTTTCTGAAACCGTTAACTTTTTAAGATTGTTATAAAACAAACCTAACCTAACCTAATGGGTTCTGTATGATGCCGTTTTAATAAATTCTGAGAAGTGTACGGTTTCAGAAAAAAAACGTGTCGGTCTTTTGACCCATTCGATGTTTTAATACATTCGGTCTTTCGTACTTCGGTATTGTAATACATACCCCAATCATTTACTCGGCTTAACTTTGATTTGTTCTTTTTGGCGAGCCTTGGGGAGGCCTATGTTAAGCAGTGGACGTCTTTCGGCTGAAATGATGATGATGATGAATTTTAATTTACCCACCTGCTGGCAGAAGTATCCTTGATTTATTTCATAATAAGTACCTTGTACAGTCAAGGGCAAAAATATGTATACACTTTAGTACCTTGTCTATTTTCGTCATACTTGAACTGCCATATATGAACTGTCACAGTGGTTAAAGTGACAAGGTACTAAAGTGTATACATATTTTTGCCCTTGACTGTACAGATTATAATATGATAGGCTATAAGCTATAATAATGTTAAAGCGAAATAAATTAATTATTCTGAAAGTTTTATTATTTTCTTCCACGATTGTTTCAAATTGCTTATTAACAGAGCACATCAAATCTATTACGTGCAGAACCGATTTACCCATCAATATAATTATGTACGGCACGAATTAATTCGTGATCACAATATTTTCGTTTTATTTTAGGCTTAAAGGAAAGAACTCACGTTGTAATCTGGTTATTTTATAAATATCCTGTGAGTATTGGATCTGGCCACTTCGCTCGCCATGGCCACCGCGTTCCCGCTCGCTCGCTCGTTGCATGCGCTCGCTTGCTTCGCTCTGTTGTTTGCCGCTTGCAACGCGCACAACAACCGACGCCAGAACGTAAACAACTGCGCAGAGTATCTTAGTGGTTCGATTTTTCTTTTTCTTTTTCTCTCCTCCACGTATAATATTATTACATTTACTACCATTAACCAATAATACCAAGATATAACACTAATAAGTTAACACACACTTAGTTTGTTTTTAAGTTCACTCATTATACTGTGCCGTTTATTGCCCAAACAAACATTAAACATAAAAAACCATTTATAATCCGGAAAATCCTATCAATTTTCAAGTAACTGTAAAATTTGATTTTTAGCAGCATTGAATAAAATAGTTAGTAAAGGCAGTTAACTAACAATTGACGTCAGAGTTCAGTATTAACATAAAGAATCTATGGGAAATTGTATTTTGTACGCTCATATAATAACGTAAATATGTCAATTAATTGATAGTGCAATTGCCAATTTTATTTTAAGCAATAATTCTTTGTGAGATAGTGTGTGTATAATGAAGGTACTTTACGAGTATGGTTATTATTACACTCCAGACTTAAATTATTGGTAAAATTACGTTTTGATCACATTGCAGCAGCCATGGTCTCGAGTAGGTACACATACACAACGACCACGATAATGATCACTGCAATGTGATCAAAACGTCAGGGTAATTTTAGCAATAAGTTGCCACGTTAACTCCCGGGTGAAAAAAATTGTGAAGATGTTTGGATTTTTGGGTGTTTGGATGTTCAGATATTTGTTAATCAATCACAGTTTAACGGATTAAGATGAAACTGGGTGTACAGATAGACAACAGATTTGCGGCCTTTTCCTACGTGCGCCCGAATCTAAAAATATATAACCAACTGATCGCACTAACTGAACTGTATTTTTAACCCCCGACACAAAAAAGGGGTGTTATAAGTTTGACCGCTATGTGTGTGTGTGTGTGTGTGTGTGTGTCTGTCTGTGACATCATAACTCTTAAATGGTTGAACCGATTTGGTTGCGGTTTCTTTTTATTTGAAACAAGTTTCTTGGCGATGGTTTTTAGACATGTTTCATGAAAATTGGTCCAGCCGTTTCAAAGTTATCAGCTCTTTTGTATGCTGCGAAGGGATCTTAGATTGAATTGCGTTGGGGGGTTTTAATTTTTTAATTTATAGTTATGGGAAACAGGTTCGGGTCTTGCCAATGGTCGAAGTTAGTAATACAATTTGTTTTCTGTTTTCAGGACAGGCAACTGCTAACACTGAAGTTTTGGATCCGGTCACCACGCCAGCCTATCAGATAGAAAACACGATTAGTAACGGTGATGTAAGATATACAGTCAACCAATCTGATTCTTAAGCCACTGTAGAACATTGTCGCATTAACTTAACGACCGCTTTAGCCTAGTTGGTAGTGACCCTGCCTACGAAGCAAGAGGTCCTGGGTTCGAATCCTGGGTTATGGATGTTTTCTGTGTATTTAAGTATTCGGCTTCGGCGGGGGACAGTGGGGTGCGTTTGCTGGAGGTTCTTGCTAAGTTATGCAATTTTTTGTTGAGGGGTTCCGTCAATCATGAGGTTTGTCCATTTATTTACGGAGCTTCTCTATGTGCCTTATCGAAGAGTGATAGAGGAGTGAGGCCAATTGCTGTGGGTTCGACGTTTCGGCGATTGGCGGCGAAGTTGGGCTGTCGAGCGGTGCGTGACATGATGGCGGGATATTTGCAACCAAAGCAGATGGGGTTTGGCACGGCTCAGGGGTGTGAGGCGGCTATACATGCTACGCGGTCCTTCGCAGTCGCAGGCGAGGCTGTCGGTGCTGTTGTGGTAAAGGTTGACATCAAAAATGCGTTCAACAGTGTTGAGAGGGATGTTATTTTGAAGGAGGTGCTAGGTAAAGTCCCTTCACTGTATCCTTTTCTGTACCAATGCTACCGCGAGCCAAGTCACCTTTATTTCAACGGTAATTCGGTGTCCTCGCAGGTGGGTGCTCAGCAGGGGGACCCGTTAGGGCCGTTGGTGTTTTGCCTCGCGATGAACGGAATTGTCATGGATTTGGTATCCCCGTTGAATGTGTGGTACCTGGACGATGGCACTATAGGCGGTGGGCCGGATGAGGTGTTGGCTGACTTGGGGAAGCTTGTGCCTGCTTTAAGGGAGATAGGGCTGGAGGTTAATTCGGGTAAGTGTGAGCTGTACGCTTGTGGGGCATTGAGCAGGGAATCTCTGGAGGAATTTCAGTCTTTGATCCCGGGGATAACCATTTTGGATAAGGCAGAGTTGAACTTGCTCGGTGCACCAATTTTTCCCGAAGGGATTACTTCAGCCCTTGAGGCCAAGAGGCAGGCACTAGTTTTGGCTCAGAGTCACCTCAAGCAGTTGTCTGCGCATGTTGCATTGACTCTGTTGAGGAACTGCTTTGCCATGCCTCGGATGGTGTATTTGTTGAGAACAGCTCCGACCTGGCTCTTTCCGGATGGGGTTAAGTTGCTCGATGAGGCAATTAGGGGCGCACTGGAAGGCGTCATTAATGTCCACATTAATGATTCGCAGTGGTGTCAGGCTGCTCTTCCGGTTAGGTATGGCGGTTTAGGGGTGCGGCGCGTGCGCGATGTCGGTCTGATTGCTTTTTTGGCTTCGGCTCATGGGGTGGGGGACCTCGTTGCTCGCATTCTTCCTTGTAATGGCAGTGGGGTCCTTTTGCCTTTTGTGCCGGATGCTCTGGCGGTTTGGGCGTCATTGGGTGCGGGTGATCGGTGGCCGGATGATCGCGCTAGACAGAGGCAGTGGGATGATATCGTTTGCGAGTGGACTAGTGGGGGGTTGGTGAGTGATGCTTCGGGTTCCGATGTGGCATGACTCAAGGCGTCTATTCGTCCTGGATCGGGAGCTTGGTTGCAGGCTTTACCGTCGCCCCAGCTTGGCACCTTGCTGGATAATGACTCACTCAGAATAGCAGTGGCACTGAGATTGGGGTGCTTGGTGTGCGAGCGGCACCGTTGTGTGTGTGGGGTGATGATGGAGGAGGATGGCCACCATGGTCTTAGTTGTCAACGGTATGCTGGCCGGTTCTCGAGGCATCATTCTATAAACGGCCTCATTCATCAGGCTATGGTTGCGGCGAATGTGCCTAGCGTTTTGGAGCTTCCGGGGTTGAGCCGTAGTGACGGCAAGAGGCCTGATGGTCTTACGCTGGTTCCTTGGCAGAGAGGGCGCTGCCTCTTGTGTGATGCGACGTGCGTCAGTACCTTTGCACCATCTCATTTGAGTTGCACGTCGAGGTCTGCTGGGTCCGCGGCTGAGAATGCCGCGAGGTCCAAGCACCTCAAGTACTCGGCCTTGGAGCCTTCGTATGACTTCGTGCCTTTTGCGGTCGAAACGGCTGGTCCCTGGGGTGCTGAGGCTAAGTCTTTAGTCTGGGAATTGGGCCGTAGGTTACGGGACAGGGGCGGCAACCCCCGCTCCGGGTCATACTTGGTTCAGCAGATTGCGCTGGCAATACAGCGGGGCAATGCTGTTGGTATATGGGCACTTTTGACCCAGGTATGGTGCGGGGTGGTGGTACTTAGTTTTAGTTTTTAATGACTTTGTTTTTATTTTTGTTTAGTAATCTTTGTTGTTCTTTGCTATAGTTTTAAGTTATGGACATTGTTATTATCAATTGTTTTATTAAATATATTAAATATTTAAGTATTAATTTATCTATAAATACAAGTATGTTTATCGTCGTCTAGTACCCATAGTACAATCTTTGCTTAGTTTGGAACTAGGTCGATTTGTGTAATTTTGTCCCCTAATATTTATTTATTATTTAACTACTAGATAATTACAACGTCTGTTCGGGTCAAAGGAGTATGAACTTTCCGATCATGACATGCAATAGTCGTAAAGAGTTTATTATAAATAAATAAATATCACGAGACAATTCACACCAAATTGACCTAGTCCCAAACTAAGCAAAGCTTGTACTGTGGGTATTAGAAAACGGATAAACATACTTATTTATATAGATAAATACATTAACATCCAAGACTCGAGCACAAACATTCGTATTTATCTGCCTCGACCGGGAATCGAACCCAGGACCTCAAGCTTCGTGGTCATGTTCTCTAACAACTAGGCTATCCGGTCGGTTATAAAAGTTTTCGCTCCATGACATGACAAGAAAAATAAATTTTAGCAGATGGACACTTGGGCAGTGACAATTTAAGTTATAACACCTTTCCTATTCATTATCGTTGACACAATATCGAGATCGAGATGTCATCATGGCATACATCACAATAATCACTGTCGTTGAAGATAAACAAATTGATTCATTATGACATGGTTGCATTGTGGCCTAAGAATCAAACTAGTTGACTGTACATACAATTTTGTTTTTTTAATGTCAGGTCGTATTTAAAAATTCAAAACAGGGACTGAAAATCGTGAACTGCTGATTACTCCATCAACTACAGCTTAGCTATTAAAGGCCTATCACACTGGCAATTGGCGAACGTATTAAAAACGAGGCGAGCCCGCAGCATTTTCGCCGCGATCGCGCAATGTTTCGCCGCAAATTCGTAAAGTTTTCTTTGCGTGCGCGCAGCGAATACGTTGTACCTATAGGGCTGGGACGCCATGATGTACACTCACGTACGTTAGCCTCTATTTTATCTACTACAGTTTTTGTACATCGTGACGTCCCGATAGTCGCAATATCTTGTAATCCAATATATCGCAATGTCTCAAATCAAAAATCTTTGACCAGTGTGTGTTGCCAGTGATGACTTATGGCACTGAGACGTGGCCGCTAACTATGGGCCTCATATGAAAGCTCAAAGTCACTCAGAGGGCGATGGAGAGGGCTATGCTCGGAGTTTCTTTACGGGATCGCATTAGAAATGATGAAATCCGCGCAAGAACTAAAGTCACCGACTTAGCTCGAAGAATCGCCAGACTCAAGTGGCAGTGAGCAGGGCAATTGTTGGAAAATTTAATTGTATTTTAAATACTTTAGATGTATGTAATTTAATAATAATGTAGATCTGTTTGAAAAAATATACTTTGTTGAGTTTCTTGCCGGTTTCTTCTCAACAGGGTTTTTCCGAACCGGTGGTAGATTCTTCGACGTTCATGGGAGCATCAATTGATGCTTAAATATTAAAGAATTTTGACTTTGACAAGTTTATCTATCACTAACAAAATTCCTCTGCTATCTATTTACTTTGCCATAATATTTTAGGTTTTTCGATTTCAACTAACACGTCATTTTCGATTTCTGAAGCGACGACCGCGACTATCCTTTTTAAAATATTTCCTAATCTAATCGTTGTCCGTTCTCCATTTTATTGCACACTTTCTTAACACTTGTCACTTGCACTTGCTACTTAACAAAATGTTATTAAGTCTTAACACAGTGTTTATTTTCAGCATTGCGCACCAGCGGTCTGCTCTTCTGGTGAGCTGGGTTGCCTAAGTTCAGCAGTGGGCTCCCTGATCAAGGCATGCGACTTCTTCGGTGCTTACCCACCCATTATACAGAGCGTGGATATTTTCACGCAAATAGTTAAATGTAATGGTTTCTGCCCTGGAGGTCTGGCTGTGACAGTAACGCAGTACTGCAACATTTAAGCATTCTTTATCAGTCTACGACTGGTTACAAGTGTATTTTAACAGTGAATTGCTTGTAACAAATAAATAATTCATTTGTTTTGTATTTTTCATTTGCACCGGTTAAAAATGTTTCTTTAATCTAAAACGTGTTGGCAGTTTTTAAAGTTGTGAAATTCAATAAACATAATAAAAACCGTTTTTGTTTTATTGTCGCTTAATGTTTTTGTGTTCTTTTTCTGTTTTTGCTTATTGTGTGGTGTGTAATGATCCCACCAAAAATATAAATGTGAAAAATGTTAGCCAAGTTGAACATTAAAGACATGCTAAGTTGTTGACTTCGCTGACAAAAAGATTTCGATCTAAATGTGTGCCAAGTTGTTCAGAGAACAAATAATATCATAAACAAATATAAAACTCTATTTCTTTGTTTTCTCAGCTGTTTAATATTCAAAAAAAAATCTTAAATCGAACTATCGAATAATTTACACAAAGTTGATCATCATCATCATTTCAGCCGTAGGACGTCCACTGCTGGACATAGGCCTCCCTCATTGACGCCCAATCATTATGGTTGGAAGCGACTTGCCTCCACCCTGAACCTGCGGCCTTCACCAAATCGTCCGTCCATCTCGTCGATGGACGTCCCACGCTGCGCTTGCCAGTCCGTGGTTCTGCGTGCTACCATGGCCTGCCCATTGCCATTTCAACGAGCTAATCCGTTTGGCTATTTTGGTGACCCCTGTTCTTCTACAGATCTCCTCGTTCCTGATTCGATCCCGTAGAGAAACTCCGAGCATAGCCCTTTCCATAGCTCGTTGAGCGACTCTGATCCTATTCATCAGGCCCATAGTGAAGCACCACGTCTCGGATTCATTATGTCACAAAGTAGATAACTTATATCAAATTAAAGCTCATGATTTACTTTGCTTTTTTTCACATACAAGTCGTCTTATATTTGGCTAATTAACTTATCTTCTACAGCTTGATTTGCTGATAAAAATTAGCAAAGTCAAATCATATACCTACTTCAATTTTCGAAAGGTTTGTTGTCTCAAAGTCGACTTTTGTTTGAGTTGTTGACATCAAAGAATGACGCAAAATTGCAATGGGTGATATGAAACTGTTTGCATTTAGTTTTAATTAACATAAGCGTAGGTTTTAACTACTTTTTACACTTCGTTTAGTAGAGTATACTTGTAATTCATTTAAATGCCATTTAATTGTAGGTCAAACTAATAAAAAGGTTTTAAAGCTCAATTATTCGTCGGTAGTCGAGGAATATTGGGTCAACTGAATTTGAACTCTGTTAACAAATAGTTAAGCATAATTTTCTAGGCAACAGCCTGGTGTGTCATGTAATTTAGAAAGGTAACAAGTGCCTGTAAAGTGAACGACGTGAAACCGACGTAGCAACGGTGCAAGTATTTTTTTTAGGGGACTTTAGATACCTGGCAAATTTAAGTGGATTGTGCTAAGAGGTTTTCGGTGATTATTTTTTAGTTAAGGTTGCTGACGAAATTTATATCTGTTTAAATAACAATTAAAAGTTGAATAGTTATAATTATGAATTAAAAAGGAAAATTAGTCTTTATCATTATCCTGCTAATATTATTAAAGAGATAATAAATAAATAATAAATAAATATCACGGGACAATTCACACCAATTGACCTAGTCCCAAAGTAAGCTTAGCAAAGCTTGTGTTATGGGTACTAGGCAACGGATAAACATACTTATATAGATAGATACATACTTAAATACATATTAAACACCCAAGACCCGAAAACAAACATTCGTATTTTTCATACAAATATCTGCCCCGACACGGGAATCGAACCCGGGACCTCAAGCTTCATAGTCAGGGTCTCTAACCACTAGGCCATCTGGTCGTCAATAGACAGTAAAGAGATAGTATGTGAAGATGTTTGGATGTTTTAATGTTTGTTTGACAATCACGGAATAACGGCTGAGCGCATTTAGATGGCATATTTTATTGGCGTACAAATGGAAAATATCTGGATTGGATTGAGACATCT
Source organism: Archips xylosteana (assembly GCA_947563465.1). Lineage (NCBI taxonomy): Eukaryota > Metazoa > Arthropoda > Insecta > Lepidoptera > Tortricidae > Archips > Archips xylosteana. The sequence continues at coordinate 373,699 of OX387345.1, read as the reverse complement.
TGTATACTCCATTAAATTTAGAATTATAAACCACAACAACATTATATTGCGGCTCGTGAACTGTAATCTCTTTACAATTAGTACTAGAGTAACAATTAAACATAATAAAAGACCGTTTTTGTTTTATTTTATTTTTAAGTTACATTAAAACAATTTTATTTTGCGGCTCCCAGACTATTGTACTGTACTATTTGCTAGGTAAGAAATAGTTGACGAGCCGCAATATAATGATGTTGTGGTTTTCAATTCTAAATTAAATGAAGTATACCACTTATCTATCCTACACACCTATTTTATACAGGGTTATTTTTAATTCACTGACATCCTCTTAACCCTGAATTCCTAACACTCAAACAAATATTTTTTGTTTTATGACTTTTTAAAATTAAGCATTTTTTTCCCATACAAATACACAGAGTATTGTAAAAATAAGAGGAAATCTCAAATTTTCAAAACGTTATTACACCAAAAATATTAAGTTATGACAAAGCCGTAAAACAAAAAACATTTGTTTAAGTGGTAGGAGTTTAGGGTTAAAAGGATGCTAGTGAATTACAAATAACCCTGTATAAACGGCGCACCTGGGTTTCCCATAATTTAATAAGTCATAATGTATGTTCATAATCAATGGTAGTCATAATGTAATTTATTTATGAAACAGTTTTTTTTTAAGATTTTTACGGTAGGTTAGGTTAGGTTTGTTTTATAACAATTCCAAAGAAAATACTGTTTAAGACATAATCACTTTATGACTAATGATTAGGAGAATAATAAATCGCTCCTTTAGAAGAACACTGACACAATTACAAATTATGTACTTATTGTCATTTCAAAACTAAACTTCATGTAAAAAAACAAGATTGGTTTTGAAATGACAATAAGTTGTAATTGTGTCAGTATTCATCTAAAGTAGCGAAATTATGACTTGTTAATAAATTAAGTGAAACCATACAGACCCTAATGTATAAATTCCACTAAATAGCAAAAAATAAAATAAAATTTAAATAAAAACAAAACTGCCTTCAAAAAAACACCCAGAAACTAAAACACAAAATAAATAATTACGAAATAAAAATTATACTTACTACAAAAAGCATGAAAATATCTTTCTACTAATCTGTTTGATGTCGTTGACTCAGCAAGAGCCAGCAGGAATGAACCTAGTCATCTGATTACATACTATCTATTGGACGTCTACCACTCCTGCTGGCTCGTGCGAGTCGCCGTAGAAAGACATTTCCATGGTCTTTTGTAGTTGATTAAATTTTCATTTTATAATTTTAATTTTGCTTTTTATATGACATTTATGACAAACGATGGTCACTTGGCAGAAAGTGTTTAATATAACATCTTGTCAGTTAAATGCACAAAATGATCATATTTGAAAAGAAATGTATTTTTTTAAAATATAATCTTAATGTCTATTAAAAATAAGTTGTTTTGATGCAAAGAAACATCTCTTAATGCGTTGATGCCTGTTAGCACCTTGTATGCGAGTATTTAGGTACATGTTCTTGCAAAAACTCTCGAATGAAAGACAGAATGTTCCATTCAATAATATTAAAAGTAAATTTAAATAAGACCTCAAGTAAGAAACAGAAGGAAAGAATGATTGATTTTACAAAAACGGTTTATATAAAATTCACTAGCGTGCTAATAATGTCAAAGCGACACAATGCAATATGGAGCAGTTTAATAATTTAAATATATTATAGGTTTACTACAAGATTAATTTTCAATTGCTTGTTAACTAAGCAGAACATTAATATCAAACCTTTTAGTTGCAAAACCAATTGCTATATATTTTGGAACTAATTTAGTTACACAAATTTACACTATAATTATTAAAATCAATTTCATTAAGGTCCATTAAGTAAGGTTTGTGATATAAATATCTGGGTACCGACGCTGTTACTTTACTTTGTCCGTCATGGCCGCGTCTTCACTCGTTTGCTCGCTGCTCGCGCTCGCTTGCTTCGCTCTGCTGCTTGCCGAGTGCTTCGCGCACCACCGCCACTCTCTACGCCGCAGTAATACTCCTAACTGCGCAGAATCTCTCACAGGCAAGTTTATTTCAATTTGCAAATTAGGAACTTTACTGACACACATTACAAATGTTTCAAAGTCAACGTCAAAATTCTTTATTCAATTTGGGCATCAATTGATGCTCCTATGAACGTCGAAAAAAGTAAGTAAGTTTAAGGCACTAGTCCCACCAAGGGGTTGAAAACGACTAGCTATCGACTATTTTCTCGCTCAAGAAACGAACAAAAGATAAAGATCCCGTGTCGGTAAGAGAGAAAGTTGATCACTAGCTGTTCACACTGCCGGCGAAGACTCTTTCTTCACTAGTTGATCGCAGCGATAAAAGCAATCAACATTAATACTCCCTCAGCGATGCTCGCTTGGCGGTCAGCACTCACGCTGAAAGACCAACCATCGATCATTTTACTGTACAGGATGTATTCAATTTTGTAATCATCTGTAGGAAAAGGCCAGATTAGCCTCTAAGAAGATTGGGGTGCTAAATAGATCAAGATAGTTGCTTACACCTATAAGGTGCTTAAAGCACCTTCTTGAACTGTCTAAGGCCCAGGTGCGGACGCACTTGGAATACTGTTCTCATCTCTGCTCAGGAGCGCCCTTCTTTTTCTACTTGACCGCATTCAATCTAGAGTAGCTTGACTTGTCGGTGACTAGTTAATGATTTCCGATCCTTTGGATTCCTTATCCATGCGAAGGGAGATAGGTTCTCTTTGTGCGTTCTGTCAGGTCTACCACGGTGACTACTCTAAAGAATTGTTTAATTTGCTGCCTGCTTTGAAATTCCACCATCGCACCTCCCGCCGAAAGTCTAAGTTCCATCGTCCATTGTCGTCCATCGTCGTCCATCGTCTCTCGTCGCCATCTCGATGACCGTACATACAGTAAAAGTGTGGAATAAACTTCCAGCAGCAGTGTTTTACAATTATGACATAAGAAAGTTCCCTCTATTTTCTTGAAAGCTAAACGTTATTCTACAGGGACTCATTATCTGTATCAAGATCTTTGTCTATCTGTAGCCCAAGTTTTATCTAACTCCATCAGCCGCATCATCACAAACTTTTTCATTAATAATATTAGGTCAGGATACGATAACTTTAAGTGGGGGTAGACGAGTTCTTAAGTGGAGACCACGGATCGGCAAACGTAGCGTAGGACGTCCTCAGACTCGGTGGAGCGATGATCTTCGCAAGGTGGCTGGCAAGAGCTGGATGAGAGTGGCCGAGGATCGTGTTCAGTGCCGTGCCATGGGAGAGGCCTATATCCAACAGTGGACGAGCATAGGCTGATGATGATGATGATGGCGATAACTTTTAGCGCAAGTTTGGAATATTTTTTACTAATTCTAATGTTTCTTTCTCTCAGGTTCGGCTACCGGTGACGTTACTATTTTGCCCGACATGACATCACCACCTTACCAGTCCAATGTTATGGTGGATAATGACGATGTAAGTAAAGAATAAAACGAAAAATTTTTAGATGGAGCGACGAGCTGGTTAAGGTTGCAGGAATGCGTTGGATGCGGATGGCACAGGACCAATCTGTTTGGCGAGCCTTGGGAGGCCTATGTTCAGCAGTAGACGTCTTTCGGCTGAAATATGATGATGATGATGATGATGATATCACCGGCTAGCCGGTCGGAGAAATAAGAGAACTAATTGTAGAAGAAAAATATGTTACAATAGAAAATAGGTATAGTCAGCACTGCTCTTCAATAAAATTAAAAAAAAAATAACACTGGTCTAGATTTTCTGGACAGTTGGGAAGGCAGGGCAAGGTATTCACGTAGCCTCGGAGTGTCCAAAAGGGGTTCAGGCTTCACCAGCAGTTTACTCCGAGGCGGTAGAGCAGAACGTTGGTAGATAGGTTGATATGTAGATTGGTAGGTAGAAGCGGAAAACGAAGGGCTGTAAAAGCGGGAGACCTTGATAAGCAACTTGGTAAATTAGTATTTTATCAAGTATTATTACAATTACATTTGCAAAGAAATCTTTCGGCATAAGCCTTGACAAATTGTAGAGCCGACAGGAAAAAAAAAACAAAAAAAAATGGGAAAACTAATCGTGATCCCGATTTCGGTAGACCATGTAGTGTAGCAGATCATGTCTCTGGTTGACGAAGAGGCGACATGGAAAGCGATGCTGATACATAAGAAAAAAAGAAGACATCTAAATAGTTTCACAAGAAGACTCACAAGTACAAGAAAATATTATAATACAAATAAACACACAATTCTGCAAAGACATTGAGCGTACCAGACACATGCCGTATCAGACACCAGAGACCATATCAGAGACCAGTGTCTGTCCGTGTCAGCGTGGCCGTGTTACGATGAATAAAATTCGTTAAGAGGCACTATAGTTATACAAGAATATTATTTTGTCTAACACGGTACGTAGACACATAACGCGCACGTTCAATATTTGTATGAATCGACCTTGAAACGGTCGGTGACTCAACCCTATACTTATGCGTTTAACCTTGTGTTTCCCTTGCAGCACTGCTTCCAGAATGGTAAGAAACTGTCTGGTGCATTGATAAAAGCGTGTGATCTCCTGGGCAGTCCTCCTCCTAGCATCCTGACTCCAAGCATATTGTCACAGATCGTGACCTGTCATACATCTGGACCCTGCTCCAATGGTATGGTCATAAGCGTTTCGCAGTTCTGCTCGCCGCTTTAAGTATTTCAGTCTGTTTTTACGAGTTCTTCAGTTTCTTCACAATAAACTGATTTATACCTACAATTGTTGGTTTTTCTTTTAGTACCTTAGTACTTTACTTTAGCAGCCAATATGCCTAGCCTTTGTGGGCTATGAGAAAACGTTTGATTTTGTGGAAACATGTTTGGAACTCATATCTCTCCAGCGGTGATGTATTGACTACTGGTACATCGAAGTGTAGAAGTATTTGTATAGGAATGCCACTATGTATGTAGTACCTGCTTATGTAATGATTGCATATTAATGGGGGAGCCCGATATCCAGCAGTGGGCGCCGCACGACTGCGATGATGACCATGATGAACATTATAACACACGGTTTTAAGTTCGTCATCATCATCATCATCATCAGCCTATGTTCGTCCACTGCTGGACATAGGCCTCTCCCATGGCACGCCACTGAGCACGATCCTCAGCCACTCTCATCCAGCTCTTGCCAGCCGCCTTGCGAAGATCTTCGCTCCACCGAGTCTGAGGACGTCCCACGCTACGTTTGCCGATCCGTGGTCTCCACTCAAGAACTCGTCTACCCCAACGGTTATCGGTTCTTCGCGTGGTCTGCCCATTGCCACTTCAGCGTGCTAATGCGGTGGGCTATGTCGATAACTTTGGTTTTAAGTTCACTAGCCAGTATTAACATCCTACAGCTGAGCAAAAGCCTCTCCCATGGACTTCCAACCAACCCTGTCGGCAATTATGGCTGGCATAGGTACTCGAGAAATGTCTAGATTATCCCGCCATAATTGCTTGTCCTACCGCTATAATTACTTATTACCACTCACGGGATTATGCTCTGATACTCGACGTTTCAGCTAGATTGCAGTGACTGTGGCCACGAGTTGAATTAATGAATGAGTGGTAATAGTTAGGAGTAAAAATCGCGAAAGTTTAAAACATTATGAAAGGTGGTATCACGTAATTATTTACAATATTACATTGCAGAGCTTTAAGCGCTTGACCAGTAGTAGTTGATGATAAACTTAAAAAGCATAGCTCCGATCCTTGTTAATGTTATCAATGAAAAAAATACGAGGTGAAGGTAGAACGTGCTGGATTGCTGATTTTTATGTTCATTGACCCGTAACGATAAGAACCAATCTTAGTGAACCCAAGACAAGGGTCGTTAAAGCTGTAGCCGTATCCATGGACCACGAGAACTGCTGACCTGCATAAGATATGGGTTTACCGAGTCATACCTACGCCTCCAGTTACCTAGCTAACTCCAACCGAACGGTCTGCATTTAATTGTAAATTCTCTTTAAATTTAAATTTCAAAATTCAGTTTCGTTTTCACTAAATTATTTTATTCGTTTGACTTACATTTAGCTTCATCTTTCTCTTTTTATAAAATCCGTATGATTGCTCTGCCACACAGCCAGCGTTTAAATTCGGACCTATGGTCAGGGACCGTTATGGACGTTGGGCCGGTGGACACAGCAATTGTATGGGCCCCTGCTGACATTAGCTAAATTCCAGGGCAACCAAGTTGGGGTTAAACCGACCGAGCGACACTGCAGTCTCCACCTCTCGAACTACACCACCAGCACTCTCGGGACCCTGAAGCACCTTGGCCACAGCCTGCGAAAACTGCAACTCTCCTTGAAGATCCACCTGCAACGTCCGCAGCGCGTCCTACGGTCTCCTGTATCCAGGGCGGTGTCTGTCCAGAGAAAGCGTATCCCCACTCAAGTGCTTTAGAACCCTCTGACCCTCTAGTCTCTTGCTTGCTCAAAGATATAGTGTTTTAATTAAACGTCTAGACATTGTTTTCTGTTTTACTTTTACTCCTCAAGACCTATACCTAGACTGTGACAAGTGGCAAGTGGCTCCACTTTTATCATCATCATCATATGGACAGTGTCTATATAGGGGTGTTCATTTAACATCAGGTGACCTACTAGTTCGTCTGTCGGGCCTCTCTAACATAAAAAAAAATCCCAGCCTTCATACGTCCCAGTCCCAATGCAGAGCAAGAATATTTTTTAGAGCGGGACGACTTGGCACATAGTTCCCACGCGAGCCCAGAGCGGATCGGGAACTTCACACAGGTATGTTCACGATGTTTTCCTTTACCGTAAAGCTCGTAACTAGTAAATTTCAATTATAACTTCGCACATAATTTTCGAAAAAACTCAGAGGTCTGCCCGACCTCAACTCACGACCCCTTGCTTGAGAAGTCATAGGACCATACCACTAAGCTAGCACTTTACCAAGTAGTAACTGAAAGCAGCTATAAAGTGCGAATCAGTGCCGGTTTAACCATTAGGGTGAGGCCACACGAGCGTAATTTTGTGAGTTGTGAACGGCAGAATTTCGGTTGCACCATACATTGTGTCACGTGAGTGTCACGTGATGGCCCGCATATTGTATGGCGCGAACCGAAATTCTGCCGCTCACGACTCACAAAATTACGCTCGTGTGGCATCACCCTTAAGCCGCGTATCCACTAGAGGCAGCCTCGGGTCGAGCGGCTGCCTCACTCCGAGGCTGCGCAAGTGGAGACGCTGTCTCAACCTGAGGCACGCCGCGACGCGAGGCAAATTCGTCGCCGCGAGCCGAGCCATATTTTGTCGGTTTCTGTGCCGTGCTCAAAGGCGCCTCAGTCCGAGCCGTGTGTTTAATGGAGACGGTCGCGCCCGTCGCCTGCATCTCAATGGAGAATGAGACCGCTATTAAGCTGATAAAATTATATGAGGGTCACCGTTTTCTCTGGGACCCGTTAAATAATCTTTTGTATAGCTTTTTGTTGCCCCCTCTTTTTCTTAATAATGGTTATTACTATTAAAGCAGCAGCTACTCGACGCGCGTCTGGTGCCATCGCGTTTTAACTTTTAACTGCGCAGTGCGCCGCCGGCGGATCAAGCTGAGGCGACACGCCTCGAGCTGATCCGTAGCCGTTGCCTCAGAGCGAGCAGCCTCAAACTGAGGCTATCTGCTTCAAGTCGAGGCCGCTTTAGGCAGAGCAGGCAACAGAACTAGGGGCCCGCATCGCCAAAGAGCCTCGCGCGCAACAAAAAAAATTAAATAAAACAAATTTAAAACACGTCGATGTCAGTCTTTCAAAATTTAACGCAACGATAAAATGCAGACGGAGGCATGCATGAAGTGACAGCAGCCACTGACTCCCATGCCTCCGACTGCATTTTATCGTTGCATTAAATTTTGAAAGACTGCCATCGACGTGTTTTAAATTTGTTTTATTGTTATTGAACATTTAATTTATATCTTGTTTCCACCTTTTCAGTATTTCTGCAGGCGGGTTTTTTGATTTTTTTTATTTATTATTTTATTTACACCGCAGGCGGGTTTTTAGTTTTTTAATTACTTTTTTATTTCTTGCTTTTTAGTATAACCTCCTGAGACCCAGATAAATTATTGAGTATTTGAATTAGGAATCCGTTGCTATTTAGTTAAAGTTCAAAACCAATTTTGAAATATGTATGTACTTAATTTTCCACATGGGTTTCATAGAGAAAATTATTGCTCAAAGAAGATATCTTAGTAAGTAGGTAGGTACGTCGTCGTTTTAATGCATTAATTGCCAATTTACTATTCCAAATTAAATTTAAACACATGACTTGTATATATTTTTGTAATCTCTTTTAAAATCCCTTTATTTTGATACCCCCTACTCGATAGGTTTGAATAAAAAAAATTTTTTGAAGACTCACTATTTGGAGCCTAAAATCCGCCATTTTGATTTTTCAAGAATTTCATGTATCCAGTGTTACTCGCGTTATCAAGACGAATCCAATGACGTATCATTTATCAAAATCAGTTCAGCCGTTTTGTAGTTACGAGTGGACATAGGAATGGACATACATACATACATTGACGACCAGATGGCCTAGTGGTTAGAGAACCTGACTACGAAGCTTGAGGTCCCGGGTTCGATTCCCGTGTCGGGGCAGATTTTTGTATGAAAAATACGAATGTTTGTTCTCGGGTCTTGGGTGTTTAATATGTATTTAAGTATGTATCTATCTATATAAGTATGTTTATTCGTTGCCTAGTACCCATAACACAAGCTTTACTTAGCTTACTTTGGGACTAGGTCAATTGGTGTGAATTGTCCCGTGATATTTATTTTTTATTTTATTTATTTATACATACGGGTCAAACACATAACCCTTCCTTCTTCGCAGTCGGGTAAAAAGGTTCCGCAGTGAAAATTGAATTGGATAAATTGTATCCTCTATGACATTAAGCATTCTTGCTATTTTTCGATGCATGCTACCAGTTGATATGATTTGACTTCTTGAAAAGTTTAGCTGATATTTGGCTGGAAGGAGGCCCCTAAATGAAAAATGAATGCCTGGTGCGAATCAACATCCAGAAGAACTAGTACAATCCTATCCTGCTATAGCTAAACCATTCAAATGAGTCCTCACCCGCGCGGCGCAGGGGCTGGGGAGTATGACGACAAAAGGGGCGAGAGAGGTGCGGGCGGCGAGCGCGCCTCGTGTGCCTGCCACCCGCACCTATCCCGGCCCCATTTGTCGTGTATTTAAACGGTTTAGCTATTATGTTGTAAATGGGAAAGTTTGTGAAGATGTTTCGATGTTTGTATATGACGGCGCGCTGCCAAAATAATGCTAGCTAGACCTAAATTTATTAACACGATTTGATTATGTGTTTCACTTGGCACTTTGTTTTGATTGTTAAACGTCAATGATTGATGCAGTTAATTGTAGTAATAGTATGGCGGTAGTATTGAAATGAACGTTGACAGTTATAAAATTATAGAAGGTAGTGTAAAAGAAAAGAGCGGGTAACCCCGAATAAGGTAGCAGGTGGCCGCCAACTGACAGTTGGTCATTCTTTTGACAACCTCGCTCGGTGGTGCACGCGTGCTATCCTATTGGCTCTTTAATCCGGCTATATTTCATTAATCACTTGTGATTTTAATTTAAAGTGTTTTTGAATTAAATCGGTAGTGTTCGTATGTGACGTAAGTGCTTTTATTTCTGTTCTTCAATCATCTGTACGCCCCAAGGATACTTAATATCCCGGTAATGAGTTCCCGAACGAAAATATTTTTACTTTAAAAAAGAATAGACGGCGCTTTGTTTATTATGTAGTAGTTAATGCGTCAAGGTTCTACATTGGCCTAGTAATCAAATTGGTTGACTGTACTACTATCGCTGATAATTCATACCCTAATCAGCTTGCCTAATAGAGCGCAAAATGATTCCATTAAGTATAAAATTAGTTTATTTTTTATTAAAATTGCCGACATGGAATGCGTCCTTACATTGATGATACGCTAAGTGAGCTTCAAATAAATTAAATTTTCTCGATTCAGATGTAATCGATATGATCTTAAAAAATCATGATCAACCAAGTATCCTTAACCCCCGGTTTAGCCTGTTTTGCTGACCGGAATATTAAATACCCTATACGTCTCAATCAAGTTTTTGTTATTTTACTACAATTTTGCCGCCTGTAACAAAAAATACAGGCGGCAAAATTGTAGTAAAATAACGAAAATTCGTACCAAGGTTCAGGTTTATGCCATGAACCGTTGAAGAGTTAGGTCCTGCGGAGACGATCCAGTCCAGACCGCCAGAATTCCACTGACACTTTATTGTACTGTCAGTCCGGAGCTAAAGCTAAAAAAAAACTTATAAAAACATTAAGAAATAAACTTAGGTAGGCAAGTGAATTATTGTTTAAAACAAGTTGTAAATAAACTAGGAAACCAGTGAAAACTTATGCTGACAAGTCAAATTCATTGTATTTTATGTCCACATTATTTGGTGGTAATAACATGTGAATTAGATGCTAGAGACGTGCGTGAAATTATTTATCTTAATTATCATTCGTCTTACTTAAACTGTGTAATTGGGATCAGTTTGGTTTAGCCCACAGTTCTGTTTAGCTTTTAAACCTGCGCGCGCGCCGTCCGCTGTCACTTGCCGCCATGTCCCCGCTCGCTCGCTCGCTGTTCGCATTGGCCGCCGTCGCGCTGCTGCAGGGCGCATGCGCACACCGCCGCTCCAACCGCCGCGCGCACCGCCCATCAGATTACGTATCTATCAGACTCGGTGAGCGATGGGTTTATTTTTAATCAAATTGATAGTGAAAAATTATGAAACCATGAAGCAAGTGAAACTTTTTAGGCATTTTAACTGAAAATCTTCGGAAAATTATTTGATTTAGGATATTAAGATTAAGGTTGAAGGCACATACCGCGGAACACTTACACGAATAAGTGAGTGTGTAAATGCTTCACGGTCAGCTGATGCGAGCTATGGGCGCCACCATTATTGTTCTTGGCTGTTGTTGTTCCCACTCCGCGGCCGGCTGTAATGCGACATGCGATAGATGGAACAAAAAATTTGAGACGATAGAAAATGTTTCACTAAACTCGAGTTAAACGTGGTGCCCGCGAATGTGTGCGAAAAATTCGTTTAAATCACGTCCTACTTAGTTTCATCCCGCTGGAACTAAGTAGGTATGCCGTTTTTTCCGGGATAAAAAGTATCCCATTTTTTAATCCAGTTTATGAAATACGTGCAAAATTTCATCAGAATCAGTCAAACCACAAATCTGACACTAAAATCGATGATATAGTTCCTTTTTAACGCAGCGTCGTTAAAAGACGACAAATACGATAGTACAAAAATTAACCTACCTGGATCCGCATGAGAATCAATTTTGTTCGGAACAAAAACTTTTAATTCAAATGGAGTCTTCCGGTCTATCAGGCGTGACAGACTTTCTATGAATATGCATGTAACAAAAACCTACCTAGGCGTACTATTCTTAAGACCACAACTAACTTGTCTCTGTCTACCCCTTTGCTGGGAAGGAGGCAAGATTGTATGTATGTATTCCTGACATCCAAAGCTTATTTTTTATCCGAAGTATTTGGCTGAAACTTACTTGATTGTTTAGGTATTTAAGAGAATACCAGGTTAGATTAGAACTGCCCCAGCAGAAACGAATGAATTCTTCAATAAACTAGTTTATTTACAGGTGCAATCACAGGAGATGATATAGCCTTTCTACCGCAAATACACATCGGTGTTCCAGATGTTATCGTTACAATCCCGAACGTAAGAAATTTCATTAAGTTATAGCTTAAGTCGATCCTGTGCCCGTCTCATCCAGGCCTCCGTGTCGTCAAATGTCTAGCGAATCTCGTCTATTCACGCAATGTGTCACGCCCATGCCCACTTTTTCTTTGCTCTGACAGCCATGACGTCTTTCACTTTGGTCTTATTTCGGATCCATTTACTTTTCCGTTCTCGAAGAGTGATCCCGATCATAGCTCTCTCTATGCCCCTTTGCGCATCTCGGAACTTTTCGGTGGACCTTTGCGTAAGATTCATAGTCTCTGCCAAGAATGGAGGAAAAGGGAAGAGGCCTACATCCAAGATTAGACCAATAAAAGGCCAAGATAATGTTGATGATGATGATGATAGCTTAAGGCAAACTTGGCAAACTTTGGCTTAACCAATGTAACATTTTTGCAATTTGTCGAAAACACTACTTGATTGGAAATCGGTAGGTTGAAATTCGCAAAACATTTAGGTACAGCCAAAAGTGCTGGTGAGACTTTCAATATTATTACGTGATACGTAATCTATACATATAAAATCCTTTGTCCTGACTGACGGATCAACGCACAGCCTAAACCGCTGATCGTAGAGACCTGAAACTTGGAGGGTGTGTCCTTTGTATGACGTAGGCATCCGATAAGAAAGGATTTTTTGTAGTTCTACTCCTAAGGGGGTAAAAAAGGGGGGCAAAGTTTGTATGGGACAACGTGATTCCTTGGTCCAATCTACTTCAAATTTTGCATAAACATTCTTTAACAGAATTGATGGAAGACGTGTTTCGTATTTTATTGAAATTCATCCCTTGACGGGGTTAAAAAGGAGTAGAAAGTTATTTTGGGGGTGATTTGCTTCGAAGTTGATATAAATACTCTTTAGTGTTTTGATTTAAATTACTTTTTATTTTGACACAATGTAAACGAAACGAAACTTCAAATTTTGTAAACCATTTGTCTACGTTTGTCAACCACTTTCTGATCTGATCTCTGATAATAACTAATTATATGTATAAGTATTTGCATTTCACCAAGCTTTTGCTTTTGCAAGCGCAGCGTGAGACGTCCACCATCGAGATGGACGGACGTTTTGGTGAAGGTCGCAGGTTCAGTAGGGTGGATGCAAGTCGCTTCCAACCGTAATGATTGGGCGTCAATGAGGGAGGCCTATGTCCAGCAGTGGACGTCCTACGGCTGAAATGATGATGATGATGATGATGAACGAGTTCAACCTTTTTCGAATAAAATCGAATTGAGTATTCAAATATCATTGTTGAACTCTCATAAAAGCTTGGTGCAATGCAAATACATATAAAATGCTTTGTCCTGAAGTCCTAAATGACTGACTGGCGGATTAACGCACAGCCTAAACCACTGTATGTAGAGACCTAAAACGTGGAGGGTGTGTTCTTTGTATGACGTAGGCATCCGGTCAGAAAGGATTTTCCGGTATTTCCACGGGATAAGGAATAAACGGGATTTATATATTTCATCAAGAGTGGCCGAAGAAAGAAGAAGAAGAGTGGGTGGTGGTGTAACGAAGATTACTAAACTGTACAAATTGGGCATGCAAGTAGACTATTAGAATAGGTATAAAGCTAATTTCAATAATTTTGAAAAATCCCACGAGATAAGGATAAATCAGGATTTATATACTCAAATCAACTGGATCCTATCTCAGTAACTACAATTACTAAACTTTTCAAATTCAGTATATACGTAAATGGTCATACATAGCAGCAAAAAAACTTATTGCAGGATTTTTGGAAATTCCTGTGGGATAGATAATCTCTGAAACTTCCGAGCCGATTAAAAAAAAATCTTTTACCAGTAAAAAGTACTATAATAATATTACTCAAAATATATTCTAAAAGAAGCAATAGAGACAGATAAATGTAGATTATGCCATCAAACCACTGAAACAATAGACCATATCACAGGAGGATGCAGTTTCCTAGCCCTTAAAGAGTACACTCACCGCCACAATAACGTCGCTAAACACATACATCAACAGCTTGCACTAAAACATAAACTACTCACAACCTACGCACCCTACTACCAATACAAGCCAAAAAATGTATTAGAAAATAGCACAACGAAACTTTACTGGGACCGAGACATAGTAACCGACCGCACCATCCTCAGCAATAGACCTGACATCACACTTATCCAAAAATCTACCAAAACCACTTAACTTATAGATATCGCTGTTCCCAACACACACAACCTGAAACATAAACACACCGAAAAAATACAAAAATACATACCTCTAGCAGACGAAATAAAACAGATGTGGCATCAAGACGTCGTCAAAATCATTCCAATCATTATCTCCTCAACAGGCATTATTCCAAAAACCCTTAAAACAGCACTTAAAATATTAGACCTCAACGACAAAACCTATATACCCTTACAGAAATCAATAGTTTTAGATACTTGCTCTATAGTACGCCGATTTCTAAATCCTACCTCACTACCAGAACACAGCAACCAACAAGACAATCACACTAACACAAACACAGACACTACACAAAGAACATAATTTACACAATGGTTACATGGTACTTGGCTTATGCCCGTATCATGAATAAAAAAAAACCGACTTTATGTCGAGATTAAAAACCCTTTAGAATAATAATATTATTATTTTATTCCGTTATCTCACTCCATAGCCCGGTAATCCTGTCCACAACATCCCAACCCCATAGCCAATTCCATGTCGCTTCCTACCTGGCAATAGATTGGCAACTGTGGAGGACTGTCCGCTAACACATCCTCATGGTGTATTAGGGGATAGATCTCCGTAGTTGCGCCCATCTCATTTATATTATATGGTACCAAAGGCCTCTTCATGTTGGCTTCGGCCCCATGAATGGCTTTCAAATGACCGGGTCCCCATGGGCCCGTGATCGGAAACCCGTACCAACATAATAATAAACATTTAATTCAGGCTGCATAGGCCCATATATAAATACCTTACAGAGTAACATACATATTCAAATTTAAAACTTAAAACTACATAAAACTAATCATCACACATCAAACACTCTCCTGAGCAGAGCCGGTGTCACGTCAGTAGCACCGGAGACCCGAGGTCGCCCACGGAAACGCCGGAACACTACTCCTTTAGGCCAAAACTGCTCCATCGTCAAGGCTTCCCAGTCCTTTGGCGGAACCAACACCACGAACGAGTTAAACGTTCGTTCATGGCTCGATTCCAAAAGCTGGACCCTCACAGTGTACTGCTTGGCGCTCCGGATGTACTCCACCACATCTTTCGCCGTCACTGTGTAGTGCAGGCGAGACAGGTAGAGTGCCGTCGTCGGAGTCTCGACGCGCAGCCGGTGGCTGGGCCCGGAGACTGCGGTGCCGCACTGATTCGGAGTACCGCGACGCGTACTCTTCTTCTTTCTCTGGACTTCAATGAAGCCCTCTTCATCCTCAGCAGGAACCCTAGGAGCATTCACAACAGCTGATGTCTTCCGAAATGAGGCGATGTTTGGTGCGCGTCGGGGCGCGGACGGGCGGCAGCGGCACGACAGGCGCCGACGGGCTGGCGGCGGGCGCGTCGCGGGCGGGAGTCGCGAGCGCTGAGTCACGCGACGTTTCGGCCGCGGCACGCGCGCCTAGGCATTAGGCAAGCCGCGTAGGTATCGGGTGATGGTGCGGCCGGCGACGGCGGTGTCGAAACTGCTCACTCTAGACTTGACCCATTAAGGTCGACGATCGGACCGCCGCGCCGAGTGTGCACCCGTGCGTCATCGGCAGGTGACCCACTTACCGCCATAGATTTGCGCAAAGTTAAAATTTCCTCGCGCAAATCCATAATGGTTCTTTGGGAGTCCTCAAACCTTGCCTCCACCTTCGTTAGTCCAGCTTTAAGGAGCACTATGCTGTACTATCATTTATTGACATAGGCTACTTTTTTCCGGAAAAATGCAAAATTCCCAAGGGATAGAAAAAAAATTAAACTTCAGAGCTCATTTCAAAATGTCTTTCGCCAGTAGAAAAGATACACTGTCCTTGATTAACATAGGATGCTATTTTCCGGATAAATGTAAAATTTCCGCGGTATAGAAAATAATAAATTTAACTTCGGGCTGAGTTTAAAAAAAAATTACCAATAGAAAGCTACACTATCCTTTATTGGTATAGGCTAGGCTACCTACTATTTATTCGGTAAAATACAAAATTCCCAAGGGATAAAAAGAAGTGAGTATCACTTGAGGGTTGATTTGATAATTTCTTTCACCAATAGGAAGCTACACGAACCATTATTTACATAGACTACTTTTCTCCGTGAAAAAGCAAAATTCCCACGGGAAAAAAATAAGTGAATTCAACTACGGGGCTGATTTTAAAACTTCTTTTACCGGTAGAAAGCTACACCTTTAAGGACATAGGCTACTTTTTCTCGGGGAAAATGCAAAATTCCCGCGGGATAAAAATAAGCGAAAATTTGCATAGAATAAGGACAAATTTGTTGAAATTCCCACGGGATAGAGAATAAACGGGATTTATAATATTCACTAACTGATACTGATGATGATGAAATGATAACAATGATGGATGTTGCCGTTGCCGGATTTTTGTTTTATACAATGAAAGAGATGAAGAAAAGCTTTACCACAAATTGGAATTCTACGCGGACGAAGTCGCGGGCAAAAGCTAGTATTCCAATAAAATTGAAGTGCATTTCTGGATGTGTTGAAATCCGCGATAATATTGTGAATAATAGCATAAGGTGATCATAACAGACTGAAGTGTACGATGTATGAGAAAAGTTCGTCGCTAACCTCTAGACCAGAGATGGTGTAGGGTTAAGCACGCAGCGCGGAATGCTGAGGACCTGGGTTCGATTCCCAGCATTGGTCTTTTTTCTGAGGTTTTTTCTGTGCATCCATATTTCAGTTTGTATTTAGTCAGTCTGTTTTCAGTTTGTATTTAGTTAGAATAATAGTATCACGATAATATTGGCAGTCTTATCTGTGTCAAAGAGTAAAGCCTGAAAAAAGTTACAAAAACATTTTTAAAACACAATATAGGCTTGCATTATTTTGATCACTGATGGAAAGCGAAGATGAATGAAGAAACCGGAAAGTTTGAAACATTGTGTTAACTTTTACAAATGTGTTAACTTTTTGTTGTTTCGTGTCAGGATTGCGATCCCTATGGTTACACACGCAAAGATATACTGGGCAGCGTGGTGATCGTCAGCAACAGTGACGGATATGGGCCCCCGCCAATCCTCGTCGCTACTGACCTAGATGATCCCCAGTCCGACGTGGAGGTCCAGTGTCAAGAAGAAACAGATGACGATGGCAATGTAGTCAGGTGCCCTGAAGGTCTGGACGTCACCGTCTTACAGTTTTGCCAATTACGTCTTCAGTAATAAATATATTTGTAATTTCATGGGGACTCCAGTTTTAAGCATTATTTTGGAATAATTTGAAATGTATTTAGTACGGCCATCTACAGCCCTGGATACTTTATGTCAATAGCAGTTTTTATCAACACTCCTGGATAAGAGATCAGACGTACGCCTGGTTAGTTCTGATTAAATAGCTATGTAACTGCTACGCTTAACTTTATCGGGGCAAAAAATCTTTAGAAGTTCAAATTATAATATAAATACAAATATAATAATAAATTTAATTAAATATTTTGTATAATTTTGTAACCTCTTAGAATTTTTTGTGTTTAAGGTCAGTGGTGTGTGTATCCATTTTTTCCGTGGATGTTATCCGTGTGGAGTCAGGTTTAGAATTACACCTCTCCATTCCTTCCTTGGGCGTCGTAAGAAGCGAGTAAAGAAATAGGTTAAGGTATATTGTAGAAGATAGTCTGGTATCCTCTCACCATTATACCACTTTTATCTAACATTAAACCTAAAATTGCTAAAAGTAGCCTCGAAAAGTAAATGAAGCGTTTCATGTACCCTGCCTACCTGGGGATACAGGCGTAATATGTGTGTGTAGATCAGTGGTGTGTGTGAAGTTCCTAATCCGCACTGGGCCCACGTGGGAAGTACATTCGAAGCTATCTTATGCCGAGACCTTGTGCTCTGCAGTGTAACATATATTTCTTCTTCTCTTCATCAAGTGCCACTCCATTACTGAAGGTTGGCAGTCAGCTCCTTGTAACTTTTCTTGTCAAGCGCCAATCTGAACAGTTGCTCGGCGGTTCACCCTGTCCACTCCCTGATATTACGGAGCCAAGACATCTTACGTCTACCTGGCTTTCGCTTCCCGGGCACATTCCCCATCATGATAGTCTGCAGGAGGGAATACCGATCATGCCGCAGTACATGCCCGAGGTAGGCAATCTTTCTCTGCTTGACTGTCCGGACATGTTCTACTTTTTTTCCCATACGAAGCAAAACTTCTACGTTTGTTACTTTATCCGTCCAGCTGATGCGAAGCATGCGACGGTAACACCACATTTCAAAAGCTTCTACCTTTTTACGGAGCTCTACTTTCATGGTCTACGCTTCACACCCATACAGAACAACGGGCCATACATAGCACTGAAGGAGCCTGGTTCTCAACACAATGGAGAGTTGTCGACAGCACAGGACACTCTGCATGGTCACAAATGAAGCACGGGCTATTTCAATGCGAGCACGGATTTTAGTATCGCTTTCCCAAGCATTAGTGAGCCATGAGCCTAAATACTTATACTTGTCAACGTTCTCCAGCACATTGCCATCGACTTGGATGTTTGCAAAGATTCTCTGCGGGTTCGATATCACCATGACTTTAGTTTTCGAGACGTTCATGTTCAATCCGACTTTTTTGCTGTGCAACGAAACTCTGTTAACTATCTCACGAAGGCCTTCCTCAGTGCTTGCTATAAAAACGGTGTCGTCAGCATATCGTAAGTTATTAATAAATTTCCCGTTTATTACAACACCGTGCTCCACGTCTTCAAGCGCCTCTTTGACAATTATTTCTGAGTAATTGTTGAACAGGATCGGAGACATAATACAACTCTGCCTCACATCTCTTTGTATGGCAACTGGGTTCGTCTGTTCGCCATCCACCCTTACCGTCGCACTTTGATCCCAATACAAATTCCGGATTATACGTAGGTCCTTGTCGTTAAGACCTATATCTTCCAAAATCTTCATTAGTTCCACGTGTTTAACACGGTCAAAAGCTTTTTCATAGTCTATAAAACAAAGGTATACATTTTGTTGCTTATCACGGCATTTTTGGACCAGAACATTAAGTGCAAACATTAATCCAAACTGGCTTGCCCCGATTCTGTCATCGCATTTAGCTCTTATTCGGTCATGTATTATGAAAAGGAATATCATCAATACATGACTCATGAGACTAATCGTTCTATAATCGGAACACTTCCTGGCATTAGGCTTTTTGGGCAAGGTGATGAAAACAGACTTCAACCAATTATCGGGTATCTCACCAGAATCGTAAATGAAGTTAAACAAATTGGTTAATGCATCAATGTTATCGTGTTCCAGTAACTTCAGGACGTCACATCGTATATCATCCGGTCCAGACGCTTTCCCAGTCTTTGCCTTATGCAACGCACGTCGAACCTCCGACTTCAAAATACTCGGTCCTATCGTTGGATTATAATCTTCCACTAAGCATCTCGTGCCATCTGAAAACATCGTCTCGACGTACTCTTCCCAACGTTTCTTCCTAAATTGGGGATCAAGAATGACATTTCCCAGGTCATCAGTTAAAAATGTCTGACGTCGTTTTTTATGCAAGGCTGCCATGTCTTTAATCTCTTTATGAAGCTGAAATGAATCAAGTCGCTTCATGAGAAGCTCTACCTTTTCACAACGACTTTCATACCATTGTTGTTTTGTAGCACGACATTTGTTACGAATCTCACGGTCAAGTTCTTTGTACTTAATCACATTGGTGGTTTTGTGCAGTCTACGTTCCTCAATCAGATCAATAATCTCATCTGTCATCCAGACCTGTCTTTTTCTGACGCCAGACCCGGCATATAAGTTCGCGATTTATAATGGAAAATTTAGATTTTAAACTTGTCCAGATTTCTTTCGGATCGTTGATACTTTTATTCACGATAGCCCAATATTCGTTTATTTGATTGTGAACTTGAACTCGTACCTTTGGTTCCTTTAATTTCTGAACATCTACGCCTTTGGAGCGTGATCTCTTCTTAAAACTATACTTCAAACTACATGAGAGGTCTACAACATATATTTACAAGGTCATAAAAAAGTGATCTGATCTTTCTTTCATACGAAAGTGATCACTTATTTATAATATTGACTGTATATGGTCTTCTAAAGTAATTTCCTCTCATATTCCATGGTACTATTCTGAGGCGATCGGATCTTCAGAGGATTTTGTAGCAGTCATATATTATAAAACACACACCAATGATAACACTTGCCAGATTCAAGACAGAATTAAAGGTGTTCACGTGGTCAATCGCCAACCAGATATACAGACAGTATCAAAATCTGTAACCAAGATTCCTGTCACAGAATGCGCCCACTACGCAGCCATTGCATAATATTAATATTAATTGCAATTACTAATTCAGTAAAAATACTCTGCGGAACGAAGTGATCCGACAGAGAACCAAAGTTATCGACATAGCCCACCGCATTAGCACGCTGAAGTGGCAATGGGCAGACCATATAACCCGAAGAACCATTGGGGTAGACGAGTTCTTGAGTGGAGACCACGGAACGGCAAACGTAGCGTGGGACGTCCTCAGACTCGGTGGAGCGATGATCTTCGCAGGGCGGCTGGCAAGAGCTGGATGAGAGTGGCCGAGGATCGTGCTCAGTGGCGTGCCATGGGAGAGGCCTATGTCCAGCAGTGGACGAACATAGGCTGATGATGATGATGATGATGATGATGACTCTGCGGAGTTCCTTGTTAAAATGAATTGAATACATAATTTATTTGCTCCTCCGCGAAATAGTGAACCCTAGTCAAAAATAACTACGTTTGCGTTGAAAATATGCTTTTTCATCACACTTGCTCGTCAATGGTCTTATTCCATGCCTGTATACTAAATGACAATGGCCTAAATTGTTATGGATTTACGCACAGTTTTTCTACTCAAGGGAGTTCTAACTTTAGTTTTAAAATTTGCAAACAAGTCATTTCAGACTAAGGAGGTTTCAAGTCAGCCAACGTTTTTTTTATTATCTTTAAAACTTAGCTATAACCCAAATTTTACAACACAAAACTTATCTACGCTTCATGAAAATTCGTTATTTTTATATTTTTAATTTATATCAAATAGTTTTGCAATAATTTTAGTAAAAATATTTTTTAAACATTTTGGCAGAATCTGGCCTAAACTAAACACAGTTTACATTATCTATGGTAGATGACTTGAAAAAAGTGACAATCTGTATTAGCGGGTAGCCATTATTTTATTCAATTTAAGTGTTTTTTAGAGACAAAATAATTTTATTTTTTCAGATGTCAAATTTAAATAAGGATAATATCATATTCTTTTACAGAGTACAATGATTTATCCATAAGTAGTATGCTGACTTTTGTTATCCTGACCTGATCTATGCATTTGATTTATACTTGGTCTATGACAAACAAGATCATGTCTCTCCGATCACAGGTTCCGCTCCCAATCCGCTTTCGCAAAAACACTCCCGTTCTCCTCCTTCTTTACGGCATTATCTTTAACCCTGTAACTTGGTGACTTATTCCTACTCCATACAGCAATTGAGCTGCGTAACTTCTGTTTGATGCTCTTAAGACTTTCTTTGCCAGCCTTTCCAACTCCGAATTTTATGCCTATTCTTATACTAAGTATCCAGACTATTCCGTTGCGGAACTGCTTACCGACAGACTTATGGCCCTGAAAATCTTTACCTCTCTTTAAAACAAGTCAATGCTTAGAGAGCGCTATCTACATACAGAATAGGCGGTCTTATGGTTAAAGAGCGATTGCAAATCTGGTTTCACCTATACATAAACACCAAATCTTGTTCTGATTTAAAAAAAGTTTCAGTCACGCACAATTAACAACAGAGGCTAAAATAACAAAGACTTCCAAAAAAAGTTTTATTTACAAAAAATCGCATTTACATCTCACCACTTAAATTTAATATAACAAAGAAATAATCATAATTATTAATAATAATAATACTTTATTTCGACCAACATAGGATCATAGTGTTAGTAATACAATACATAAAAGCTTAGATTCTAATTGTTAGTGACGCTACACTTTAGTCAGTATATGAACCATACTGCAATGATTCATGTACTGACAGTCGAACCTCTGCGCACCATGTTTGCTCTGACAGACAACGCCCTGCGCTCTCTCTCTATGTCTGCATCGTCTTTTAGGTCAGAGGTCAATATGTGACCCAGGTATTTAAATTGGTTCACTACCTTTAAGGGTGTCCCGTTCAGTGTTATGGTAGGAACAGTATACTGAGGTTTACCTCTGACCCCAAAGACCATGCATTCACTTTTCTTAACATTATAAGATAAGCCATGACTGACAGCATATCTCTCACACACCCGCAACAGCTTGGCAAGACCACACGGAGACGCGCTCAGCAGCACCATGTCTTCTGCGTAGCTGATGTTATTGAGACAGGTGCCGTCAATACGACAGCCGACATGCATGCTGCCGAGCTCCTCCATTAAAGCATTGACATACAGATTGAAGAGCTTAGGTGATGTTATTGGTTATAAAAATAGTAAAAAACGCTAATTTGGTGAAATTGCGCCAAGTGCAGTAGATATTGGATGAAATTTGGTTTGTATGTAAAATCCCAAAATCCCAAATATCCCAACCTCCAAGTATAAAGACCTGTACAGTAAATGAAGACTACAACATCATTTTTGGAAATCCCCATGAAAAACTGCCAGACGAAATGGTTCACGAGAACGAAGCGGGTACAGACTATAGCAAATGGCAGTAGATCCCGAATTGTTAATAGGGAACCGATTAACCACACTAAGGGTAGGTTTTATCAAAATAAACACAACATCACAAAAGGACTCATTTAATGATTTTGGCTAGGGAGCGTGAGCTCCCTGGATCCAACATTTATAACAAATCACTGCAAGCACTATTGAAAACGTACTTGCAGTACACACGCACTATCTCAGCACAGTCGCCGAGTCACATGAATGCTGCAATAATAATATTAGCTTGTAAATCGCTTGTGCATGCATGGATGTGCATGTAAAAAGTCCCTTAGAAGCTTAAAGTATCGTGCCCTGCATAAATATGAAAAGGTCATTGAATTAGGGGCTCTGGGCAAACTAGATGCAGTTCATCTAGACGTATTGTTATCTATATGAAAAAGGTTCTTGAAACAGAGTATCCAGACAAACTAGTTGCGGTACAGCTGAACGTATCGTATCCTGCATTTGAAACGATATTTGAACCTAAACTGGACAAGTTAAACGCAATACAGCTTAACGTAACGTGAGCTGAAAATGAAAAGATTCTTAAGTAGAATGCATTGGACAGGCTAGATATAATCCAGCCTGTCATATGGAGACCCGTATGTAAAGGTACTTAAAAAGAATCAGCGGCACCAAGCCAGCTAAATGCAGTACAGCTTGACGTAAGCGTGCGCGATGGTGTGTAGCGTGCCGCGCCGGCGCACCGCGCCCGGCCCGGCCGCCATCGGCGCCAGCGTCAGCACCGGCGGCTCGTCGGCATCGCAAGCCGTCACAACACCTCCCACCAACTCCCGATCTTGGGCCATGCATTTCTGAAAAATTACAGCCACGATTTAATATTCGACGTTCTTATTGGCTTGTTCACAAATACGGGTACCGTCCAAAATACAGCTAGCAGACCTAATGTTGAACTTTTTATAAGGAAATAGTAATCCAGTTCTCATCATCATCATCCCAGCCTATATTCGTCGCGCTGTGTACTGTCCTCCTCTCAGGATAATGATTTGTCAATAATAATAAATGATAAAATCCTTACATCTGGAATATTGAGTTTGAAGTAACTTTGCTCGGCCGGTATCTTGATTTCTGGTAAGATTGTACTGCTTCTGCTTTTGTATCCTGTAAACAAATGAATTATAAGTTTATGTCTGAAAAAAAAAACGCGCACACAATTCTTTTTCCGGTGGTAATTTTACTCTTCCAACTTTTTTCAATTTTTTTTCTACCAGTTTTGTAGCCGTGATTTTTGTGTATGTACACCCACGCCAAATTACAGCTTTTTTGGGTTAAAAGTTAAAATACGGACAGACAAACGGACTGCCGGACGTGGAAAAACCATATAGTCAAACTAGGGTTCCGTTCTTGCCATTGTAATACTGAACTCCGCAAACTACGCTTGAATCAATAAATTGTGATATTATGACCTCTGATCTCTGTGGTGCAAAAACCGTCGTAGGCAGCTGGCAGCGCGTTGTCAGTACTGGCGTATGTGGCCGCGCATGCGCCGTGTAGCGCGGCAGCGAGCGCGAGCAGCGAGCGAGCGAAAGGCGACATGGCGGCGAGTGGCAACGAGTGGCGGCGAGTGGCGGCGATTGGCGACGAGTCACAATGAGTGACGGCCAGTGGAGGCGAGAGGCAGCGAACGGTGGTGAGAGGTGGCAAGTGGCGGCGGCCGGCGCGCGCGCCGCTTATATCCCCCAATCTATTACCAAAACATTTTTGACAATGCTTAGTATAACTATTAGCAATAATAACAGTGGATGTTTAATAAATAATGTGCCTAATTTTGTAGTGGTGATTGTTAGTATAATACTTAGTGTCAAGTGTGGAAGGACGCGAAGGTTGTCGATAAATTTTTTGACTTATTTTCATAGTGTTTAAATAAGGAGTGTTTTTGCAGATTGAGCATTTTTCAAATACTAAAATGCAAATTTCATTTTCAACTCTTATATTATTATATGCAAAAAAATTACAGGCAGGTAGATTGAATAATTAGTATAGTTTAACTAGACGACCAGATGGCCTAGTGGTTAGAGACCCGGACTATGAAGCTTGAGGTCCCAGGTTCGATTCCCGTGTCGGGGCAGATATTTGTATGAAAAATACGAATGTTTGTTCTCGGGTCTTGGGTGTTTAATATGTATTTAAGTATGTATCTATCTATATAAGTATGTTTATCCGTTGCCTAGTACCCATAACACAAGCTTTGCTAAGCTTACTTTGGGACTAGGTCAATTGGTGTGAATTGTCCCGTGATATTTATTATTTATTATTTTATTATTATATTTTCCCAAAATATGCCAATTAATTCCTTTAGAATCTTCTTTTTTTTTTAGTACGAACCATAGACTTTCGGTAACAAACAAGAAAGTCTTCATGCTAATAAATTAGGACATAATTACTATACTAAACGGGACTTATCATATTTATTGAACGACCGCTTTAGCCTAGTTGGTAGTGACCCTGCCTACGAAGCAAGAGGTCCTGGGTTCAAATCCCGGTAAGGGCATTTATTTGTGTGATGAGCACGAATATTTGTTCCTGAGTTATGGATGTTTTCTATGTATTTAAGTATTTATTTATCTATATAAGTATGTATATCGTCGTCTAGTACCCATAGTACAAGCTACATAACACAACAAGTAGTAAAGATGAGGATGGGAAAAAAGAAAGATCCAGTATGTAGAATGTTAGTGATCAGTGAATACGCGAGAACTGGAATGGCACGGATTTTGTTAACACAGACTCATAGACTTTTGTCAGAGGTAGCCTAGAAAAAAAAAAAAAAAAAAAAAGCTTTGCTTAGTTTGGGACTAGGTCGATTCGTGTAAGATTGTCCCCTAATATTTATTTATTTATTTATTTATTTATTTATATGCTAATATTATTTACCTCGACGTTTCGGCCACATTGCAGCAGCCGTGATCACGAGTTAATGCCCATGCCATTGCAATGGCCGAAACGTCGAGGTAAATATTATTAGCGTGATAAGTCCCGTTTATTATTAAGCCCCGATACAAAAAGAGGGGTGTTATAAGTTTGACCGCTTTGTGTGTGTGTCTGTCTGTCTGCGGCATCATAACTCTTAAAGGTGAACGGATTTGGATGCGGTTTTTTTTATTAGAAAGCAGGTTTTTTGGCAATGGTTCTTACATATGTTTCAACAAAATCGGTTCAGCCGTTTTAAAGTTATCAGCTCCTTTGCTAGCTGCGGAAGGGACCTTAGACGCAAACCGGGCATTTACTTTATATTCAAACATTCTTGTGACATAATTGCGTCGGGGGTTTTTAAATTCTTAATTTATAGTTATAGTAATTATGAGTTAAAATCACGAAAGTTTAAAACAGTAAATTAGGACAGTTTGAGAAACTTATCCCGGTGATGCTTTCCGTGTTCCGTTTGTGGTGATTAGTCAAAATAACCCAATGCTGAAACATTCCAGATTTCCTAACATTGTATATGTACGAGGAAACCAGTGTAATTTATTTTGAGTTGGGTGTTAAAAACCAGTTGTGAACAAGGCCCCGCTCCGCGGATCAGCGCCGTCAATATTCAGCAGTCGTTAGACGAAAATGTTGCCGCGACAATAATTCAACATGCACTCGCTTGCTAAGTGCCAAGCCTGGATACATACATTCACAACACGCTTTATCAATGCAGTGAAATTGCGACTGTAGTGGCATGCCTCTGAGTCGAGAACGAACTGGCAATTGTTGGTTTTTACAACCTATCGGTGTGCTAAGGGAATTTCTTTCGAACATCTCTCATGGTGTGTTTGGATTCGCTATTTAGTGGACCAAGGACTATATGAATTTAGAATGCGATCGAGTGGCTCTATGAAATAATTAGTTAATTTTTCATTATTGTTATTAGATAATTTCAATTCCAGTCTAAACAGGATGAAATTTAAATGGTAACGCACAATTAGTGTTTCTAACTTAGTTAATACACTGCAATATAACGCACTATACAGGGTTATTTGTAATTGACTAGCATCCTTTTAACCCTAAACTCCTGCCACCTAAACAAATGTTTTTGTTTTACGGCTTTTGTCATTACTTAATATTTTTGGTGTAATAACGTTTTGAAAATTTGATTCTGCCTCTACGATACTCTGTGTATTTTTATGGGAAAAAGTGCTTCATTTTAAAAAGTCGTAAAGCAAAAAACATTTGTTTGAGTGATAGAAATTCAGGGTTAAGAGGATGTCAGTGAATTAAAAATAATCCTGTATAAGTCCCCACTAGCGGAGCGGAAAATCTATAGAAAGATTCTGGGACCGAAACGAGGAGATGGAGGCCAATGGAGAGTCCGAAAAAACATAGAAATCGAAGACCTGGTGGCCGAGCCCAATATTATCGGCGAAACAAAATCTGCCCGACTGCGCTGGCTGGGCCACGTTGAGAGAATGGAGGAGAATTGTGCCGCTAAGAAAGCGACGACGAGCCGGAGGACGAGCCGGCCCATTCGTGATGCAGCGGCCAGCTACCACATGGCTCTACCACTACAAAAATTTGGGGCGCCCGATCGGTAGGCGGCCGGTTGGACGTCCCAGATATCGCTGGAGCGAGGTAGTCACAAAGGGCCTGAACGCCCTAAGAAGAACCGACTGGCGTGAAGTGGTGCAGGACCATGCTGAGTGGCGTCTTCTGGTGTCGGAGGCCAAGATCTTCTTTGGGTCCTTGAGCCAGCGCAGTAAGTAAGTAAGTAAGTATAAGTCCCCACTGTAAGGCACAAGCCTCGTCTCAGAGTTAAAGGACTTCTAGTGCGCATTGAGAACTACACACACACCTTTAAATTTTCCGTTTATGAAAAACTTAAGAGTCCGAGCCCGAGTTCGAACCCACGACCCTACTTGAGCATAAACCACCACGGTTTCGTGGATCCGCAACCGTCAGTACTTATTTTCACTAAATAAAAAATAAATGAATAAATAAATATCACGGGACAATTCACACCATTTATTATTGACCTTGGCACTAGCAAAGCTTGTGTTATGGGTACTAGGCAACGGATAAACATACTTGTATAGCTATCTATCGGGTCTTGGATGTTTTATAATATATATTTAAGAATGTATCTATATACATTCTTAAATACATATAAAACATCCAAGACCCGAGAACAAAACATTCGTATTTTCGTACAAATATCTGCCCCGACACGGGAATCGAACCCGGGACCTCAAGCTTCGTAGTCAGGTTCTCTAACCACTAGGCCATCTGGTCATTCAATTATTAATTGGAGTCAAGCGCAAGTTCAGTTTCGAATGCGCCTTCCAGTGTATCCCGACGATTAATCCACGGTTTTCGAAAAATCCCCGTCAGTCCACGCGTGCTATCTCGCTCAGGGCGGGAGCGCGGGATTCGCGGGATCGTCGCGGATTTACAAAACGGGGTTTTGTATCTCACTTTGTGATACACTTTGTTTTATCAAGTTCAATTTTTCCTTAAAAGGGAAATTTGGAGACGTTGTAGAACCAGCGTGAACCAACTCAGTTTATAAAATAGTATATAATTAAAATGATTGATTATCTAACTAACAGATTGAGATATGGATCTAAGGGAAAAATTCGTGTCTAAATTCCACTGTAGGGGAATGGCACGCGGCACGGAATGCTGAGGACCAGGGTTAGATTCTCAGCGCTGGTCTTTTTTCTGGGGTTTTTTCTGTGCATCCATGTTTCAGTTTGTATTTAAGAGGCTGACAACACCTAATTTTGTTGAAATTGATGTCATTTAAACAGTTTTTTAAGAAAAACTGTTTGTTCTAGCACATCAAAAAATTATATGTTAATATTCATCATATTTCAAAGACCGTGGACGGACTCGATACATAATTGGACGAAATCGGCTCGATAGAAAATAATTGCAAAGATAGGTCTTAAAATCATCATTAAACGGTTCTATGTCTTTATTTTTTTTGCGTATGCGTCTGCAATTAAAAACATGAAGTGAACATATTCATACCTAAACCGCTAACGAGTCATATTTCACAAATAATCCGCAGTTTTTTTTAAATTCAATATTTGCCCGATAAATTTCAATATACCCGGCTGCCCAGTCATAGCGGCATCTCGTTTACTCCGATACAAATAGACAGTGTGCGCCGACGTTGGTGTTGACAGCGTCTTAATATGAAATATACTGTTTATAATGACAAGCGTGTCGTACATTGAAATTACGTAAGACGGGGGCGCGTTGCAGTCCGCGTCGGTTGTTCGCATGCCGCGTCTCCGCCCCGTCTCTTCTGTCTGCTTTGGATCGCGACGCTTCTATACATTTAGTATGAAAAATGATTCTAGGGGCGCCACGACAGCGACGCGCCCCCGTCCCACGTCTCTTCTGTGTGGCTTGAGGCTAGCGATAATTGGTATCTTGAAATTTTCAACTATTTAACATCATCCAAAGCAAAGTTATAAGAGTTCAAAAAAACGACGAAACGTTTTGAGAAAAGGTAGGTAGTGCCCCTG
Source organism: Archips xylosteana (assembly GCA_947563465.1). NCBI lineage: Eukaryota > Metazoa > Arthropoda > Insecta > Lepidoptera > Tortricidae > Archips > Archips xylosteana. The sequence goes on along the minus strand of OX387345.1, from coordinate 344,488 downwards.
CGCTCCGCTGGGCTCGTCTTGGCGGGGGCACTCCCGTGCCCCCAGATTATTTTAGGAGGTGTTATTAGTGTTCTTTTGTTTATTGTTTTTCATCGTGTGAAATGACTTGGACAGATTCAACTGACTTCTTGGTTGATTGAAGTCATGGTATCCCAGTAGTCCTATGGCCTCTCAAGCAGAGGGTCATGGGTTCAAGTCCGGGTTCACATATTTTGTGCTTTACGGTGAAGGAAAGTTTCGCGAGGAAAATTTTATTTTTTATTTACCTTGAATTTAAGTAATCATTATTGATTTGTTTTGAAGAAAACAGTATCTTGTTCTTCTCAAGAGGGTTTTCCTGGAACCGGTGTTAGATTCTTCCACACCCATAAGTGCATAAGTTATAAATTAATTGAATAAATATTTTATTTTGATTTCACTTTTGAAATCCGTACACACCTGCAAATAAATTGAATGGTGTGTGTGAAGTTCCCGCCGCACGGGGCTCGCATGGAATGGAAGCTACGGCCCTCTCATTCTGATAGGAGGCCTGTGCCCTATAGTAGGACGTATGTACGCTGATACGTCCTCAAAATCATCATTAGTTCATAATCATTATCATTTCAGCCGAAAGACGTCCACTGCTGAACATAGGCCTCCCCCAAGGCTCGCGAAACAGATCGGCCCGGCTCCATCCGCATCCTACGCGTTCCCGCCACCTTAACCAGGTCGTCGCTCCATCTTGTTGGAGGCCTACCTACATTGTAGATTAGTTACCTGTAGTATTTTGTACGAGATGATGGTTGGCCGCTAGGACAACAGAAGTTGACGAAGATAAAAAATACAACCGGATTGATTACCTCCACTTTTATGTCGGTTAAAAAAAACTCGGTATAAACATTTGATAGTCAGATACCTAAGTATACTTGCTTAAGTATTTGTTGAACTTAATCGTGTAATCAAATTTAACGATGTCATATACGACCAGTGTATCGTTAAGTTTGATTAAATTTTAATTTGATTTATACGTACACTAGTTTTATCTCGTGGCTTTGCCAAGGTGGAAGAATAAATAATAGACCTGACTATGAAGCTTGAGGTCCCGGGTTCGATTCCCGTGTCGGGGCAGATATTTGTATGAAAAATATGAATGTTTGTTCTTGGGTCTTGGGTGTTTAATATGTTTAAGTATGTATCTATCTATATAAGTATGTTTATCCGTTGCCTAGTACCCATAACACAAGATTTGCTTAGCTTACTTTGAGACTAGGTCAATTGGTGTGAAATGTGAATTGTCCCGTGATATTTATTTATTATTATTATTAATAGACTAGTCCCTTCATATCGAACCGAAAATCAAAAGTAGTTAGCCAACGAGCGATCGAGCGCAGCGTATTAGGTGTGAAAAGGATAGATAGAATCCGAGAAACCACGCTGCACTCAAAAACACTAATATCCGACGTTGGGAAACTGATAGGTTCATCATAATCATCATTACAGCCGAAAGACGTCCACTGCTGAACATAGGCATCCCGTAACCCTAACCAAATCGTCGCTCCATGTTGTTGGAGGCCTACCTACACTGTGTCTTCCGGTCCATGGACGCCACTCAAGAACCTTTTTGCCCCAGCCATCAGTTCTACGAGCGATGTGCCCTGCCCACTGCCACCACTGCCTAATGGCTAGTCCAACTCTAACAAGTTATGTTACTTTATTATCACCTAACTAAGGGAGATTTATTTTTCTTATTTCTCCAAAACTCGTATAACTATTTCACCTCTCACCCAGTGCCAAGCTATCATTGAGTTTTAGGACACCTGCATAGGCTGAGACGATGATGATTACTTTAAATCACGTATATCACAAGACGCTGGAAGCCAGCCAAACGTACGCCGCATCCAATGAAGTTTTCAGTGACTTGGACAATGCAATAAAATGTAAGTGGGTATGAACGATAACGTCTAAACGTCTTTGAAAGCTTTTTGAAACTAAATACAGAATGCTTTCCAACTGTTAAGTAACTGCAACTGTAGAATGCCCATACATTTTATTTTGCAGTTCGAATGCTGCAAGCAAACAGCTCGTTAGCTGGACAAATGCATAAGGGGACTCCTTTTAATAACAAGTTTAAACACAACGAGTAGAAGCCCAATAGATGGTAGTGGGTAAGTTACTGTTGTAAACTCTGCAGACATACGTTTAATGCTGGGGTTTTCAAAGGGGGGATGAAAATTTCATTGATTTTGCCGTAGGATGCACCGTTTTTAAGATATTTGACAAAACACCGATTCTCATCCGATCATCGAGGTTAAGCAACGTCGGGCGCGGTCAGTACTTGGATGGGTGACCGCTTGGTTTTTGAATGTTTTGTTATGACGTTGTCACGTTAAACTATCGTCCGTAAGCCGACTTTACAGACAACCGGTTTTTTGAACCACACCCGAATTTTTCATAGTTATTTTTATTGTAAATTAATTTATTTTCTGAACTGGCCAACGGGCAAAAATCAAAATACTACTTACTCCTCTGGCGCAACGACCCAAAGTGTGTCTTGGCCTCCAATACGAATCCACGCCAAAGATCCCGGTACTGTGCCTTCTCTCGCCAGTCACCAGCCTCAAGCTCGCGTAGATCCGCCTCCACCACATCTGCCCAACGGTACCTAGGGCGACCAACGGGACGCCATCCTGTTGGCCTACCCTGGTAGGCCCTCTTCAAATCACGACCGTCCTTCATACGCTCGAGGTGGCCAAGCCACTGAAGCCTGTGAGCTCTGGTCACTCCAATTACGTTGGGTTCAGCAACTAGTTCCTCAATTTCGGCGTTCTTCCGAATCCTCCAACTGCCGTCAGGTCTCTGAGTCGGGCCAAGAATCCTGCGTAAAATCCTACTCTCCGCAACCAAAAGCTCGTGCTCCTCCCTCAAATGACAAAATAAATTGTTATTTTTGTTACGTAAGTTCTTGTTTCATTTATCCTCCTGAGAAAGTGGGAACTAAACCATAAACTGCGACACTAGGTCCACTCGGCTCGTGCTGAGGCACCGACATTAGACAGGTCAGAATAAAATTATTTTAGTAGTTTTATGGGGTTGGTTCAATTTTTAGGGTTCCGGAGCCAAAATGGCAAAACGGAACCCTTATAGTTTCGTCATGTCTTAGCGCAGTGGCTATTAGTGCTAGAAAGCTGTATTTTTGCATGGATATAATATATAGCAATTACCCCGACAAAGTGATAAATTTAAAGGAAAAAAAAAACTTTAGGGTTCCTCCCATAGACGTAAAGTGGGGGTGATTTTTTTTTTCTCTTCTAACTTTATAGTGTGGTGTATTATTGGATAGGAATTTTAAAATTATTACGGGGTTGTGAAAATGATTTTTCGATACAGTGATTCGTTTGCGAGATATTCAACTTTAAAGTGATTTTTTTTGTTAAAATCGAGCGTCCCCCTCACACTCTCTAAACTGTTGGTATAAAAATTTTGATAAAAATCAGGATGCGAGGAAATATCTCAAATTAACAAGAACAACTATAACGGCTAAGTTTGCTTGAGAATTATTAGTAGTTTAAGAGTAAATAGCAGCCTGATCTACAAAATATTGCTTGTTTAATACGAACAGTATAGTTAATAGTAAAATTAATAGGATTTGCAAGAATTTTTTCGTAACAGCTGCGGAACCCTATCTTGTGTGTCCTATCGCGTGTCCAACACACTCTTGGCCGGTTTTTGACGTGACAACGTCTAATAAATCGATGAACGCCGGCTGCATACACGAAAAAACATGACTCATTGTAACGTACATGTAACGTTACGTAAAGTTACATTCTAAAGAGCAGCGAAGCAGGCCAGTTGCAAGAGAGCGGCGAACGCCAGGGTGTACAATGCAGGGTGCGGTGTGCGGGGGGGGGGGGGGTTGAATGTTTTGTTATGACGTTGTCACGTTAAACTATCGTCCGTAAACCGACTTTTTATTTCATAATTTAAGAATCTAGGCTATTGTACACTATTGAAATACCACGCCGGTTTTATTATGGGTAACTTAATCTATTTCGTTCAAGAATTTGGAACCACTGCATTGCATGCCTATAGAAATATGCAGCATGCCGTCAACTAATGTTTAAACCGTTTTATTTATTATATTGCGAACTGCATGCAAAGCTTTAAAACGTGGCTTCATCAAGGCCGTTATAGCATAGAAATGTTTTATAAACAATCAAAATTTCATCGTTGTTTTTAAACTGCAATGGCCGAGATGACACATCGTTTGTTAATGGTCACGGACAACAGCCGTGTTGTTGGAAGTATCCTTTTTCATTTTTAAAGTAAATTAACACTCTAAAAGCCGTGGACGCCGTGTTAGCCTAATGGTTGGAAAAAACCGGCCAAATGCGAGTCAAACTCGCGCACAGGGTAATTTTTTAATCAGTGCACAAATTTTGATATGTGATTCAGTATCGTTGATAGATCACGATTATCTGTTCGGGATTTTTTTTTACGTTTTGAAATTTGGGTTGTTCATAGTGATTCATCCAATAATTCGTCGAGTTACTATGAAAAACAAAAAAATTGAAGTGTAAATATTAGGTAGGTATAATGAAAAATGCTGAAATTTGTTATTTTAACGATATCTACCGAATCGCGTATTCAATAATTCTTTCGTAAAAAGCAGTATAGGTAACGCCACCAGAGTTGAGGCCACGCACACAACCACGTCTCATGTATTTACAGCGAGATTTTGACGTTGTGTTGACGTTTAACGACAACACAACGACAAAATCCCGCTGTCATTACATGAGATGTGGTTGTGTGCGTGGCCTCAACTCTGGTGGCGTTACCTATATCTATTAAAATTCAGTGTTAGCAGAACCCTTCTGAGAGGGCTTGGACCGTAGTTCCCACGCAGGCCCAATGTGGATTGGGAACTTAAAACACACCATTGAATTTCTTCACAGGTGTATGATGTAGGTTTCCTTACGATGTTTTCCTTCATCGTAAAGCTCATGATAAATTTCGAATGTAATTTCGCCCATAAATTCTGAAAAACTTAGAGGTGTGAGCCGGGATTTGAACCCACGACCCTCTGCTTGAAAGGCCATAGGTCAAACCACTAGGCCTTGGCTTAAAGTAACAAAGAACGTCAATGAACGTTAAATGGTTTTGTGTGGCTACCGACTTCTCGGACCCCCGAGGCTGGCCTAGATTTGCCAACTTCATAATATAACTTGAACGTTTAAATAAGCTTTTATAAGTCAACACAAAACTTGCACAGAGGAAACGCCGCTTTAATTTATTATAATAATTTTGCAAAGGTTTTTTAATTTCGTTATCAAGGCTTCTAAACAAGACACGACGTAAGAAAAAGACTTATTTTTCTTCTTCAGCATATTTTCCGCTATATACCTACCGATGGAACGCCTCTCCAATCTTATTCCATCTAGATCATTATCTGTTTCCCTCTTCCACACTATACTTCATTTAATTTAGAATTGAAAACCACAACATCAACTATTTCTTACCTAGCAAATAGTACAGTACAATTGTCTGGGAGCCGCAAAATAAAATTGTTTTAATGTCACTTTAGTCACGTTTTAGTGTCGTCAATTGTTACTCTAGTACAAATTGTAAAGAGATTACAGTTCGCGAGCCGCAATATAATTTTGTTGTGGTTTATAATTCTAAATTAAATGGAGTATAGTCCTGCTGTCTTTCTGATGACATTGGACCATCGGGCAGGCTGTCGCCCACACTTCTTTCACCTAGCCAGGGTCTCCACTCCAACTCGATTGCTCCACCTAGCATAGGATCCAAGTATAACACGACATTCACCGATCTGGGGCTAAATTCAGCCAAACACGGTATGCGAGCGGTAATTCAATGGTTTGGGAGAGGATAGGAATGGGTTGAGCTTGGGATGAGCCTTATTTTCCTGTTAATTCGCTTTGTAAAGAAATAAACAAATAATTAGGGCTTATCTCAAACTCAGCCCAAACCTCTCGCAAACCAGTGATTTTTCGCATTCCTGAATAGCAGTTCAAACCAAACCTAAACCAAACGATTAAATTACCGCTACCAAACCCGTGAAGGTCCGTTCCTGAATTTAGCTCCTGGTTAATGAACGAAAAGTATTTAATTTTAAATTAAATATGTTAATAAATATATTGCAAGTGGGTTGACTAAAAAATTAAATATGTTAATAAATATATTGCAAGTGGGTTGACTAAAAAATTAAATATGTTAATAAATATATTGCAAGTGGGTTGACTAAAAAATTTCAGTCCAGTCTGCGAGTCAGCCGTCTATTTCAAACTCGTCCAGCAATCCCTTACTTCACGGCCTCTGCAGTAATGTAGGTACTATTATTTTTATTTTAAGTAATTTTTTTCTGTAGGTACCTCGAATCCTGGTCGCCGCGTATCAGGCACTGCCTAATGCGGGTACGTATCAAAATATATAAAGTTTAAAACAAATAATGGACGAAATTCATAATGGTCATAATACATACTAAAATTTTCTATGAAACTATTGATTAAACGAATTTTTTTAATCCTGTAATCTACAGATTGGTTTAGGTTAGGTTAGGTTTATTTTATGAAAATCCTGTAAAGTTGAGAATTTCCAAGAAAATTGCATTATATCAAATGACCATTATGTATTTCGTCCATTATTTGTTTTAAACTTTATATATTTTTATACGTATTCCCTAATGTTGGGGTCCTAGTGAAAAAGGGGTTAAGTCTGCAGAAATTAAACAGCTATTTTCTATTTTATGTGTAAAGGGGTCAGCTGTTCAACTGCTGCAGAATTAACCCCTTCTTCTGTAGGGCCCCATTATGTGGGGCCAGCGGCAAACATTTTTGTAAAAGATACCTTTTTAAAAACTTTTTAATTTTCTTTTAGAGGAATTTTCCATACAAATGAATTAAGAAATAAAGATGATTTCTAAATAAAATTCATCTCGAAGCATTGACGGGTCTGCGATGTTCTAATCCGCAGCCAAGCCTGGCGACAATCACATTAGAGCACTAATAACGCAATCCGCGCCATTCGCCCGCCCGCTGACTACTCCATTCACCCGCGACTGATCGGTCCATTCATTCGGTCACTTGTTAGGTTTGTTACCGCTCATTCGATCAGCATTAGGCTATTGTTCGTGCGAATTGGAATTGTCGCAATCATACGTTTGGAACGATATTAGGACACATCAAAATCAAAAGGAAAGAAAACGGAAACCTTGTAGGATCACTTTGCTGTCCGTCCGTCCGTCTGTCCATCTGTCTGACAAGACCCTTTATTTTGGGAACACGTGGAGGTATCGAGTTGAAATTAAAACCATATTACTATACTTAGGTCTACAATCGTTTGAAACTCTGAAAAAATAAAACTTCTAAGTTAACGTAAAAAAGATACAGCCGTTTATGCCGCAAAAAGGTATATTTCGACACTTTCAAGGGAATCATTGATTTATAGGGATTTTTTGTTGAACTAGAACTATGGGCAAGTAATACTGTCTAGAGAAAAAATAGCTGTGGCTAATTATTACTTTATTCGATTAAACGAAAGAAAGAAGTTACACCACAAATTTTAATTTTCGCAGACGAAGTCACGGCCAAAAGCTAGCAATAAGATAAGGTAAATACCTCAGTGTTCGACACTTTAATTCCAATGATCGACACCCTGCTTGTCGCCTTTATTGCTACGAATTAAGATTGAAAGTGTCGGCTATTGGGGCACCGTCGGACACTGGGGTATTTACCTTAATTCAAATATGACAAAGGTTGAACTTTCACGTCTGCTGGTAATTTATATGAAAATAATAGGTATTATTAAAGTGGAACTTCTTGAGGAAAGTAATCACGCTGACTATTAGTTTTAAAGTTCAAGAGTAATAGTGCTGTGACCAACCGTTGCACGTTGTTCTTGGGTTGTACAGATACCGAAATATATCTGCTTCAGTTTCAGAGGCACATGCTGGAAAAAGACATCCAGTACAGGACAAAAGCCTCCTCAAAAAGTTACACAAGTGTGTGGTTCTACGAGCGTTTCATCCGCTATAATTTCCTGTCGTATACAGGGTGGTACATTTAGATCGGTCAGTATGGGTAAATCTGTAACTATAAGACACAAAGATATGTGCTTAGGAAACATGTCATCGATTTTGAGGACAAGAAAAACTGCATAGGTACGGTGGGCTGCAAGAGTGCATGGACATCTCGGGGCGACAATCGCGCGAGCGCGCACGCGCGTGTATGTTAATAACATCAAACGATCAAAGAGTGCTCACGCGATTATCGCCCCGAGATTGTCCATGCACTTTTGCAGCCCATCATACTTAGATTTTAAAAAAAACTTTTAGTCAGTTCGCGAATCCAACCCCGTCGTTTTGAAAAATAAAACTTACGTTATTTCTATGTCTAGGTCAAGCAGTAAATGTTACTATGAAACACGATATCTATAATAAATAAAATGCATTGAATTTCATATTTTTATTTAATTAAGTAAGAAAGCGATTCGAATAGTCTGCTGCCAATGAATTTCTGATCGACTTGACTCCTTGGCGCTGCGTAGAGATGTAGCTTCACTGTGCATCTTCTATCGCATGTACAACGGAGAGTGCTCCGAGGAGTTATTCGGGTTGATCCCTGCTGCATCCTTCCGCCACCGCCCTATGCAACAACACTTCCATCCTCACCATCTGGATGGTTGGCAGTCTTCTACTATGCGTTTTTCCAGAAATTTCCTGCCTCGCACAGCAAAGATCTGGAATGAAGTATCTGCTGAGGTATTTCCCGGACCGATATGACCTTCAAGCTTTCAAAAAAAGAGCATACTCCTACTTAAAAGGCCGGCAACGAACTTGTGACTCTTCTGGTGTCGCAGGTGTCCATGGGCGACGATAATCGTTTAGCATCAGGCGATCCGTTTGCTCGTTTGCCCCCTATACCGTAAAAAAATAGAGTCTTGACCATCGCTGGATCGTTTCTGGTGCAAAGGTTGTCCATCGCAGTTCAGCAGGGCAATGTGTTTGGTCACTTTTCCGCCTGGTACAATCCGGTTTTTTTTAATTGTACCTATTTTGTGTCTACTTCTGTTTAATAAATAATATGTTTAAATTTGCAAACTCCGAAACCGAAACCAAGAAACTGTCACCCCTAGCGTCGATATCAGAGCAGCTGGCTCGCTGCAAGTTGAGTTGGAGTGCGATCAACCCGCACAGGATCGCTAGATAAGGCGGATGAACCTGCAGACGGATAAGTCTTCATCACAAATGGACTCTCCTGCATTTGCTGTCTGATTCTACTTTAGTTATTCGATAGTTCCTTGAACTTAATCTTTCTGGATATTTTCGAAAAGAATTAAAAGAACTGTCGTCACAGTTTTAGCCTCCTAAGTCCTGGCAAACTTTATAAAGAACAAAATCATCAGTAAGAATAACGGCCGAATGATTATATAAAGTACAAATTATTCAATGAATAAAGAACTTCAAAGACGCTTAAATAAGTTCCAAAATTACAAAACGTATGACTTTTATCTAGGTCTTTAAGTTTTAAATCGTTTAGAAAAGGCCAGGACTCGGGAGATTAGGTACCGTAAATCAGTGCATATTTTAAGCACCTCGCTTGGAATTTACAGGTTTAAAAAAGAAACACGTCACTGTGTTTCGCTGTGTCAACGCTTTTTCAGCAGCGATGCGCATGGTAGGCATTAAAACGACTTAATTATAATGTGTCTCAGCGTATTTTCAGTACCAGTGGGCTACTAAGAAATTCGAAGTTCTTGTAAAATAAAGATTGGTTCAAGTGGCAGTGGCAATCGACAGACTCAAGTGGCAGTGGGCTGGGCAGGGCACATCGCTCGTAAAACTGATGGCTGATGAGGCCAAAAGGTTCTCGAGTGGCGTCCACGGACCGGAAGACGCAGTGTGGGTAGGCCTCCAACGAGATGGAACGATGACCTGGCGTCGGTTGGCGCAGGATCGATCTGTTTGGCGAGCCTTGGGGGAGGCCTATGTTCAGCAGTAGATGTATTTCGGCTGAAATGATAATAATGATGATGAAAGATTGATTACATGTCTATAGCAGATCCCTATAAAATAATGCCGTATGAAATGATGCTATTGAAGTAAGAAAAATATACCAACTGTGCCATCGGCACATCAGTTAGCTGACGTATCTTTCAAACTGCAAAAGCAGTAGCTTACCTGCTAAGAAATACGCTTTGTTCTGTGTGTGTACATAGTTAAAATAGCAAAATCTATGGATCCTATTAGTATGACATAATTTAATGCTATCTCAAGTAGAGGGTAGGGAGGAGGGAGCTTGCCACCAACACCTGAAGTGATGATCACGACCACTCAGTCAAGAGTGATATCGACAAAGAAGAAGAAGAAATAGGGGTCGCGGAATCAAATCGGGGCTCGGAATTTACATGCGATATTACATTTAAAAATACCATGAACGGTGACGGAAAACTTTCGTGACAATATCTACATGCACCTAGAAAGAAATTCAATGGCGTGTGTGAAGTTCCCAATCCGCACGGACCCAGAGTGGGAACTACAGGCCACATTCTACCTGTGCCTGTGTGTGTATATTGTACTAGCTTTTGCCCGCGACTCCGTCCGCGTGGAATTAGTAATTTGGGCAGCTTATTTTTTTTATCCAATTCGCTTTTTCATCAAATTATAGCTCTCCTTAGTTCCTCGATAAAAAAAAAAATACCCGCCCCCCCGCAACCCTACCGCACCCTCCAATCCGCTCCCCACCGCACAGCAACCCTGCACCACCCACACCCTCCCACACCCCAAGAACCCGCACCATCCACCCCCCCGCACCGCTCCGCACCCGCCGCACACCCCCCCCCCACACAGCACCCCCGCACACCCGCGTTCGTCCCAAGTCAAGCTTGCCTATAGAAGTTTTACTTCAAAAACCCCCGCACCTCCTCCCCCTCAACCCCCCCGCCCCCCCGGTGTTTTTGTCAAATATCTTGAAAACAGTGCATCCTACGGCAAAATCAATTAAATTTTCATCCCCCTTTGATACCTCCACACCCCTTCCCTCGCACCCTCGCCCCACCTCAAAGCCCCCCCACCCCCACCCACCGGTGTTTTTGTCAAATATCTTGAAAAGGGTGCATCCTACGGCAAAATCAATGAAATTTTCATCCCCCTTTAATGCCCCCACACCCCCTCCCTGCACCTCTCTCCCTCTCAACCCCCCCTCTCTCAACAACCCCACCCCCCCGGTGTTTTGTCAAATATCTTGAAAACGGTGCATCCTACGGCAAAATCGATGTAATTTTCATCCCCCTCTGAAGCCCCCGCACCCCCTCCCCCCCACCCCCCTGGTGTTTTTGTCAAATATCTTGAAAACGGTGCATCCTACGGCAAAATCGATAAAATTTTCACCCCCCTTTGAAGCCCCCGCACCCCCTCCCCCGCACCCCCTCCCCCGAACCCCCTCCCCCGCACCCTCACCCCCGTGTGTAGCCTTCCTCAATAAATGGGCTATCTAACACTGAAAGAATTTTTCAAATCGGAGCAGTAGTTCCTGAGATTAGTGCCTATTAGAATAGATGTTTTTCTTCAAAAATCCCCGATTTTGAAACATTCTTCCGCTTCGCTCCGCTCCTATTGGTTTTAGCGTGATGATACATAGCCTATAGCCATCCTCGATAAATGGGCTATCTAACACTGAAAGGATTTTTCAAATCGGAGCAGTAGTTCCTGAGATTAGCGCGTTCAAACAAACAAACAAACAAACTCTTCAGCTTTACAATATTAGTATAGATGTAGGCGGAGGGAGATGAGTCAAAATGGTGAGTGTAATGAATAATGAATCATAATTGTTGAAATGAGAACGTCACCCAGGAGACTAGCAAAGTTTAGAGAGCCGTGTAACAGTTTGTGGAATATTAACAGTTATCGCGCCCCCTGGGCATGGGCAATGGCCGTGAAACGTGGCTTATGTAAATTGTATTAGTATTCGTCGATTGATTCCGACTTTATACTGAATGTATTGCACACAATATGATGACATTTCAAAAATCCCGAAAGGGAGGGGCCCGCTACTTTTTTCTACCGTAAAAGTTTGCAATTGTTTATTTACAAAAAATACAATATGTAAGTTTTAAAAACAACCGATTCTATACTGGGTGGCCTTAGCCTCTGGACAAATACTAAACTAATACTACTGGTTTAGCAAGATATTTAAAACCAAACTGTAAAGTATCATAACAATCAGTCCAATATAATTTACCGAAAACTAACGGTTTTCAATGTATCACTTTGGAGGAGCCTGTTTATTTGGATGATATGATTTCATAGATTTTTTTTTGTGTTTTTTTCTAATAAAGCAAATATGTAACTATTTTACGATATTGCTAAGTATCAGTCTTATCCATGGTTTCATTATTTGTCCAGAGGCTGAGGTCACCTTGTATACTTTATGGCAAATGTTGGTATTACAAGTTAAATTATAGGGATTAAAATCACGGGAAACGAAGTGACACCGTGTATCGGATAGCCTGTCTAGTGGTTAGATAATCTGACTATGAAGCTTGTGATCCCGGATTCGATTCAATTGTCCCATTATTTACTATTTATTTATAAATTACACAATGGCAACATGGGTCAATAAATCTCAACATATCCGATCCTCCCAAAGAACTACCTGATGATTATTTATGTTGCCTAATTTTGTAACCTGCGACTATGTACTTAGCTAACTAGGGTTCAATCATTCCCAAATTAGTTAACGATCCGTTTCGATCTACACGGCCGTATTATTACCCCGCGTCATGTTATTTAATAGCCATAGGGAGGGAACGAATATCCTCATTGGATTTTGCATGACCTATAATTTGCTACACTGGTGTCACTATGGTTCATTCTATTTATCCGTAGTCACACCACTATAATATAAATATTTAATTTGAACCAACATGACGGAGCCCCGCTTCGCGGTGCTCCTATTTCTGGGCGGTTTGTCCATCGGGCAGAAGAAACTACCTAACTACCCTAACCTACCTATTTTCTGAATTTAATTATGGTTGGGGGTTGCATTGGTGTGACCATGGGTCGGGTAAAATAAACGGTAGTAACACCAGTGTGACTACGGATAAATAAAATGAAACATAGTCACACCAGTGTAGTGAATTGGTGTGACTACGGATCGGTCGCTGGATTTTAGGGATGTCCAAAAACTGGTCAAGTGCGAGTTGGACTCGCGCACTCAGGGTTCCATACAAAATTGTAGGTAATATGTCGACATAATCGCTGTAAACTGCCGTATTTTTACAAGCTTTTATATACTTTCACCTGTTCCGTTGTCTGTGTGTCATCAAATAAGTGTAAGTTAATAAAATAAATAAATGAAATAAAATAAATAAATCTTGCAAGTTAAATTCGACCCATTTACCGATTTCCGATTGAGGTGAAATTTTGCATGCATAACATCTACCTAATAAAGCTTGTTTTAAAAAAGTTTTTTTTTATAATTATGCAGTGTTAGCTGGGCACTAGGTCCACATGGAAACTATGTCTTAAGTCCTCAGATTCTGAGAAGAGGTCTGTGCCCAGCAGTGACACGTTCGCAGACTGAGATAATTATAAGTATGATAACGAGGTGAGCGCTGCTTCTAAGCAATGTGTATATATATTAAGTACGCTGCGAGGGATCATTTGATATTGAATAGAATAGAATAGAATAGAATAGAAAATATTTATTTTTGAACAACTACAATAATACAGCTAAAATATTACACAACAGACCTTAAACATGAATGTAGTTGCTACAAAAAAAGGACACCACTCAGCATGTGTCACGGCACGAAGTGCCACGACGCTGGTTTTCAGTGGGTCCACAGAAACTTAAAACTAAACTAAGTGAAAAACTCACAACATACTACATACGAGTTAGGAAAAATAACCCTATCGATCTGCATCATGCAATATACGCCATGTAATAACATATATAACATATATATTCGCATTTGACCTTGCTCGAGTCCCGACTAAGACAAGCGATTTCTTAAAAATCTGTAAATGCAGTAATTTTTGTTTTAAAAATAAAAGAATAGGTATCTCATTTAATAATAGAATGTGCTATTTCCAATATTTAAGGTAGTTACCCGCCATGTATTGTGGCGTTCGATCTTTCAACCCTGTAGATAGATATTCGAACCCTCCAAGTTCCTGATTAACAAGTGCATATCAGTTGCATCACTAGTTAATATCGGCTGCGCCGTTTACGCTGCACGAGCCCCGACGCTCCGCTGATGAAGCACGGTAATCCGGCTTGTGAATTTGAGGTGATGAGCACGTAGCAGTAATATCCCGGTTGTTAATGCTATCAATTGGCTTACAATACTCCGGATAACTCGCGTATTTAATAGGATATCGACTAATCGTTCGAAAGTTCCTATCCTATCTAATAATATCTAATCCTATTTATGATATGACATTAGATTAGTGATGCCAACTGATGACTTATGGCACTGAGACATAGCCGCTTGCAACGTAATGTTGGGCCTTATAATAATAATAATAATAATAATTTATTTATTTAGTCAGACAAATTACATCCATTTTGTTAGTAAAATCATACAAATAACTTATAATCTATTGTTAGTAAAAATTGTACAATTTGACAAAGGGATTCTCTTTGAGTTTACCACTTAGTATTTTGGGATCTTGACCATTTATCTCCTGTTCGTTTTTTCTATTATACAATTAGGCTCTTAGGTTTTTGTGGCATCTAATTCCTTCGTGCTTTGTTCACTAAACCGATGACCGATTCATCTGACGGCAGTCATCACACTTTCAAAATGCCGCATGATCGGGGAGTCATATCTGACAGCTATAGTGTTCAGAATGGGGTTGGAGCTGGCCCGTACTCTGCAGAGCAACGAGGCGATTCGTTTACGCATTATGGCGTAAAAGTCGTCAGTGCGAGCTTGCGCAAACATGCCCGATGCGCTGCAGAAACGAGGCAGCCCCAACAACATCCTGAAACCGTTATTATACTGGACTCGCAGGGTACTGATTGTCCTTTGCGTGAAACTGGTCCAAAGGCTGCACGTGTAGAAAACCTGGCAATATGATTTAAAGAGCGATATTTTAACTTCTTCACTAGATCGTGCAAACCTTCGAACCAGCATGTTACATCGGACCGCCAACGCCCTGCGTTCCCTCTCAATATCCATTTGGTCCCTAAGGTCGTCGGTGACATAGTGGCCGAGGTATTTGAACTTGTAGACGCGTTTGAGTTCATTATTATTTAGTTTAATGATAATAGAATAATATGACGAATAAGAAACAAATCCTGGACAATAATTATCAGCTTATACTTGCGAAGAAATCCGCACTCAGCTGAGCCTGATTTGTTCTTGATTCGTCATATTCCTAATTGGTCATATTCCTAACTCGTCATATTCCTGATTTTCATATTCCTAACATTGTACAGTCAAATGAAACTGTGAACACGTGCTTACAGGATTAATAAGTATTACGACAGGAGTTATAGTTTGTACTACGGTTCATCATCCCAGAATGAGAGGGATTGGGCCGTTGTTCCCACGCGGGCTCAGTGCTGATTGAATTTGACCAGACACACCAATGAATTTATTTTTTTGTACTACGGTTATTACTGTTATTAGACAATAATTTACTTGATGATGATGATGATGATGACGATGGATCGGAAGATGAAACAGGAATGTGACGAGTTAGGAATATGACCAATTAGAAATATGACGAATAAGGAACAAAATCATGACGTTTCTATTACTGTAAAACTCATGGTAAATTTCAACCGATACAAATATGCACTCAGGCTTAGAAATATTTTAGTATGCACAGCAGATTGCGCAGCTAAACGGAGCTCGCATGTATTGAACTGGTTGAAAATATTATAATATAAATTATAATGTCCCGGCTATATAGCTAGTTAATGCGCCATTGTCAGGCTAACTGGGCCGCGGAGAGGGCGGGATCAAGCGGGATTTGCAGCTCAATGCAGCTAAATGCAGCTAGAATGGCTGCAATGCATTGCAGTTGATATTACTGCTCATTTACACTCATTCAGCCGAATCCCGCCGCGCCTGAAACTCAACAATTCCTTGTGTATTGTCTGACAACAATACGCGAATCTGTTGTGGGTTATGGCATAATCCTCTTTGTTTGATGGCTTGGAACATACCCAAGTTTTAAGCCACTTAAAACTACAATTCAGACAGATATTTCATATTCATAACCGATGTACACCACGCAGAACAGATGGCCTTTGGAGACGAAAAGTTTCCGAGACCACGGGGCAAGCGCAGCGTGGGACGTCCACCAACGAGATGGACGGATGATTTGGTAAAGGCCGCTATCAATCAATTACTTCATAATGAAGCCGACCATTTCATGGAATGGAAAATACTCGCCGTACATAATCATGATGCGGCTTGGCCAGAGCAATGAGTTTTCAGTATGTGACGATATAGCTAAATATTAGCGATCATATTATAAAATGACTTCAGTAACTATGTATTATGTATCTCGAAAAGCTCTCCCAAAGCTTATGATAATCTGGAAAAAGGCGAAAAGTCACATTAGAACAGTCATGGAAAAAAAGAAAATTAAAAACACACTTACTTAGTTTTTTAAGCGATAATAAGACAAGATATCTAGTACTAAAAGTGATACGTTATGTGCCTGAATTTTCTCTTAAATAAGTGAGATCAATGTCAAAGTCAAAATTTTTTATTAAATTAGGCATCAATTGTTGCTCTAATTACACAATGAACGTCAAAGAATCTACCACCATATATTTCATACTAAATACGAACTGAAACATGGATGCACAGATAAAAACACAGAAAATGGCCAGCTCCGGGAATCGAACCCGGGTCCTCAGCATACCGTGCTGTGTGGTCCCTACACTACAGCTGTTCGGGATATAAGCACGAATTTTTCCTGTGCATCACACGTCTTAGCTCGTTTATTCACTTATAGCAGTGATAAAGCAACATCTATGTTATATTCTCAACGAGAGACGTCAACTAACCGCTCACCCGGACCAAGAGATGTCGCTACTAAGCCATACTTTTTCAAGTTTGGTATGAAGTATCTTTTGTATATTTATTTTTCAACCTCATTTTTTTTACTTTTACGATCATCCCATGAAATCCATTCCAATGGATACCAATTGATTTTCACGGGATGACCGTAAAAGTAAAAAAAAATGAAGCTGAAAAATAATACCTACTTCATACCAAACTTGAAAAAGGGAATCTACCGCCAGTTAGAAAAAAACCCTTTTGAGAAAAATACGACAAGAAACTCTACAAGGTTATATTTTTTTTCACACAGGTCTACATTTGGATCTACACATGATTTTTTTTTCTTATCAAACGAGTACTTTATTATAGTATAATTAATTAATTATTCATTAAAATGTATGAATTCATTTGCCGCTCGACTTTGTCAGACTTTGGCAAAGCGACAAGAGCTCGGCTTGAGTCTCAATCACTAATAACTTACCTCGACTTGTGGCCGTAAATATCCGGTGCGCGCGCGCCTATAAATCTCCCGCGCAGACATTCCTGCTAGATTGGACCTCCCCCTGCAGTCTGAAGCACGTGCCTCCTGGTGGTTGGGAATGCCACCTAATTGTTCCCATGAGGAACATAGAGCAGAAGAGGAAAGATGGTTACTGTGTACAAAAACAGTTTCATTTTTAAAGAACTAATCATAATCATTTATTTGCATAAAAACATAACTAACACATAAAAAAACATAGGTAACTAACTAATTGTTTTCTTCTTGCTGTTAACTTTTGAGTCAACCGTAAAAGTTTTACAGTATAATATAATATTATGCTCCTTGGCGATTTTAATGACGCCAATCCTGACTACAATAAGATAATATAACTTGAAATTACACATACAAATAGCGTATTTCCTAGCGTGAGCCTTATTATGGCTCGCTAGACTGAACTTGGAATTGATAACTCTATCGCAGGGTGCGCTATAGAGCTGGCTTTGTAAATTGCAGCAGCTAGCAGCAGCTACTGAGGAAGGCTTGGGTTTTTATCAAAGTTTGGAATTTGAGATCAAGTGTCTTCCGGCGTTTCTCAAAACTGCCAATCGTTCTTAAGATGGTAGAGTACCACGAAGACCGGTTTGAGACAAGCTCCTCCCAACCTATAGGGTCAATACCGCAGGCGTTACAGTCTCCTGAGGACTTCTTTGTAGCTTGGATTTTGACCGCCGTGCTTTCATTTACCCGTTTACTTCGTCTACGTTTTTTTTTTAGAGAGAGGCAAACGAACAAGCGGGTCATTTGATATAAAATGATCATCACCGCCCATAACAACATCCCATCCCATCCATCCCATCCGCCCATCTGTTGCCGGTCGGGAGGAGGAGAAAAGATATTGGGCCTCCGGCGCTCTTACTTATCGTACGAAACGCAGCAGGAGTACAGCTGCTTCACGCTGGTGTTCTGTGCTCTCACACATGATACAGCGGCTAGCTACAACATTGCTCTACCACCACAAAAGAATTTAATACAATTACCACTGATTTAAAGACATTAATAAACTCAAATTATCAGTTCACAAAATTAGTTCCATTTGCTATCCGTTTAGAAATAAACCTGTATTTTTAATTTTTATTTTATTGTAAAATATGGCTGTCTATCATGATTCTAAAGTAAAAATATGGTTTATTGAATCAGGCGTTCGTTTGCGGAGGTCCATAATTATTAGGTATTAGGTCGCGGGTGAGCAACGACCAGGGCTGGTTTTTAACTAGCGACATGCTGAGCCGGGTCCCTTTTTGTAGCAGCACTAATATGTACCTACATTCCTATATGTCTATGTTTATGTTTGTACTCTTATTTTTGCCTGTGTATGTGTTATTGTTGTTATAAAATAAAAGTTTTTCTTTCTTTCTTTCTTTCAAATTTGTTTCAATTCATTTAAAAATATGGTGTTCTTGGATAAGAATAAAAATGTGCACCAGTGTTTATGATTACAAAAGCCCCTTCTGCTTTTACTAGTCTGCGCATTGCACCCGAGCCCGCTGCAACTGCATCGATTATCCTGCGATAGCTTCAGGAGACTCAAGCCAACGCAGTTGTTAACAATAATGGATTGCTGGCTAATTTCCTTGGATATAAATTGAATAATCTTCTTAGATGTTATAATTGAGTACGTGTGAAAAGATTAATTAGTGTTGTGGAAGCGAAAGATGTATGTCAGGATTGTAGCACATTGAAACAAATTAGTCTCTACCTACGAATATACAACAATATACAACAATACAACAATATACAACGTCAATATACAAAGTCTCTACCTACGAATATACAACAATATACAACGTATGTTATAATTTGCTAGAGGATATCAAATTGTGGTCGCTATGAGGCTCATAACACGCGAGCCTTGCTCCATGGTGGAAATTATTCCGAAAAAAAATTGTACTAGGGTAGTATAGTACGTTTAAAAACTCTGTCTCCCACTTACTCTTCAGGTCGTATTTCTCAATTGATTCTCATGTTTTTTTTTTATTCAACGCACTTTTTGTTTTTTTTTTAATTGCGTAGCCATGGGGATCGAAAACGTAACAAATTTCAGGCATTTTGAGAAACTCGCCAGGTGTGCTGTACTGTGTTGTGTGTATAGTCTAACATCTGGTAGCTTAGTGAAACGGTGAAGATGAGCTCTGGTTGAGTTCGAAACGCATCAGTATAGTTTGGTGGCGGTGATAGTTGAGTTTGTGTGATTTGTGTGTGTTCGCACAGTGTGGAGGTGGACGAACTGCATGATCACGAATTTCTTGCATAAGCGTAACTAATAACTATCAATACAATAAGGCCGCAGGTGAGCAAAGTAATTGTTTCAGTTTAGACGACTGGATAGCCTAGTTGTTAGAGAACCTGACTACGAAGCTTGAGGTCCCGGGTTCGATTCCCGGTCGGGGCAGACATTTGTGTGAATAATACGAATGTTTGTGCTCGAGTCTTGGGTGTTTAATATGTATTTAAGTATGTATCTATATATATAGTTATGTTTATCCGTTGTCTAGTACCCATAGTACAAGCTTTGCTTAGTTTGGGACTAGGTCAATTGGTGTGAATTGTCCCGTGATATTTATTTATTTATTTATTTATTTAGTTCATTGATATGGACCTCCGTAAAGTAACGCCTGATTCAATAAATTACCAATGTATAGTGAAAATAAACGGATCACTCACGTCTTAAAACGAGTTTAACTCGACATGTTTCGGGCTAATCCATAGCTCTTCTTCCAGGAGTCACACGTCACGGCGGCTGACAAACGCGCACTGCGCGCTACCGCTCTGGTCACGCAGCTGCTCGACGCAACTGACAGTGACACACAACACACAACTACCCCCGTTTTCCCCGGAACATGTCAAGTTAAACTCGTTTTAAGACGTGAGTAATCCGTTTATTCTCACTATGAGTGAGTCTCACGGTAGTTTCATGTTTAAAATTAGCAACGTAGTTTAGAAGTTGTACTTGCTTCCGCTTTTGCGACGTCACATCACCTGGTTTAGCCCAGCAAACTTGCACTGCTAAATCTCCAGTGTCGCGACACCTCTAGTTCCTGAACAACGGGCTCTAGACACCGCCGGAGCAAGTTGGACATCGAACAAAGTCTCGCGAGGCAGACGTTTAAGTACTTGGTCTTCCATGACGTCGCTTGGGATAGTAATACTATCGTCTAAGAACAGCTGATTTGTTCATTATGAAGTTCGGAAGACTTACGCGTTATATTTAACTTGAGTGTTTGTATGTACTGTGGTGGGGTATCCTACGCTCTGAAAGAGAAAATACTGCCTAAGCTAAAATCCTAACTTGAACTTGACTTATTTAATTGAAGGAAACTTGGTTTTCAACTATAACATTATTTATTTAATTTTACATTGCATTATATCAGAACATTATGCATGGTACGGCCTAACCCCGAATTGCTCCCAAGACCGTCCACTGTTCGCTGTTTGTTTCGGGATTCGAATTCCAGAATCCGTAAGATTTAAATATTTGAAACAGCAACACGGTCTCGGTAGCAAGT
This sequence comes from Archips xylosteana, assembly GCA_947563465.1. Taxonomy (NCBI): domain Eukaryota; kingdom Metazoa; phylum Arthropoda; class Insecta; order Lepidoptera; family Tortricidae; genus Archips; species Archips xylosteana. The sequence continues at coordinate 323,419 of OX387345.1, read as the reverse complement.
GCCTACAGTACCACTGCACTAATAATAAAATAATTCCATTTTCTACCGAAAATGCATAGTTTCATATCATTATGACATCTGTGGCTCTAGTGAAAAAGGGATTAAGTCTGCAGAAATTAAACAGCTATTTTCTATTTTGTGTGTAAAGGGGGTTAGGTCGAAATCAGCTGTTCAACTTCTGCAGAATTAACCCTGTTTTCGCTGGAGCCCCAGAATATCGTCGATGAAACTACAATACCGCGTACAGTACTCTTCCAACGCTGTGTGACAACGCTCTACTCGCCGACATTTGCCGATTCTTTTTCCAAAGACCGATGTGCAATCTTCATGGCCGGGTGCTGTAGCCACCAATGGCTAATGCCGCGTAACTAACAAAATGTGTCAAATTTAAGTTTGGGTTAATACTGGCATCAATAAACACAAGGATGTTCCAATAATGATCAAGAATAATGTTCCAAGGATGTTGTAAAAATTCCCACAAGTCAGTTACGCTGCATAAGCAATTGTTGGTTACGCGGTATTGCAGTTCATCGATGATAAGCTTTATATAATTTTAGAAATGAGCTGATATTCTTCAAAGTTTAAACTGCTGGATCGATTTTTACCATACAGCTACATAAGAACCACCGAAAGAAAATTCGCTTTCACATAAAAAACCTCATCGAAATCGGTCGGGGTTTAAAAAATTAGATACCAGAAAGAGTGACATCGGAGACTTAATCAGAAGTGATAATGATTCAATTAAATTTTAAAGTAGGATCAAAATAACATGGAAATGTAAGTGGTAAAATGGATTAATTATGGTCAATCACAAGAATATTCAAAAATAAAATAATTTAGTACTAACAGTGCGATCACCCTGTTGACAAGAAAGAGATGCAAAGATAAACGTATCTCACGTGTCGCAAATTCACACATTTTAGTATAAAGAGTGGAGTAGGAAAATAAAATGTTTCCGTCACTAAATGCTCCACTAAGTGAATGCAGGATAACGCTCGGCACCTTAAAAAGCGAAGTGAGAGCAGAGCACGCAAAACATGTGGTTCCGTCACTTTTAATGTCCCCAAAACTATGTCGTTTGGACTCTGTTTTGTCTGTCTAAGATCAGTTCACTATCAGAAATTTTACTAATAATATAAGTTATTTATATTTCATACTAAATACAAAGTGAAACATGGATGCATAAAAAAAACTCCAGAAAAAAGACCAGCGCTGGGAATCGAACCCAGGTCCTCAGCATTTCGTGCCGCGTGCCATACCCCTACACCACCACTGGTCAAAATAAAAAAAAATACAAAAGATTGCAAAAATGCAAACTTGGATAAAGTATTTGTTCATATTTTTTATAGTTTTCCCGCTAAGAACATTTTACTTACTTGTATTGTATCTAATTACAACAAAAGTTGCGGAAGAAAAGATGCAATAGAATAATATCCTGCAGTTTTAATACAAACTCGCCGAAATTTAGCCTGTTCCTACCAATACTACGTAACTATTTATTTATAATCATAATCAAAACATTTATTCTGTAAGTAGGCCGCAAAGCCTTTTTGTAACAGCATCAATATGTACCTAAGTCTATGTTTGTACTCTTACTTTTAGCCTGTGAACGTGTTAATGTTATTGTAAATAAATGTTTTTCTTTCTTTCTTTCAAAGGGCTCTTAGATATGTTGTACATTTTTATACTACCAGCGCTTTCGGAAAGACCATCTTCAACAAGAATGCGCAGGAAACATACGTATAACAAAGCACCTAATTTAATACTCTGTAACTTCTTGTATTGTTCCTTTTCTGACTAAGAACCTTTGTTTTCCTTCGTTGCATCAGAGATCTACTCTTCAAGCGATATAGCGAACGTGTCGCTCGGAGTTCATTGGAGGGATGAAGTGCCGGCCCCTAAAAGTGAGCAGGAGTCCCCGCGGCGGCGCCTCGCATATTCATGCGGCATAATCGCGCGCCCGCGGCCATGTGCGGCGAGCAGATGACTCACTTCTATTAACACATAGAGTGCCAAAAACACGCCAGGCTTGCAGGCTAAATTGTCTAACTCCTTCACAATCGCCATCGCGTTAATTTTGATAAATTGATATCAGAAACCGTCAGCTGTCACAGCCATACAAAAACAGTCATTTTAATCCGATGACAACTGTCAAAAAAGTTACATTTAATTACCCTGCTGTTCTGTGTTCGTAGGCACTTTCCGCTGCAAAGCGGAAAAACGCCTACTGGTTACGAGCGTAGCGCGTAGCAATGCGTGGCAGTGAAAGTGCTAACCTCACTGTAATAAAATAGTCAACCAAGAAATTTAGAACATGAATCTATCGTGAGACTCAGTCATAGTGAAAAAATACGGATTACTCAGTCTATGATAAAGTTTAGCTCGACATGTTTAGGGCTAATCCGTAGGCCCTTTGTCTCGGAGCACACGCCACAGCGGCTGCTGCCAAACGCGCAAAGCCCGAAACATGTCAAGCTAAACGCGATTAGACGTGAGTTATCCGTATTTTTTCACTATGACTAAGTAATTCTTTTACCTTAATTCAATCTCTGTGTCTCTATAGTTTAACACGTTCCTTGTCCCCCATACAAAAGATAAATGCTGGATTATGATCAGAGCTCGGAAGAGTGAGCTTTATTTCAGAATTTGCATAACATGGGCATACCTTGTCATTTAATGGTAGATATCATTTTAATTCCTAATGAAATGATTTTATTCAAGCTGCTTTTCTGCTACAAGCTTTACGTCGTTAATTAGAATCTACGGAATGAGATTGGACTATTTTATACAGCTCCGGAAAGGAAGGAACTGACGTGGACATTATTTTAATGTATAGTCGGGGTAAGAAAAGGTTCGTCACTTTTCGACCTTAACTCGTTGACATAGAGTCGAAAAGTGACGAACCTTTTCTTACCCCGACTATACAATTTCACTCCAATCACTTTCTGTGAAAGTAAAAAGATCTTTTTCTATGTATAGGTGGATATTAAACGCAAGAAGAAATGCAATGAAAATAGAAAATAAAGAAAAACTGATAGTCTTTTATTACAATCACACAGAAACTTTAGAATAAATGAAAAAGCTTAGTATAGTTGGAATTTTATAAGCTGGGGGTTTAGGACTGCAGAACTCATCTGGTAAAGATAATATTGTTCTCGTTTGTTGAAGCCTACCGCTAATAACAAATTAGAACAGGTAACAAAAAAATGCAAACAAATAGCTACCGTCTTCTCTCAGTCAGGTGGCTCGTCGGCATTGTAGTGCATCCATAATAGAACTAACGAGAACAATGTTATCTTTATCAGATGAGGTTTGCAGTCCTAAACCCCCAGCTTATAAAATTCCAACTATACTCGTTTTGCAATGCGTTGTAATTTTAGTTTAATCATAATTAATAGTTTTGTTTTCTTTTAATATCTATTTTCAGGGTTTATCCATACTCACTACACTTGACATTAATGACGTAAGATTAGCCCACCCTTTCCGAGCTCTGGATATGATTATTATAGCTAGGCCGTTTAGTAGCGTGAGCAAGAGCTCCACGGTAGTTGTAAGGTGTATGCAATGAGGCAGCCGGCGGTGGGCTGCGGCCGCAGACGCCGGCTCACACGCGCTTAGTTAAGCGGGACTTAGTTTTTAATGAAGGGAAATACAGCGCTCGAGATCACTCGCCGCGCGACAATAGCGAGGCGCTTACTTCGTGATTACTTGCTTGCTAACCGCGGCGTTGCTCGAACCTTTACATCCATATTATACTCGTGATTTACTGGGGGTTCGAAGTCACTCAGAGGGCGATGGAGAGGGCATTTTAGATCAGAGTCACGGGTCCTGACGCGAGTTTAACATTTCTTACCCATCCCAAAAAGTGCACAACGCCGCTAAAGAAGTTTTCACTTCAAAAATCCTGGATCCGCCCTTGGAGAGGGCTATGCTCGAAGTTTCTTTGCGGGATCGCATTAGGAATAAACCTTTACAGCCATATCATACTCGCGATTTACTGGGGTTTCCGGTCACTCAGAGGGCGATGGAGAGAACTGTGCTTAGAGGTTCTCTGCGGGATCGCATTAGAAATGATGAAATAAAGTCACCAACATAGCTCAAAGAATCGCCAGACTCAAGTGGCAGTGGGCAGGGCACATCGCTCGTAGATTTGACGGCCGATGGGGCCGAGAGGTTCTCGAGTGGCGTCCGCGGACCGCAACATGCAGTGTAGGTAGGCCTCCAACAAGATGGAGCGGCGACCTGGTCAAGGTTGCGCTCCGCTTCTAATAAGTTCGCAATTCGCCATTGTGATATGGCTCCTAGGTCTAGTAGTTTAACTGAATCCAGGAGTTCAATTTCACGGAGATTCACAAGAATTAAATTATGGTCTTCACTTACGTTCAAAATGTCATGTCAATAGACTTAGAAGTTGCGGTCTTGGATTGTACATTGTAACGTTGCGTTTTTCGCATTTATAATTTAAATTTCGCGGCACTATGAAAAGTGTCCCACATTTAAACTTTCGCGCTTATCGCTTTAAACATTTTACATCGTCATTGGTTCGTTTCCGTGACGTGATTGGGCGAGCCACAGAGGCTCCTTATTCGTCCTTCGTCTTTTAACATCTGGTGTAGCCAGTGATATTAACTTTTCACAATGAGGTATTTCTGACAAGTCGAAAGTTTAATCACACAGGTTTTGCATTTTATTTTCCTTAAGTTTCGTTTCAGAATCAAAATAATATTCCAGATTTCATTTCATATATCTTTGTAATTATAAACAATATATCCAATTTTCTGTCAGAAACGTTCTTGTTGGCCAAAACGGTTAGATTCCGGGCTGACAGAACGGAGCTGTCATTATAAATGCTCCGGCGTCAGACGCTCTTTCCTATTTGCGAGCTGAAGCGGCGCGAACGCAAGATCTAAATTTATACATTTAATTTATAGTCGAAGTCCGAAGAAGACTTGAATGGCGATCGAAGATCGGCGGGTTGGCGGGTCCAGCATGTAATTTTAGTCACGATTCCGACGTGTTGCGGTAAGTGTTTTCGCATTGCTTTCCTATTTTTTCCTCCCTTCCGAGTCTTTGATCGTATTTTTATGGTGTGAGCACGCCCTTTCATGCTCCACCGTTTCCATTCTGTGTCTAAGACTTTGTTTCCTTCGCTTTCAGGCTGGAGGGTATAAATTTCATTTACAAGAGATTATTTCAAGATTTTCATTTTCAAGAGTTTGTTTCAAGAGATGTTCAAGACAATTTGCAATGATTGCTTTTCCATAACACCTTTCAAGAATAACAATTAATGCTACATTTGGGGACTTCACCACTTCATTCTTAAATCCTTTGCCTCATCTCAATATTTTCTCCACGAGTGAGAGCATGAGCAAGGCATGAGAGCGGTGATACTGGTTGGAATGACCTCAACTGATTAGCTGCGGGGCAACACTTCGTGGTAGCAGAGGCAGGACGACGAGGCTCCCGAGACCACGGCCGGAGGAAACCGCAGGGAGTTCCCGGCGTGGAGCCACGCCCTGTTTCCATGAGGTGGGCCCTAATTCCCACACATTCCGGTAACTGATTTTATCTTTTCAAAGTAAGTTTCCAGTAATTTACACACAAATGGTGGTATAACATTTTGTAGGGACTTTAGTATTAGCACATACATATTTAGTTATAATTCAGTCCTACCATAAGCACGAACCGACCCTGATTTCCTTCTATGCTCTGGTTTTCAATGTTTTACATAAAGTGTATGTGTTCATGTGATTTGACTAGGAATAAATTCTAAATTATTTACCCATTTCTGCATTTTACTTTCTGATCCAAATTTCCCTACATTTCCCATTTTCATTTAATTTTCCAGTTTTCATAGTTTTCACTTAATTTTTTTGTAGCGTGGGGATTTTACCTTTTTTTCCCACCACGTTACAACATCTTGATGAGTTGTGGTAGCCTAGTGGCACAGAATATATAATAGTACTAACGTACAGAATGGCCACGCTCCGCCCCGCACCGATTCGAGTTACCCCACCCCTCAAGGCGCAGATTGCCGGAACCGCCGGAATCCAGTCGTGTGCGCGCGCGATGTATGTTGGCGTACGCGTGTACAGACGTCGTCGTGCTTATGTAGATTCAAGGACGCGTATTTTGTACGTCGTGGCCGCCGTGTACTAGTGGTTTGGTTTGTGTTTGTGTGGGTTCTCAAAGAGGGTCAATAATTTGAGCTCGGACTCGTATCTCTGAGGCGAAAATATTCGGTAGGTATTAAAATCAAACCGATGTAGAGGAGATGTAAAGATATTGTTTTTAGTCCCGGAAAAGGATATAGAATAGTTTTTAATACGGCAAATTGCATAGTCTACTGTACTGTGGCCCGGCGGAAGACCAGTGCTGGTTTTAACTAGCGACATGCTGAGCCGGGCCCCTTTTGTGACAGCATTAATATGTACATAACTATCTATGTCTATGTCTATGTTTGTCCTCTTATTTTTGCCTGTGCACGTGTTATTGTTGTTATAAATAAATGTTTTTCTTTCATAGTTTCCGCGGGATGGCAATAAACGAATTATTTGTAGACGGAGTCGCGGGCAACAATTCTTAATAATTATAAGAGTTCTGAAGTAAGAATTAACCTCCGTTAACGGTTCGTCGCAGCTCCGAGCACCACAATGCAATTGTTCCCTCCGTTTAAGTCTAACAATAAACTCTTCATTAACACAAACAAGAAAAGCAGGTTCTTTCGCGGATTACTCCGGCGCGATGGCGTATTAGATTACGTCCCCTCCCCCCACCCCCCGAGCCCATAATTTGATTTCATAAAACATCTTGTACTTGCTTTAGTGCACGACGCTTGTGATGCAGTAAATAGATTTTAACAGTACAACATCGGTCGATGCTTTTTAAAGTGTCTAAGGGGCTGTTTCACCAACTTATTGTCAAACTACTGGTTACGTAACCAATGAATAAACTAAGTACTGCACAAATCTGTCGGCCAGTTTTTTTTCAGTTTCACCACTCCGGTCCTGTGCAAACTAAGTACCACTTAACTAATCGTCGGTTTAACAAAAAGTCGAAATAGCAACGTCCCATTTCACGACCACGGGTTCCTGTCCGCATATTTTCGTTCAAAGAGTCGCTCATTATTAAAGCAAAATAAATCGTAAACTATGTAATTTTTAAACACATCTATTTTTTTGCATAAACAAATGTGTAACATTATAATTAATCTAAAAACGGTATTTATTCACGATACTTTGGTTAACAATAACAAAGAAAAATAAAATCACGTAAAACGAATCGCAAAGTGGCGCCAAACCCTTTGACAGATTAACTTTTTTTTTAAAGGCGATGTACAAGTTCAGGTAGAACAAACGATTGTGCCACTGAAAAAAGTCTGTAATTATAAAATATTACGAAATTTTGGATTTATTTTTAAATACTAAAAGCGTACCTATATTTTTTATTCAAATCTTAATATTTAAATTCTCGTTTGCAATTTAGCATGACTTCTTTCTTTAAAAAATAAAAAATACTTTGATTTATTTTTCTGAAACCGGCTGAAGGGCTCTCCAACCATGGCCACAAAAAAATAAACTAACTAATTAAAAAGATATGTGACGGATAAAAATGCTAAATGCCACCTGATCTGATGGTGAAATTAAGAAATAGTTTGTCCATCACTTAGCGCTAATCAAGACTGGTGAAACAGAATTTTTTATTCCATGTGACAAATAAGGTTATGATCAAGCTAATCCGAACTTTTAAAAAAGTGGTGAAACAGCCCCTTAGTGTTACATTTTAACGACCGCTTTAGCCTAGTTGGTAGTGACCCTGCCTACGAAGCAAGAGGTCCTGGGTACGAATCCCGGTAAGGGCATTTATTTGTGTGATGAGCACGAATATTTGTTCCTGAGTTATGGATGTTTTCTATGCATTTAAGTATTTATTTATCTATATAAGTATGTTTATCGTCGTCTAGTACCCATAGTACAAGCTTTGCTTAGTTTGGGACTGGGTCGATTTGTTTAAGATTGTCCCCCAATATTTATATTTATTTTTATTTCACTGTTTCTTTCGGATTTTTAATTTATTTATTTAAATTGTATGGTCATGAGTAGTACAGTTCTTAATAAATTTATTCTACAGTTCGTCATGTCTTGCCTCGGAAAAATTTAATGAGTAATGAAGTTTCTTTATTTATGACATAATATTTTAAAGTAATGTCAAAGAGTATAAGTTGATTTCCCTTTATACTTAATGAAACAACTAATAAGCGCTATGGAATACAATACCATATCAACTCTTTCACTCTTTCATCACGGTAAGACCCGAGCGAGAGCCGAGCGGTCGCCATTACCACGCTCGGGGAAATATCGCAACGAGTGATGTTTGGTGTAATGCTTATTTCTTCCGAGTGATGTGTAATATGGCATCAAGAAAGAAACAAAGAAAGAAAATCGTTTATTTTGAAACAACACCAACATGTACAAGTTTATACTCAATACAACAGTTGAAAAAGATATAATATTGAGAGTTGCCTCAAAAAAGGAGTCCACTCAGCATGCACAGTGCGCATCGACGCTGATTTTCAGTGGATCCATAAAAACAAAAACAAAATACTTAACCAAAATAGCATCACGCGGTCAAGTAATATTACAATTGCGATATTACTCGCATCGCAAATGATAGTGTAGATACTGTTCGCACTCTATTTACTGTGGGGGAGAGTCGCAGCGGAAAATGAAAAGTAATTCGCGGACGAGATGAAAATAGTAAATATGATATTGTGCGGCGACAGACGGCCGCCGCCTCCAGCCGCCTACAGCCGCCTCCGCGCCGCCGCGCCGGGAGCGCGCGCGCAATCATTGCGGCTCGCTGCTAACTGCACCTTCCATACTCTGGCGCCCATTGAGATTACTAGCTGCAATTTCTTCAAAGTTCGGTGGCTGTGCAATGTAGTTTTTTGTTAAAAATTTAATTTTACTAGGAGTATCATTTGAGTGTGCTTCTTAGGATTCCGTGTCTGAAGGGTAAAGAACGGAACCGTCCGTTCGTCTGTCCGTCACAGGGCTGTATCTCAAGAAACTCCTACATTTTGCTTAGAAGCAGGGTTCTGCTACAACTCAATTATCACAGACACAAAAAGAAGAAAAAAAGAAGAGAATTATTATTGAGTATTTTTTTTGCATACCTACTATGCATGGAACCCTCAGTGCGCGAGTTAGACTTTTATCAGCCACTTTTTAAAACTAGGCAAACCATGGCTACTTACTTGTTGAAAAAAGACGATATCAGATTCACTTAGGAATTGTGAGGCTTACACAGGACTGGCTCCAGGCGGGCGCGGGCGCGGGAGCGGGAGCGGAGGCGGGAGCGGGCGGCATTAAGCACTAAACGGATCTAAGTGCGGGCGCGGTTTTAATTCCGGCTTTATTGGGGCTGGCTTAACACCAAGCTCCTTTTTAAGGCACCCGAGCTCTGGAAATGATTAAAACTTGAAAAGAACTTTATTAATGAAGTGTCGTGTGAATTCTCAGTGATTTTGTCCTGGAACTCATTTACTGGCTTGAAAGGTTTCGAATATATTATTTTGAAGGTATTTAAGGCAGTGGTGGCCTAGTGGTTTTACTACTGGTTTTACCTAAGTATGTTTAGTTTATTTATTCATTAAAACATTTCCTTATTATAATCAACAACTGGGACTGGGCTGGACATGTCTGTCGAATGAACCCGGAACGTTGGGCCAAACTTGTCACGGAATGTATCCCTAGCTATGGATATCGTAATAGAGGCAGACCAAAGCGGAGATGGAGGGACGACCTACATGTTTATCACGGGGGATGGCAGGAGCTCGCGTTTAATAGGCAAGAGTGGAGCATGAGAGGAGAGGCCTTTGCCCAGCAGTGGGACACCAGAGCAAGCTAAAAAAAACAACAACTTATCTTACATTTCATCACGAACAGCATATTATAAAGGTAGCACAATACTTCACGTCACAAATGCATTTTAAATTGCCTCTCGCAGCCATTGAGAGATGACATGTTGACACCGATAGCGAACCCTATAAACCAATAACTTGACATGGGAATATTTTCAAATATGAACCTTGGCGAGACTCGGCAAATTTCAATATAAAAGTGAATTTCTTCAGAATATATCTCTGCTTTCATCCGCGCGTATGTCACTTCTCCACTCATGAATATCTGTCAAATGCTAATCGTGTATATCGTGAAGTTTCGTTACATTGCGGACCCGCACGTCTATGGATTTATACGTGGTCTATTATCGACAGCAATGTACAGCAACTCACATGATATTCTTGAGCCGTTTTCTATCTTTGTGCGTGTGCAAGACGGCTCCTTGCGGAGCCTATTGATTCGCGCCGGCGATCGTAGGCGAATAAATAAGCGCGATACGATCTGCCCCGCCGAGGGCCGTAATGGAGCGAGACAAAGTTGCCAGACCTGGCGTGTAATCTGAAGAATGCACAAAAAATACAGTTACTTGTTTCAAAATATGAAAATGTAAGCATCAATCAGCCAAGAAAGATTTGCGCCTTAGAACACCACAAAGAACGATAACTTGCTACGTTCTTTATTGCCCGCAAATCTCACGATGTCATCCACCAAGTGAGAAAGGATTGCCAATGCCGCATTAACTTCCTCAACTTACATAATATTTTTAGAGTTATCTCCGTGACTCAAGTTCTTCGATGAATGTGCGTATTTCGGTTTCTGTCACGTAAAAAAAATTCTGAGTAGTTCCAGAGTTGTTGCGGGACTAAGAACCTTTTCAAAAGGATCTGACGGCTATCAATAAAAAAATACTTAAACCACGTCAATTCGAGAAGTCTTTTTGAGAGTTTTAAATAATTTCCATTAGACCTTATGATTGTTAGATTATGTAGATCGTATGGGTTTAGATCTTTATTTGTTTTGAGTGCGCGGAACAATTCAGTGAGTATTATTTTAAGCCGAGTGATAAGTGAAAATGTAACTCGAGAACACATCGGAAAACTTACATACCCTGCGCTCGAGTTAGTGTTAGGGCACGCGTCACGAATCGACGAGGACTCGGGTTCGATTCCCAGCCCCAACCTTTCTTTTCTGTTTTTCTTTCAATAGTTCTAGTTTCAATGTGTTCTGGTAGGTCGGTAGCTCTCTTACTTAATTTTACTAACCAACATAGAGCATACCGACCGATGCACATTAACATCCATCTGCATTTTCATCAGTCTACCTGTGACCATAACATTAACAAACTAGCAACTAATGAGGAATGATGGAGGCGATAAGCAGAAACTCAGAAAAAAATCACTATGGCCAGACACACTACAAAACAGGATGAGCTAGAGGACAGTCGACAGTCGAAGATATAAAATGAGCCCTCATTCACTAAGATGGAATATTTACCCAACTATCTTACTAACCACGCTGGAACACTAACAGTGCAAGCAGCACTGCATGTGGGACGATTAGTGAATAAGATGAAAATTACGTAAAAAAATTACAAGTGTCTCGGGATTTTCAAAGGTTGCTTGTGGCAACACTGAAGTGACACAAGGGTACAGTGACGAATGGAGACGAAGAGCGCGGCGCAAGAAAATCCCTTAAAAAATGCGGGAGATTGGAATCGCTGCACGACGCGCGAACCAACTATCCTGCCTAGATTTATTATGTTTGCGTGCGCGTTGAACGGTCTTCTATGTGGAAGACAATAAATTAGACCTGCCCAAAAGTGGCGTGCCGTGGGAACTATTTGGATTTGGGCAGCGCAAAACTGGATATCTTCGTAGAACTCTTTGGAGGAGGCCTTTAGCCGGCAGTGGATGACTTTTGGCTACTACGACAATGATGATGACCCAAAGGTTTTTCAGATGTGTCATGAACTTTTCTGTAAAGGAAAACATAGTAGGAATTCTGTTTTAAACTTTCGTGATTTTCACTCATTAACAATTAAAATTTTACACTAAACGGGACTTATCGCGTAAAAAATGTTTACCTCGACGTTTCGGCCATATTGGAGCAACCGTGGTCACGAATGAGTTGAGTTGTTTGAGTCAACTCGTGACCACGGTCGCTGCAATGTGGCCGAAATTTTGAGGTAAATATTTTTTGCAGGATAAGTCCCATTTGGAATACTTCAATCACCTGCAAATCAATTCAATGATGTGTGTGAAGCTCCCAATCCGTATTGGGCATAGTTCCCAAGCTACAGCTCAAGCCCTCACAGTGTGAGAGGAGGCCTGTACTCAGCAGTGGGACGTACATGCATACTCCATGATCCCCCGGTCAAGAGTTTTGCAGCAACGCGACAAGTTTATAGTTGCGTATCTACAATTTTCAGCCGCAAAGTCTCCAGCATGTTGCCAAATTTTCATTGTCACTTGTAATGGATACTTAATATTATAAATGCGAAAGTGTGTCTGTGAGAGCGCGCGCAGACAGAGAGCGGTCTGGAGTTCCGAGTTCCGCGTTCAGAGTTCTGTGTTTTGACCGCTCGAGAGTTCCAGTCGCCTGCTGTGTGCGTTATCGTAAGGGACTCAGTACAATCGAAAGAACGCAGAACGCGGAACTCAGAACTCCAGACTGCTCTCTGTCTGCGCGCACTCTTAATCTATCTGTTACCTGTTCACGCTTAAACCACGGAACCGATTACGATGATATTTGACATGAAGATAATTTGAGACCCTGGGAAGGACATAGATTAGTTTTTATCCCGGACGGTGTCGCGGACAACAGCTAGTCACTTATAAATTTAAAAAATTAAGGTCATTTATTGCCAGAACACTGAAACTCCCGAACGGAGTAGTAACATTTCTCAAGAATTTGTGAAGTTTTACGATACAGCTTAGAGCCCTAGAGGTTTTTACACAACATTTGAATATGTAGCATTACATTAGCACTTTGTCAATCGGGAGCGCCGCACTCAGCGCCGATCATACATTCAGTCAATCACTCGTTCACTCCGCTCACTCAGATCGGTCCCGCGCAAGCCTAATGTACGATTTACATGACATGTCTTAATGGCTCCACATGACATAATAATGTGATTTTTCATCACTTAAGCTCTGGATGTAGGTTGCATTTAACTTGAAATCCATGTTGTAAATTCGATTTACATCTTTAGGGACGTAAGTAAATTTAAAAATCGAATGGTGCTCCTTTGTAATCACGAACTGGTAAACAAGGAGATTGTAATGCGTAATAGTTACCTCCAAACCGAGGTAACTATTACGAGGCCATTAAAAGAAACAAAAGACGGTTTGACGCGATAAATTTTCTTCCGCTCTGTTACAAATTGCATATACATTTTTAATATAACGATTTTTCTTTATTTCCTCGCTTTTATGATGAAAAGTAGAGTGTTCAACTCGAGTGTAAATGATCAATTAAACCCGCGAACTATAAGCACCCTCGCTCGCTTTGCTCGCTCGTGCGCCTGAGTGTAATTGATCACTTACGACCCTTGTTTATCAATCTACTATTTCTTACCTTAAAATAGACTGTTATTATTTAGGCATTCGTATAGTCGACCAAGTAGTGCTTTACCATTTTAAATGACAGTTCCTTAATCAGAATAAAAAAACAATAAAGTTGCTTGTCACACTGACTTCTGAGTGAAAAAATAGCCTTACCTATAGCCAAGTTTAGACCTGCAAGAAAAATCGTGCAAGTTGCATTACATTGCGCGGCCGCAAAGCAAACTAGTCTGAAGCGGGCAATCGAACTCTGCAATGTAAAGCAACTTTGCGCGATTTTTCTTGCTAGTCTAAACTGGGCCACACGGCGGACACGACGCACAAAACACGCGTTCCTGAATCCACACAAGCACGACGACGTCTGTACACGCGTCAATGTGTGCGTAAGATGCACAGGGCTGACTATCGCAAAAAGAGATAGAAAGAGATAGTTGCGGAAAGTGAATGCCGCGCCGTTCGTTGAGCGCGAGCAACGTTGTAATGTAAAATAAAATGAGTAGGTAATCTAATTATCGTAGTACTTATAATTAAACTTATCGTTTGTCTAAATTAAGTGTTTAAAAATAAGTGAATGAGTGTATACCTAATTCATTTTGTAAAGACAATTAGAGAATGTAATTGTAGATATTGATAGGAAATAATTAACAAATTAATTTTACTAATACCTACCTACTAATATAAGACGTCTATTTATACATTACAGGTAACAAACTTTTAAACCTACTTTCCCTAGTTACTAATGTTACATGTTGCTAATTAAAGTTGGTTATCTACCTTCTTTCGTCCTTCGGAAATCGAAAAAAACTCCTTTCCTTGTCTTTGGTTGATGCCAAACACCCATACAATGCACAATATATTCCCATTTCGCAAAAGTTTAGTGCCGTGCGGCCACGGACCAGTTGGTCCGTGCGTGCGGCCGACATGCATCGCGTCGCGCACCCGACTGGTGAACAGCAGCGAAAAGCAATCGGCGCCTTGGGGGGAGGGGTAACTCGAATCGGTGCGGGGCGGAGCGTTTCCATTCTGTACGTTAGTACTATTATATATTCTGTGACTGGGCTTAATAGTTTTAAGCCGTAGGGTCAAAGTCATAAATATGTGATCACTTTTGTAGCTTGTCCCTTTTACGTAATGTTTGAAAAGCCATACGACATTATGTAACGATTGAAAACGACAAGGTACAAAAGTGATCACTTATTTATGACGTTGGCTGTACAACTGACATTAAAACTTAGGGTGGTAAAGGAGTTTCTTGGTCACTGACATAGCCAAACGGATTAGCTCGTTGAAATGGTAATGGGCAGGCTATAATAATATGGCACGCAGAACAGATGGCTGTTGAGGCCGAAAAATCTCGAATGGACACCACGGACTGGCAAGCGTCCACAAACGAGATGGACGGACGATTTGGTAAAGGCCGCAGGTTCATGGTGAATGTAAGTCGCTTCAAACCGTAATGATTGGCTACCAACCAGATGGGCCTAAGTCCAGCATTGGACGTCCTACGGCTGAAATGATGATAAATTAACCGATTTTAGTTGTTTTTCGCTTTTTACGAGCTGTCATTTGCAACGTTCTTTTGTACCTACATAAGTTGTGGTTTCAAAATCTGAAAACCATTTTTCGACCACTCCTTGAGACAATCGGACACGATTGAGCTCAGGCATACGTTTGTGGTTCTGTCAGGATCGTCTCTACAGGACGGAACTCTTCGATGGTTAATAGCATCGACTTGAATCTTGACATAGATAATAACATAATTTGGATGGCAATGCAAGCACAGTTAAAAATAAACAGTTAGCAAAAACCATCATGGGTCGCTCAGTGTGGGCATCATGAGGAGGCCCAAAAGTCACCTAAAGAGCAATGAAGGTGCAGTGCTGCTGGTCCAAAAGACCCAAAATATGCGACATAGCTCGAACAATCGCCAAACTTACGTCTTAGCACGCAGGGTTCGTCGCACGCAAAACCGATTTATCGAATGAACAGAGTTACGTAAAACCCCGCAATCAATCGCAGACCTAATAAAGCGAGCGAAAACGTGAATAAAACGGGGTTAACCTCAGGTTGTCTTGGTCGCAAAATGATTACATATGTAGGTTGGTTGACAACATCGCATAATGACTAGATCGCAAATTGCCTAGAACTTTATTTGACTACATCGCACAATGACTAAGTCGTAAAATGCCTAGATAGCTTATTTTTGTCCTTCCGTACCCACCCATGGTCCAAGTATAGTTTGTCCAACTGCTTTTCGACGGAGCACCGCCCAAGCCCGGAGCTCCTCTTCGTGGCTATTTTGCCCTTCGGGCAACTGAAGTTACCTAACTAACCTAACCTACCAATTTTTGTATTAAAATATTTTTGCGACCTAGCATTATGCGATGTGGTCAAATAAAGATCTGGGCAATTTGGAATCTAGTCATTATGCGATGTGATCAATCAACCTATGTAGTTATTTTGCGACCAACCCATTCTAACTTGTATGAACGAGTTCGCGGTACGATACCACACATACGTTCATACAAGTTAGAATATTACAACCCTCACCGCCACGCCTCCGCTGTTTGTGCGTTTGGAGCTTAATAGTCTACTGCAGTTCCAATTATACCCCTAAATATTAACTATGATTTGTCTTTCAATTTACTGCGGAATAGATCCCTTATCTTTCCTGCTTCTACGAGCACACAGAAACAGAAAACACGTGTGTGGAAACCCTCTTAAGAAGAATACATTATGTAGTTCTGTATCTTGTTGGGGTCGGGCCCACTGCCAGCGGGACTGACTGATGTAATAATATATATTGGTGTATATATTATAATGTCATACCAACGTCTGACATAGAATATTTATAGTATGCTCTTTAAAAGGTTTTTTGGAATTTAGTTAAACGATTCTGAAGAAGTTTAAGAAAAAAAACACTGTTTAAGAAAAAAAATTAAGTAATTTATCTTCGATCAACAATACAAGTAGTATTGTTGATCTAAGTAATTTATTAAGTAATAACAAATGAAAATTATGAATTATTGTACCAAGTCAAGCCTTGACATTGGTCAAATTCACAAATATAATTATACTTTAAATATGAAATAAAATAAATATTAATATAATTATATTTCTATGAATTGATTAACTCATATGATTTTATTTAATTCAGCACAGACGAAGTCACGGGCAAAACCTTGTTACTAACATACAAATAAATCAACATATTTTATGCGTTTGTAAGTGTAAACTAATCTCATGCGGTGCCTTTTACTGTTTCGTTTCAAACAATTGGCTTATTGTCTATCTCGGATAATTACTGTGATGGATTGCGTTAGTTTAAGGTTTCAAGAATTGCTTTGAAGGATTGGATTTCGGGAATCGTAGCGTGGGATTTGAGAATAGGGCAGGAGGCATAGGGACAGAGGTCAGTCGTTCTCGATCACTCGAATACGCGGGTTCTTTAAGCAGAAGTTTGGTGTAAATTAAGTGAGACCGGCTCACAGTTTATTTGTTCATTGTGAATTAATCAATTAACTACGTAGTAACTTTGTGAACAGTGGTAGATTATTTCGTGTTCTGTGCTCATAAATTCACCTGATTTTCCCCTTTTTAACCTTTGGTTTGCCGAGGCTACTCTTCGGAACCAATCCTTCCTAGGCAGCTCGGGGCGACTCTCCGGTGTCTATTCTTACCTGTTACCTTTAACCTTTGGTTTGCCGAGGCTACTCTTTGGAACCAATCCTACCTAGGCAGCTCGGGGCGACTCTCCAGTGTCTATCCTTTTTCCTGTTGCCAATAATTAATCCTGAATTTGTGACTATAGAATACGCTACATTGTTAGATTTTTATCTGCTTAAAGTAGGGACCATACGAGTCGAGGTACTCGGTCTCCAAGTCCGGATCCTAACGGTGTCAACGACGATTTGGAGATTTAACGTCCGAAAGGACGGGATCAGGCGTTGAGGATCGACCTGGCGTTCGACTTCCTTTGCCTTAAGCAATTGGCAGTCGAGCTACTTCCTCCTAGCGTGTACCCAGACTTCACGTAT
Source organism: Archips xylosteana (assembly GCA_947563465.1). Classification (NCBI taxonomy): domain Eukaryota; kingdom Metazoa; phylum Arthropoda; class Insecta; order Lepidoptera; family Tortricidae; genus Archips; species Archips xylosteana. Next base: position 305,917 of record OX387345.1, on the reverse strand, counting down.
CTGCTGGGTCAGTGCGTGTGAGACTGGTGGCGCTGGTCCCCTATTTACATATTTATATATTCCCCCCTCGTATGTCTCTGCTGAATCTCATAAGCATCCCTGACTTCAGCGAGTGAGATTCTTAGGGTGGCCTAGGTTAGGTAATTTAGTTAGACAGAGGTTGCCGCCTCGATCCCTCAGGTTAGTCTAGGAGTTTTCCATTGCACTTCGGAAAACTGTGAGGTTCGCCTCAAGGTAAGATTGGTATATGTATTAGAATAGTCTAGATTAGCTAGAAATTTAGGATTTGATAGGCCGTTTGATAGGGTTTACTCGTCGTAAATATTCGCTATTGTTTTAACTTAAAGCTAAACTTTAATTTTGATAATTGTTAGAAAAATAATCTAACTGCCCGATTTTCACTTAAAGGAGGGTCATTTTACTAACTATATTAAACCATAAATTGTTCCTATAAAGATTTGGAAACTGTCATTCGCTGAGATTGATTATTATTAGCAAATGTGTACTAATTAATTCCCAGATAATTAAATAGAAGACGACAAAAGCGATCCGTAGTTGTCTTTACCTAACAAAGGGAGGATTAACTAAAACTGCATTTATTTAATAGAAATTGTTTTGTTTCTGGTTGGATTTTACTTTATTTCCAATATCAGTGTCTCAGCTATTGACAGATTACTGAATCATTGACTGACATTAGTACTAGTGCTATTGAAATACCTATCATAAGAGATTATTGATACTTTATTACTTGACGTTTCATTTGACTTTTATTGGGTGTAAATATTTTGTATTATTTAGGTCCCATTAAATTAGAAATCCGGGATTGATTTAAATATTTTTATAACTAACAAAACGAACAAAGAAACACCCAAATTATAATTAAAGATTAAAGTAGTTTACCACCTGTACCTATATGAAAGGTCAGCTTAGGGCCAATAGAAATCTAGTAACACTATAAAACCTGATTTCTTGTTCCCTCTTTTCCCTTTGTTATACTAATACCCAACTTACCGACTGATGACAAGTAAATTCTACTGTCTTTGTGTTGGAGTCTCATAGGGTCTATGGTACGTGAGACACAGCTGCTGGTAAATAGCCAGGGAGATTATCTCCGGGGCGGAGGACGGGGCCCCAGCTTTAACACAAAATATAATTGCTATTTTACCAATTAATACTCATTTTGTTCATAGTTTCCACCGATAGTGTTTACTAGACACTAAAGAATAAGTCATTCCTGTTAGAAGCTTTGTATCTACTTTTTACTTCCATATTATTTAAGATAGTACTTAGGTTTAGGTCGTTAGAGTTAAAGGTTGATTGATAGACATTCCTTATTTCTGCTAAACGGAGTTGGTTTACTATGACAACGTAGGGTACTAGACGATCACGTGGCCAAATTTATATTAAGTACTTGTCAGATTAATTATCCATAACTTGTCCAGGTTTTTAAGAAATATTAAGGGTGTTATTTTTAATATAGGTTAGTTAAATAAGGTGCCGTAAATAATAAGTTTAGGTTGAGTTATTATTACCGCTAGAGTAACACGTAGGGTAACTCGTAGGTTAAGGGGTAGATATAAGTTAGTATATAAGTAATTATATATTATATTAATTAATTCGGTTAGGTTAGAGCGGTACATTATGCATAATTTATTGAATTAGGCGTTACTTTGCGGAGGTCCATATAATGAACTGACATACTGACATATTCGGACAAACAATAAAAAATCGTTTGGTTAAACAAACCCAATCATCTTTGGAAATGTTCTACAATAATTTTAAGACCTTGTACAGTCGCTATCATAAACATCGGAGCATTTAACGACCGTATTGTCAATCGCGTACGGTCTGCCAAGAAAGTGATCTACTAGTTTTGACAAAAGTCTCTTTGAGATCTAAATATCGCTAAGGTTGACTTTTCTAACTGAGTGAAGTCATTAGTCACTGTCATTATATTATCATTGCAAGGGAAAATCGACCTAGTTGTATCATAACGTGCAAATGAACTCCAACCGTAGAGCTTATTTTCGGTCGATTGTAGAGTCAAGGAATTTAATTCCCTACCCATTTCGTAAAAATGTCCTGTAATATTCGCAATGCATTAAGGTCGAAGTGTCAATTGCAACACGTCAAAACAACATCGTTGCTAGCTCTTATGGTGACAGTTTGCCGTACGATATTCAAACTTAGGTGGGTAGGAAATTAAATTCCTTGACTGTACGTGCGCGTTCAGATATTCTTGTCCGATACTTATAGGCCGAAGATGGTCTGCTCGCTGGAAGTCATTCGCTACGGCACTCCTCGGTGACGTCACCCCGCGTGTGACGTCACGCGGCGCACTAACTTATTCCGTCACTCCGTCCTGGCGACAAATGTCGGCTCCGACACGACGCGCCATTAGCTGACAGTGACAGCTACACACGTTGGAAGAAAAATAATACCTATTGTTATACAGGATTATAATAAAATGGTGATACAAAATTAGTATTTCTTAATCAGTTCATGCTGGACAATATAATCCAGTAACTCATTTGTTTTAATTAGTCTTACCAAATTTGAGATGCCATTAATTGAGTTCGTGATCTCATTTCAACTAACGACGACTAATGACGAGTCATGGCTGTTCTGTTTGGCTCTATAATGTTATGTAAAGTGTTAATTATGTAACAGCTAGGATAATAAACATTTCTGATTCTGATTCTAACATAAAGTATGAATATTCTAAATTTTATCAGTCAATTTTGAACAATTTGAGTTAAGAGAATAGAATAGAATAATTTTATTTCAGGCTGCATAGGCCCATATAAAAATACCTTAAAGACTGACATACATGGATTACTAATGTTTGGCAAAAAATGTTTTCCAAAGTATCACATCGCAAACTTTTTTTCCCAAATTTTTATTTGGCAAAAACTCAATTGTCAAAACTACTTATCGCAATTTTACAGTCAGCAAACCTCTTTTTTGGCAAGTGATTGTTTAGCAAATAATTACATGGTCATGTTCTATTTTCCCAATTTTTTTTTTGGCATATGTATCGTTTGGCATAACATACCAATCGCAAAAAATTGCATGGCATACGGTTTATATCCCAATTTGGGTAGTGTGTAGGATAAAAATTAATAATACTGGTATTCTGAAATACGGCGGGATAAAGTGAAGAAGTGTACTGCATCTATGACTACTACATTAAAGCATGGGAAACATTCAATGTTATGGTTGTATGACATTTCATAATATCAAAGGTAATAATCCTTTTCTGTGCTGTCATAAAAAAAATACCTAACATCGAAGGCTAAGGCGGGAGCTACGCTACGCTTCGCTCCCGCTTTAGCCTTCTGAACCTAACCTGTCCGAGTCGCTTCTGCCCTGAAAGGTCTTGCTCGCTCGCTTCGCTCGCTCGCTGCCAACGATATGCCTAACAATGTTACGTACTATTGTATATCTGCAACAAAATATTGCATGACATACGACAGGTGTCACCAATTATTTCTGCCATTTGTTCGTTTTATACTTGAAATTCCTGTACCTACTATTGTATTTCTGCAACAGTAAAAATTAATTATCATTTGCCGAACTTTTGCTATAAGTTGAGCATGGGAAGTGACAAATTTGGCAAACATTTTTTTGGCATATAATTTATGACTAAATAAAACATTTTGCTTAATAAGCATTTGCTTAATAAAATCATGACGAAGTGAAACTTTGCCAAATGATGATTTGACCAAATGAATAAAATGTGAAATGTAACTTTGCTAAACATTCGTTTGGGAAATGAAACTATTGCGATAAGTTATTCGGGAAGTCATATTTGGGAAAAATAATTTGCCAAACGGCAGTACACCACCTATGTTGCCTAGCATTAACTGAGTGAGTAAAAACACAAATTTTGTACCACCAACCATTTTGAAATTCATCCTATATTCATTGGATTGCGTTATTTGGAATAAATACGAAAGGTGCGAAATTACTTTTGTAATTTACCATGAGCTTAACGGTGAAAGAAAACATCGTGAGGAAACATGCATTCACCTGCGAAGAAATTCAATGGTGTGTGTGGTTCCCAATCCACGTGGGAACTACGGCCCAAGCCCTCTCATTCTGAGAGGAGGCCTGTGCCCTGCACTGGGACGTATATAGGCTGGGATGATGATGAATGGCCCTGGGTGGGAACAACCGGCCAAGCCCTTTCATTCTGAGAGAAGTCCTGTGCGATTACGATGTTTAAGGCCCATGGTAAATATTGATTGAAATTTCGCACGTAAATCCTGAAAAACTAAATACCATAGTACTAGCGTATATCACGGTATTCCTAAAGTGAAAAAGTTGAGGATTCCCGAGTTAGCCCGCGGCGCGATCGTAAAACGTACGAAAATCTAATTTGAAGCGAATTCGTTCCTACACGTAATTACAAATGTCCGGCGTTTCAGGAATTGCTTTGTAACACAATTAGAGCAGCGATTAGTTCCCCGGGTTCAGCGGGAACGGAACCGCCCAATGCTTTAGCATTTAGGCTGCCTATCCACTGGGCAACAGCGAGGCACCGGAGCAGTCTCTAATGTATTAAAATATCAATTAACAATATATTTGCATGTATACTTATAGCAAATAAAACATTTTTTTTATTTTATTTATTTACACAAAAACAAACAAAAGAAGTACAGAAATACTTATGTTAAAATACATCTGCCAAACTGCATAGCAGTTTGTTGGCAGAAAGTTTATAACTCTCACTACTTAAATTAATAAGGTTCCGACACTCACTTGTCCGGTTTTATTAAAAATTCAAACCCGGTGCCGGCTGCGTAGGCACAGCGCGCCGCGGCCCTTTGTTATTGATTACTATTCTTAATTATGAAGGTGGAATTACGCTGTGCGCTGCGCCGCACGCACCGACATCGGCAATACCAATAAAACAATGCTTTATACACAATGACACAAACATACACTTCTCATAGTTATGCCTTTTCTATGAATACTTACTTGGAAATACTACCATTCATACCCTTCAACCCACAATCAGAAATATCAAACAGCAGTCAGTAGGCACCTTTGATCAATTATAACTGTAGATCCACAGTCGCGCGCCCGAAAATGTCCGAGCCAAATGAGCGCCACTTTGATAAAAGTGGCCTTCTTTTTTAACCGACTTCAAAAAAAGGAGGAGGTTCTCAATTCGGTTGTATGTTCTTTTTTTTTTTTTTTTTTTTTTTTTAACGTGTGTTACCTCAGAACTCCGTCAGTTATGAACCGATTTGGAAAATTTTTTCGTTGTTTGAAAGCACATGCTTCAAGGTTGGTCCCGTTGTTACCAAAATCCAGTTCTGATGATGGGATCCATGAGGAATTGAAGAAACTCCTCAAAAATTCCAGAGAAACGTATAGTGATTTTAGTATTTTCGGTGACAAGTCGAGCATTTGCATTCAGAAAGTATCATGGAACTCTGAAATAAAACGACTTAACCCTGTCGAGTTTTAAAAATAAAATTTTCAACATAAACTTATTTCGAAGTCAAACTGATGATTTTATCCTACGCATCTATTTTATACAGAAACAACTAAAAAGCAAAAAATAAAAAATTTTAAATAAAAAATAAAAACTCCTTCAAAAAACATCCAAAAAACTATGAAATAATAATTGAACCGAACCGACCACAATAAGCATGAAAATATCTTTCTTCTAATCTGTTTTAAGTCGGTGCCTCAGCACGAGCCAGCAGGAGTGTAGAAGCCCTAATAGATAGTAGGTATGTAGGTAAGTTAGATTACTAGGTCCACTCCTGCTTACTCGAGCTGAGGCACCGACTTCAAACAGATTAGAAGAAAGATATTTTCATGCTTATTGTGGTCGGTTCGGTTCAATTATTATTTCATAGTTTTTTGGATGTTTTTTGAAGGAGTTTTTATTTTTTATTTAAAATTTTTTTCTCAGTACGTTGCGTGAAATTGTCAAGTTTAGCTGTCAAGTGTCAACCGAAATTCGACTGTAATGAAGTAAAGACTAGGTTCAAATTTCTGTGTAGGTGATAATTTTAATTGTTATGCAAACAAATAAAAAAGTTCGGACATATTTTGAAGGGGATTTTGTTCGGCAATGTGTATCTTCAGTTATAATTGATCAAAGGTAGGCACACAACTTTATTACTGGACAGACTCGATCACAAGTTATGCATCATTTCATTTTGACTTTGACTTTGAGAAGCGAAATAACCCACCAATAGGATTTCATAAAATCTCTGCTCCTCTTCAATATACAGACTTGCAAATCATTTTCATCATTCCAGTCTATATACGTCCCAATGCATGGCACAGGCCTCCTTTTAGAATGAAAGGGCTTGGGCCGTTCCCACGCAGGTCCAGTGCGGATTGGGAACTTCACACATACCATTAAATTCCACATGTATGCAGGTTTTCCAAATATAATTTCGAACATAATTCCGAAACACTCAGAGGTGCGAGCCGGGATTTGAACCCACGACCTTCTGCTTGAGAGCCCATAAGGTCAAACTACTAGGCCACCACGGCTATGTCACTCAGTTAAGCGGTAGTAACACATTTTTTCTAATGGTACAGTCAACGTCATAAATAAATGATCACTTTTGTACCTTATCGCTTCACAGTCGTTACATAATTTCGTATAGATTTTCTAACATGACGTTAAAGTGACAAGGTACAAAAGTAATCATTTATTTTATGACGTTGACCCTGCCGTTGAGTTTTGAGACAGCGTTAATTTTTTTTTGAATTTCCCCTTTGCGAAATGATTCCTTTATAATTCACATGAACAGAACCGCTAAAAAATGCTAGTACAAATAAAGTAGTAGGTATGAGAAAACATATCGAATGGTAAAGTGATACCAGCGCACGGGGCGCAGCTCTCAGCACGACAATGGCATATGCAGGAGCGGCCACAGCCCGGCGCGCCGCAGAGGGCGCGCTTGAGCACTTTACCGCCGCACCCACAATTGCATGATACCTACACATTTTTTTACATTATTACCATCATCATGCAATTGAATAATGATTAATTGAATAATTTAGTTTATCAATGGAGATGGATGTTAAAAATTAACTTATCCCTTGATCTATTGATTCTTGGGATTGGTTTTTATTGTGTCGTTTTATGGAGTGTTTAAGTTTATATAATAATATGTATATTTCAATTGTTACCTTTTGGCCGCGTTTTTCTTTAACCAATCGATTAAGGAAACTATAGGTCTGTTTACTGTTATCTATTTAAATTTCATATTTATGTATGACTGTTTTTCTCAATAAAAAAAAAAAAAAACATTTCATCGAATAGACTTCAACTGCTGAACATGGCCCCCAAAGTTCGAAAACAGAAAGGTCCTGCGCCATCCACATCCACCGCGCTCTCGCAACCTTAACCAGAGGCCAAATTGGGCGATTGTGCACTACAAAACCGGACCGGAATAAAACGGCCTGGAATGGGGAAAAGTCTACAAAAGTGTCCGATTTTTTACGGTGCGATATGGAAAACTCTTTATCTATGTATATAATAAATCTGTAACAAGTCGGTATCTGTACATTGAAGATATTTGAGAAAAACTGTCACTAGGGCTATTTACTAGCGCAATAGAACCCTAAACAATGTTTTTTAGAATTATTGTCTGTTTGTCTGTTTGTCTGTTTATCTGTTTGTCTGTTTGTCTGTGCGTTTGTGCGCGCTAATCTCAGAAACGGCTTAAACTAGAAGGATGCGGTTTTCACTGATATGTTGGTATTTTCATGGATTAACATTTAGTGTTTCTTTCATTTGAATCAGTTCACAAATAAGAAAGAAACGTCTATTTTAAGAATTTATAAAGCAGTTTTTAGAAGTAGTGGCTTGGGAGTAGGTACGGTGGTGAATGTGAACGTGGGTGTGCGGGGGGGGGGGGTTCGGTGGGGGGGGGGGGGGTTTCGGGGGGGGGGGGGGTTTCGGGGGGGGGTTATATCGATGAACTAAGGAGAGCCATAATTCATGAAAAAGCAAATTGGATAAAAAAAAAAATGCCCAAATTACTAATTCCACGCGGACGGAGTCGCGGGCAAAAGCTAGTTGTACATAAAAACACATGGAAATCACCAACACCACCAAGGGAGTTGGTTGGTTGTGGGTAAATCGGACACTTTTGTAGAATTTTCCCCATTCCGGGCCGTTTTCTCCGGTCCGCTCTTGTAGTGCACAATCGCCCATTGTCTAACGCGTGGGCACTTGCCATTGCTCCATCTTGATGAACGCCTATTTACATTGTCTTCCGGTTCGTGGGCGCCATTCGTGAACCATTTTGCCCCATCGGCCATTAATTCTATGAGCTACTTCGGTGAATTTAGTTAATGCGCAGATTTCATCATAATTATCTAACGTGATCCCGGTGGGAAACATTGAGCTCCATCGCTTTTGTACAACTGTATGTATGAAGCAAAAATAACGAATAGGTAACGTCTTTTCAAGCTTCAATAGAAATTAACACTTTACTATGGTTGATAGTCACAACGAGGCCAATGTAACCACCTTCATCTGTATATATAAAAACAAAAATCCTGACGAATTGACTGACTAACTCACTCACTCATTGATTTACTGACTGTCTGACTCGCCCAGCCCAAACCCTTGTTTCTATAACGCTGAAATTTTACTTAGAATTTTACTTCTAGGTATAGGCACTTGCCCTTTATGATGTTGGCAAGGAATAAGAACGGACTAGTTTTAATTCCTTCGAGATTATCTGTTAGATTCAATGGGACCCTATTTATGACTATTAGACACTTCAAATTTTAGCATGCAAAAGTAATTATAAGAGAAGAAAACTGATTTAAGGATTTTCGGAAAAGCCCAAGTGATTTACTAGATAGTTTTGGACTAGTTTTGTATACTTGGACTTGGTTAACGCGAAATATGTACGCAGCAGCCAGAGGTCCGAAGAAAACCAGGAGAATGACTTAAAACTACTTTAATTAAAATTAATAACTATTCCTACATCTTAAATACTAAATGACAATAGCCCGATGTGAGAAACTAAAGTGATACAGTTTACAATTGTCTTAACTAGGTAAACGCGAGTCACGTCCCGTTGATGCGTTGTCTCACGTAGTGGTAGGTGTCGCCTCACGTAGTGGCAGCTGGCGTAGGCTAATTCTTAATGTCAGGCTGCTATATGTTGGTTCGGCGACTCTCCTCGTAGTGCGCAGCGTAGTTACGTAACACCTCCACCCGTAGATCAGCAACTATTTTCCAACGCTTAGTGAAAATGTTGCTGGAAGTTCCTTCTGAAGATGGCCCTCTCGGATATTCTGGGGTTTCTCATGACTCGTGTATCTTCCGTAGTGTCTTTAGACATAGTACTTTTCATTAAGTGATATCTTCGGCCTAGCAAATAGATAGTGAGTACGCAGTTTGATGTGGTCCGAAGTTGAAGATTTGTATCCTTCCTGTAGAGATATTGATGACATACTTCGGGCATTCAGCCTCCATGTACACGAATGCGGTCTTATGAGTTGCTATATACGGAATAGATTATAGGGATAAGGATTTGGTTTGTCTTATCAAGAACTATTGAAAGCCTATAAAAGTCAAAGGTGTCTGCTGAAACTATAGGAATCTGAAAAATACTAACTACATAACTTGTCCATCTGGATCTTGAAATTGGAACCTCTTAATATCTGGAATACCTTTTCAAGGTTAGTCATATATTCCTGAAGGGATGTGCTGAAAACTATTATATCGTCCAAGTAGGTAACGCAAATTTCGTTTTGGAGACCTTTCAGAATGTTATCCATAACGCGCTGAAAGGTATAGGGTGAATTTTTCAACCCCATGGGCATTCGTAGAAACTCGAAATGTCCATGTTCGACGTTAAACGCTGTCTTAAGAATATCTTGGGGGGTCCATTTCAACCTGGTAAAATCCACTAGCAAGGTCTAGTGTGGTGAAATATAGTTTAACTGCACAAGGGCTAATAAAGAACTAGTTAGCGCCAGTATCTATTAAAAATTTTAGAGGAGGGTTGGAAATTTGGATATAAGGTTACTTCCAGCCTAACCGAAAAGAAATCATCACCATCGTTAGTACTAGTTCGGCCTTGTCCAGTCAGTTGAACGTCCGTAGTCGGTTCCGCGTAATGTGCGGGGTCATCATACTCGACAAAATTCACAAAGTCAGCATGGCTCGCGTACTTCGGTTCATTGTAATAATACTTAATCGTAATATGGATCTGGAGCATAAGGTGTATATTCATTCAAGTGTATTTCTTGTGATTTAAAATAGTCTTGAATCGAATTGGGCATCACCTTAGGGGTAAATGCTTGAATACCGCTCATGGGCTTGGGAGCAGAATTAAATTGCGGAGGGTTGTCAAAGGGTGGTAAACGTACTGAAAAATACTAACTAACTAAATAACCTGCCTATCTCTATAATAAAAACTGAGCTCACTTAAATCATACTCTCTTAATTATAAATTCGTAGTTCTATCTATTCCACATAAATAGATTACCTAATCGAATCGCCTAAGTTACTAAATTAATTTATTCCTAATTTATTCTTTACTGGGGGCCTGGCGCGATGCAGGTTCCCAATACCCGAATTTCCAGGAAGGAAATTTTTGGGAATATCAATAGACTAAGGATAAGGGAAGGAAGCAACACAAGATCGATTCAAGTGTACTTACCAAGTTTCATCTCTGGTCTCCTTCTAGAATCGATTTCTGGATTCACCTCTTGAACTGCAGCTCGTAGATTCTGGATACTCGGCAGCGGTGCTTGAAAGCGACCCAGGTGGCTCAGGAACTCAAAATCTTGATTTTGAAGGTTTCGGTTCCCGTTCGCAACCCGCGAATACCCTAACGACTGCGCCAAATATGTAAGCAGCAGACAGAGGTCCGAAGAAAACCAGGAGAATGACTTAAAACTACTTTAATTAAAATTAATAACTATTCCTACATCTTAAATACTAAATGACAATAGCCCGATGTGAGAAACTAAAGTGATACAGTTTACAATTGTCTTAACTAGGTAAACGCGAGTCACGTCCCGTTGATGCGTTGTCTCACGTAGTGGTAGGTGTCGCCTCACGTAGTGGCAGCTGGCGTAGGCTAATTCTTAATGTCAGGCTGCTATATGTTGGTTCGGCGACTCTCCTCGTAGTGCGCAGCGTAGTTACGTAACACGCGTGACTTTGACCAGAGCCCAGGGCCCAATTGCATAACAAAGTACAACTTTACTAATATTACTAGCGGAACTCTCGCTTCAGTTATATTTACTAGAAAGGGAGTAAGTTCCGCTTGTAATATAAGTTGTACTTTGTTATGCAATTGGGCCCAGCAGGCGTTTGTTGCAACGCGAGAGTTGTTCTAAGCTGGATGGTATCGGCACGCCGGCGCGGGCCGGAGGGCGGAGGCAAATTGGATTGTCGGCACTCCACGAGGCGGCATTATAATAACATGGATACCGCGCAAATTGCAGTCGCGGAGTGATTGCACTGCTGAAAAATAGAAATCGGTTGCTCCCACCTCCAGCTACGATATGATCTTGTTTCATTGCTATTTTTAATGGTTCACACTTCTCAATGAACTGAAACAATTACTTTGCTCACCTGCGACCTTATGATAGCTACGTTTATGCGAGAAATGTGTGTTCATGCAGTTTCACCACCTCCACACTGTACCAACACACACAAATCACACAAAACCTATCACCACCACCAAACTACACTGACTCAAACTCTGAGAATCGCAACCGTTCACTATGCTACCAGGTATTAACGTAGCTATCATAAGGTCTCGGGTGAGCAAAGTAACGGTTTCAGTTCATTGATATGGACCTCCGCAAAGTAACACCTGATTCAATAAATCACACTTCAATTTACTAAACAAATAACATAACGTAATAAACCTTATGCTCGTTAGATAGTTAAAGTGCGAAACCAGTGCATGTCGAGTCAAGCACAGTGTAAAGTGGTAACATGGCAAACCTCTATGGCGCGCAACTGGCCGCTTACAAAAAACAAATTTCTTAATTGTAAATTACTGATTTGCTTTTGTTTTTTTCCTCTCATTGACTTTACTTTTTGGCAGGCTGCCGGTATTGCATTGCAGGTACTGTAAATATTATTCGAGAAAAGGATGGTACGGCCATGCCTTTGTTTTGCTCGACTTGACTGGGGGCACTGCCGTGCCCCCAGATTTCTTCCGTTCTATCTGTCTATTTTCTTGTCGATCTAATTTCTGAAACCTAATCCATGTCTCGTTTAGTTTTCTTTCACTGATCTAGTCACTAAAACGCGTTCCACGAGCTCATGTTGATACATGTTGGCTCCGGGAAGAAGAGCAACGGATTAGCCGAAACATGTAGAGTTAAACTCCTTTAAAGACGAATTGTATTTTTCAATATGAATCTCAAAATAGTCTAATAATAATAATAGTAATAAATATTAGGGGACAATCTTACACAAATGTTTAAATATTTCAGTGACTTTAGTTTTTGTGCGGAATTCATCATTTCTAATGTGCTCCCGCAGAGAAACTCCGAGCATAGCCCTTTTCATTGCCCTCTGTATGCATTGCCCATCGCCCTCATGAGCATTCTTATATGGACTATTGTTGTCACTTCTACGAGCGAGGTTGTATCCCGTCCCATTCCCATTTTTCCCATCCCTTCCCATTTTTAAAAACCTTCTAAAGGCTCACTATTTGTCACTAACGTAATCCTCGGTCTTTGAACCTTCTCTATTCTTTTTGTTTTATAATAATTGTTTCTTTAATTTCCTTTTTAAATCCTTTTCTCACATGCGGCCTTTTGACATTTTTCCATTGATATTTTGTATTAAGTAATTATTTAGTGTATACCTAAGAACTATATTGAATGTATTTGTTTATTTATAAAATTTATATTATATTTGTATTGTTTTTATTATTTATTGTCTTTTGATACTACGTATCTCTTGTCTGTTATTTCTGCCACCTACATTAGTCTGTTGATATTTATTAATTTCTGAGTAATTGGTTGTCTGTAAGAGATCGCTTTTAAGCGATAAGACACCTATTGTCTACCTGAATTTTTATTTTTGTAATGTCACTGTACTGTTTTTGGTGATCAATAAAGAATATTTGTATTGTATGTATGGTATCTATTTGGAATTACAGATGATAAGGGGTTCTTGTTAATATGGAACCCTGAAAAGCCGTTATCCGTCAAAGTTCCGCCTCATTACCGCTTGCCACTCCGCACAAGACAATTTGGACACTTGATTTAATTGAATTTTCACTAACAACCAGCCGCAATTAGCGAATACTATTGTGTTACACCGGATAATTACTCGCGGCCTCGTTACCACCCGGCCTGGTGCCAGCGTGGACTCGAGTACCTCTACACCTCTGGGCCCGTAGGGTCAAAAATGTCAAGATGGACTTCCAAAGCAAGCGTCAGTAAAGTCTAGTAGACCATTGTGACGCCCGGTTGGTTACTTCAAACGTGATTGCTTTACGGTCATGTAATGTAACTTGTTTATCTAGCACTCCTAAACTGGGCAATACGGTCTGACGCAAAAAATTACAGCTAAACTTTATGTCGGAAACTGCCGCATACAAACATGATAAGATAATACACACAACGATAAGTTCATCTTTCCTTTTTCTAACAAAAATATAAATAATTTTGAACTTCCAGATAACAAGGTCTTTGAACGAGTACCGCCCGGCCACGACTTCGCGCCTTTGGCGGCACGGCAAGCGTTTTATCAGTTCATTGCGTGTGCCGCCAGGTAAGCACTGTACGGCGAGCGTCTCGCCCGCGCAATGAACACAGAAAACACTTGCCGCGCCGCCAAACGCGCGAAGTCGTGGCCGGGCGGTTAGCATTGTATTCTAAAACTGTTAGGATTGAAGAGTGGATATGTTGCCTATCGTTAGTGTGTTGCAGAATTTATCAAAATTATTTTTTACAACGGAAAATAGCCGTTGTAGACTAGTGGTTTGACAATAGGCTCTCAATCAGACGGTCGTGGGTTCAAGTTCGGGTTTGCACCTCCCAGTTTTTCAAAATTCATGTGCGAAATTGTATTAGTACCATGAGCTTTACGGTGAAGGATACCTGCACACATGTGCGAAGAAATCCAAAGGGTTGTGCGAAGTTCTCATTTTGCAGTAAGCCCGTACGGGACTTTTAGAAATTATAGGCTGGGATGACGATGATTTTTTACAAAAAATAAATATCTCTAAATATAACTCATCAATGAAAACTTTATTAAAAAAAAAGTTGGCCATTTATGTCATTTTTTTTTATTTGGTTGTGTACAAGATAAAATAGCTGTTCTTATGCAATATTGAAAGTGCAACTATCTGTACACGTTTATGAATGCGAAACCAAAAAGTAAAAAAAAAAATATGATTTTTATCAGGCTGTTCAACATTAATGGCACAAAAACACAAAAAAATAATATTTGTTGTTTCAAATTATAAGAAATGAAGAACCTATTTGGAAATAGAACTTCTTACTTTGATAATCTTATAAAAAAATAATTAACTGTGTTTATTTTTCGTAATTATTATGATCCCAGACATAGTAATCTGCTTAGTAAATAAAATGTTGTGCATTAACTAAACGAATTTGCCGCCGATTTTCAAATAAAAAATACACAATGTTTTTTTAATAAGATTATCAAAGTAAGGAGTTCCATTTTCAAATTGCTTTTTTATTTCTTATAATTTGAAATGGAAGTTCTTACAAATTTCGTAGTCAGCGACTGCAACAAATAAGGAACATTTATGATGGGTATCAAATGTAAATAAAATAAAAACATCGTCGGATTTCAAACTTAATTGTTTTTTTGTTTCAATTTGGTATTTTACATTAGTTATTGTTGTTAGTTGTATTTAAAACAGTTATTATTGATAGATTCAGTGTGAGTTAATTTAAAAAAATGTTCGGACGTGATTTTCTTCCTACGTCCTTTGTGCTAATTATTTTCTGCCAAGCATTAACAAAAATCATATTATTACTTAATAGCTTTTTAGAAAGCTAGAAATACGAACACGTTTTACGTATAATCTGCACGCCAAATGCATACGTAAAATTTTCTGTTTTTGTGCCATTAATGTTGAACAGCCTGATAAAAATCACATTTTTTTTACTTTTTGGTCTCGCATTCATAAACGTGTACAGATAGTTGCACTTTCAATATTGCACAAGAACAGCTATTTTATCTTGTACACAACAAAATAAAAAAAAATGACTTAAATGGCCAACTTTTTTTTTAATAAATTTTTCATTGATGAGTTGATTTTGAGAAATGTTCGGTCGTGATTTTCTTCCTACGTCCTTTGTGATTATTTTTTTCTGGCAACCATTTACAAAAATGATAGTTTTAGTAGCTTGATAGAAAGCTAGAAGTACGTGCATGTTTTCCGTACAATCTGCACGCCAAATGTTGTAGTAAAATTTTCTGTTATTGTGCCATTCATTTTGAACAACCTTATAAAAAAATCATATTTTCTTTACTTTTTGGTCTTGCGTTCTTAAACGTGTACAGATAATTATACTTTTAATATTGCATAAAAACAGCTATTTTATCTTGTACATAAAAAAATAAAAAAAGTTTAATTAAATGGCCAACTTTTTTTTAAATAATTTTTTTAAGATGCGTTTCCGACTTTTTTTGCAAAAAACTTAAATTTCAATTATCTCAGAAATGGTTCATTTTTGCATAGGGCATTATGGGACAAAAATGATTGCAAATGACCTCCCCCATAACCCCTTAACGGGAATAGGTCGAATTACCAATAACCCTGTATAGGCTGGAATAATGAGATGAAGGTCAGCAATCGCAGCTCGTGCGAGGGGGGTTCCACTCCGCAGCTTAGGTATGTTCGGTTCGCACGCTACCCGCTTCGCGCATATTTAAGCATCTTTTTTCTGTGATTTTTGCAACAAACAATAACTTCTAAACGATCTTATAAATAACTTACTTACTTACTAAAGGTAGTTTACTGATTTAATACACACTGTTATCTTTCTTGATTTATATACCAACCAAAATATCAGCGAGTGGAAACCCTTGGTTTCGAATCAGCGGTGCCCAACGGAATATGAACGCTCGTATCACACGATAAGTTTCAATTTCGCGTGCAAGCAGTAAGAGTACGCAAGTTTTTATACCTAAAGTTGACTTTTGTTCGAGAGTGATCCTTCTGTACGTTAGTACTATTACCGTATTCTGTGCTCGTGCCACCGAAGCGCTCCCGGGAGCCAGCTCCCAGCGGATGTCACCCAAGTGCTCCCAGGCAGCTCCGGGCGTTCATTACCGAGCGCCGGCGCCGTTGTTACACCCATTGTTTCGTGACAAATTAAGTTTTTCCGCTCCAATATTTTATAACGCTCGCTATTGTTGCATTTGTTCCGATCGAAAATCGATTAAGAAAACAAGCATTAAATCTAAACCCAGTTTTATTGTGTAAATGCACATTATTGTAACAACCTTGCAAGGATATTATCCGTATCATCAAACGCCGATTAAGACGGTATTTATATTTAAAATGTGGCATTTGCATTTTATTTTATTTAAAAAACTACTCATTTGAGTAAATTTTAGGATTTTCTCATTCAAAATCACGTGCATTATTCTTTCATAAAGACAAAAGTGTCCTCAGTTTTAAGTCAGTTTTGTGACTATTTTCATATAGTTTTTATGACACGTCACGAAACGTACACAAAAATATTGTTAGAAAATTAGCGCCATTTTTTTATCATCAAAATCAACAGCGCTCTTGTTTCTTAGTCAGAAAACCCCAAAATTTCCTCAATAAAATAAATGGCGTACTTTAAAATGAAAATGCCCCATAATATGGTTCCGCAGAAAAACTCCGAACATAGCCCTCTCCATCGCCCTCTGAGTGACTTTGAGCTTTCTTATGAGGCCCATCGTTGCTAAGTGCCGTAAGTCATCGTCACACACTGAACCGGTAATGTCTAACGTGCGGAAACTTTCCATCTCTTTCTTTCACCATCTTCACCGTTTGACAGAAAGAAATAGTGAATGTGAAAGCAAGCGTCCGCGCTTAACAATACGGCATTGGTCAAAAGACTTTAGAAAGAAAGAAAGAAAGAAAAATATTTTATTTCAGGTTACAAGAGTACCACCACCAAACAGTAGAAAGCAACATTACACCTAATAAACAAGTTCGTTATGGTAGTGACACCAATTGTCACCGAAAAAGGGTCTCCACTCAGCACTGTTGCTACACAGTGAGTAAAGCAACGCTGGTTTTCTGTAGAGACCAGATTTCAGCTACACGACAGCTCCACCTGTTACAATAATACCCACAAGCTTAGCCTTTGTTTTTAACTAAAGTGAAGAGCGTCAAGCAAAAAGTGTGGTGCAAAATAAAATATCAATTTTACATCATATATAAACATACCTACATAACTTTATATACTATTACTATTACATATAATTACTGCACGGACTGACTGAGTGTGATTTACACTTTAGAAAGAAACACAAGTAAATCGAAACCGAATTTTATTGAACCTATAAATGCATATTTTTAAACCTTACAAGGGCACTACTATCCGTAGCTTCTAACATCGTTTAAAGACGTCGTCGTCGAGTTGCTTAGAGACTTACTTTCTACTACAACATTCGCGATTTTAGAACTTCGCATCATGCCGTTCTGTTCACGCGAATAATATCAGACAAAAGAGAGAAAGGGTTGGCACGATACGACCTTCGAATCTAGTAGTAGCCCCCGAGTTGTGCGGGTTAATGTGGGCACCAGAGAGAGACCTTGAGGACGGCATCCCGGTATTCGTAGTTTCCGTTGCGAGTCACGAGGACCGTGGTGTGGAGAGGCCAGTGGCGGTCCTGCGGCCAGTTGCGCAGACGCACGACCGGCGCCACGTCGTCGCACGCCGTCGCTATCTCAGCCAAGTTGATGTTGTCTATACAGACCTGCAACATACCAACATTTCGACATCAATATACTTACACCGTGGGGGTCACGTCAGAAATGAAACTGAAGTCATAGACATCAGTTACTTGTTGATTCTGGCGTCAGTGCAATCCATCATTCTTTTTTTATTATTTTATCACGAGCAAGCGAGTCATCTGATAGAAAATGATCACCACCGCCCATAAATATCAACAACTCAAAGAATGTCACTTAAAGGAAGCCTTCCTTTAAAGGAAGTATATAAACCCTTCTCCCTCTGAGATTCTTCTTCTTTTTCGTCCTTTCTTTTTTCTTCTTTTCTTTTCTTTCTTCTGGTCAGAATGACGAGAGAATTGTCGTGTAACCCTCACTGACTAAGGGTCTGATAGCCCGGATGATGAAAATATTTTAAATAATATTCATCGAGACTGAACCTGTAGTCTAGTCAGTGGCGTAACTATACAATCTGAGGCCCGTGGCAAATTCTTTGGATGGTCCCTTCCAGTAAAAATCACAACGTTGTAATTTAATCTTAATGTTACTTCGGAGCTCGCAGCCTCTTGGTCCGGGGCCTTCTATGGTCGGGGGCCCGTGGCATTGTCAGTAGTGTCGAAGGATCGCTATAGTATAAATCTTCGCAGGTGAATTTTTCGCTTCGAGCCATTACATTAAATTTGAGCCTTAATACTATGACGATACCGTTTGTTTTGAAAGATAAGGGCTCAAAGCGAAAAATTCACATGGGAAGATTTATACTATACAGTCAAGCGAGCCCAAAGACGTTTCATAGGAAGGCCCCTAACAAGTTGGGCCGGCGAGCGTGTCCTCTGTTCATTGCGCGGCCGAGATGCTCACTGTATAAAGTTACCTAACGGCACACATAACAACAGAGAAAACGCTCGCCGTGCCCACAGGAATAAATAAACGGAACAGAATAATAGCTTCCGAACAGGGTATTCCCTTGACTTGTCTAAACTTTTTTTGCCTAATTTCACTTTGTCTACCAACTTTTACTATAATGAATAGTTTGTCTAAAGTCAGTTTGTATAATTTCATTATATATAATTTTTATTTTGTAGAATTTTCATTTTTTTACTAAATGATCATTTGCATAACTCTTGTTTTGTCGAGATATTATTTTATCGAAAACTCACTTTGTCGATTCTTATTTTAACTAATCATCATATAGCCGAATAACGTTTTAACTAACATCATTTGCATATGTCTTGTTTTGTCTAATATTATTTTATCGAAAACTCACTTTGTCGATTCTTATTTTAACTTATCATCTTATAGCCGAATAACGATTTAACTAACATCATTTGCATAAGCCTTGTTTTGTCTAATATTATTTTATCGAAAACTCACTTTGTCGATTCTTAATCTAACTAATCATCATATAAAACGTTGTTGACACTTCACTTCTATGCGCTGCGCTACGCTCCCGCATTAGCCTTTGAACCTAACCATGCCGAGTCGCTTCCGCTCCGACAGGTCTTGATCGCTCGCTGGCTTCAATCGCTATCATTGGAGTCAGCGAGCGAGCGAAGCGAGCGAGCAAGACCTATCTGGGCGGAAGCGACTCGGTATGGTTAGGTTCAAAGGCTAATGCGGGAGCGTAGCGCAGCGCATAGAAGTGAAGTGTCAACAACGTTTTATATGATGATTAGTTAGATTAAGAATCGACAAAGTGAGTTTTCGATAAAATAATATTAGACAAAACAAGGCTTATGCAAATGATGTTAGTTAAATCGTTATTCGGCTATAAGATGATAAGTTAAAATAAGAATCGACAAAGTGAGTTTTCGATAAAATAATATTAGACAAAACAAGACATATGCAAATGATGTTAGTTAAAACGTTATTCGGCTATATGATGATTAGTTAAAATAAGAATCGACAAAGTGAGTTTTCGATAAAATAATATCTCGACAAAACAAGAGTTATGCAAATGATCATTTAGTAAAAAAATGAAAATTCTACAAAATAAAAATTATATATAATGAAATTATACAAACTGACTTTAGACAAACTATTCATTATAGTAAAAGTTGGTAGACAAAGTGAAATTAGGCAAAAAAAGTTTAGACAAGTCAAGGGAATACCCTGTTCGGAAGCTATTATTCTGTTCCGTTTATTTATTCCTGTGGGCACGGCGAGCGTTTTCTCTGTTGTTATGTGTACGCTACGCTCCCGCATTAGCCTTTGGTGTTAGTTATTTTTTTTATGACCATCCGGAAAATCATTATCATCAAAATTAGTTTATTTTTGAACTATAACTTGTATAGGCACGCTTGACTTTGGGACCGCGCACAGCGCGATGTACATTTTTCCTTATTTCTTAGTTCACAACACCAATAATACTTATTATTGACATCCCGATCATCTACGCTCTCGCTAGCATTATACCAAATAAGTTTATACAAAATGAAATTATGCAAAATGTACGTTAGGTAAAATACAATTATGTCAGTCAAACATTATACGAAATAAGTTTATACAAAATTAAATTATGCAACATGTACGTTAGGCAAAATATAGTTATGTCAGTCAAACATTATACGAAATAAGTTTATACAAAATGAAAATTATGCAACATGTACGTTAGGCAAAATATAATTATGTCTGTCAAACATTATACAAAATAAGTTCATACAAAATGAAAATTAGGTCGTTTAAAATTAGATGAAACAAAATTATATAAAGTAAGTTGTATGTAAAATGACTTTCACTTAAATGAAAATTAGGTAAAATGAAACATTAGGTTAAGTAATATTAGTTTATCTAAAATTAGGCAAACTGATAATAGGCAAACAGTTGTTAGGCAAAACAAGGTACAACCTCCGAACAGTGCTCAAAATTCTTACCTATTATCATAGGGTTGTCTCTCGGTAAAAAAAATAATTAAAAACAAAATATTTTATTCAAACAAGTACTTAAGTAGGTATGTAATATCTGTATATCTACAACACTACAACTGGTAGGCATCTTTAAAAACCCGAACACCCGAACTATGTAGCTAAACGCTAAACGGTCGCGTCGTCGCTGGCGGCACACCTGAACTTTGTCTACTCACTGAGCTAGTTCAAACCGGTTTGTCTCCGAGCAGGCGCTGGTGCACGCTCCCCCCCCCGTCCTGTCTGTGACAGGTCACGCACACATATATTTTGCGTGTAGTAGTGTAATGCGTCCGCGGCGTTGTTTGTATATTTTATTCTGTTCCGTTTATTTATTCCTGTGCCGTGCCGCTACCCACTGGCGGATCACGGCCTCATCATCATTTCAGCTGAAGGACTTCCGCTGCTGGACATAGGCCTCCCCCAAGGCTCGCCAAACAGATCGGCCCTGCGCCATCCCCATCCAACACGTTCCCGCAACCTTAACCAGGTCGTCGCGTACCCTACACCGCGTCTTCCTGTCCGCGGACGCCACTCTAGAACCTCTCGGTGTTGTCAGAAGGTTACTTTTTCGTTTTCCGTTTTTAGGTTTATTTCCTTTAAGGAGTTAAAAATCACCTAAAAGGTTACTAAACTAACCTTCTGGCATCGCTGCGGCAGCAACCGATCTACGATACTCGATAAACAAGCGCTCTTAAAGAAGTTATTGATCACCTAAAAGGATACAAAAGTAACCTTCTGGCAACGCTGCCTCGGCCCCATCGGCCGTCAATTCTACGAGCGATATGCCCTGCCCACTGCCACTTGAATCCGGCGATTCTTCGAGCTACGTCCGTGACTTTAGTTCTTTCGCAGCCTAAACGGTCGAAATCAAAATCACTGCGATACTAAAGGATTTTTAACTTTTGCGTCTGCTGAAACTTGACACTTAAAGCGAACATTTTCGAGCATATTCGAAATCATCATCATCATCACCCCACTGCAGCGCACAGACCTGATCTTAGAATGAGAGAGTTTGGACTGTAATTCCCACGCGGGCCTAGTGGGGATTAAACTTCACACACACCATTGATATTTTTTTTTCACATAAATTATGTGCAATTTTAATTTCGGATGATTGCATGCCTCTTTGGCGAAATGATGAACTGTTCTGTTATCTGTTAAACTAAGACCTTTTGTAACATTATTTCAAGCAATAAAGACTTATGACTTAAGGTTTCCTTGCGATGTTTTCCTTCACCTTAAAGCTCTTGGTATATTTCAAATGTAGTTTCGTACGTAAATTTCGAAAAACTTAAAGGTCCGAGCAGGGATTCGAAACCCCGACCTGCTGATTGAGAGGCCATAGGACTATGGTTACCGCGTTTTACAATTCAAGGTAAATAAAAAGAACTCACCACCGGTAGATTGACACTAGCTGTTCGCTGCCCAGCCGGAATTATGACGTCATCCAAGACTTTCTCAACACCTTCTTTATGCCCTGCAGATAAAAATAGGTGTAACGTTTATTAAGAAATAGTTTTAAATTACTCACGCTAGTAAACTAATTTATCTCTTCAACTAGGCTTTAAATATGTGTACGAGCCACATAAAAAGCCACAGGATCGCTAAGGGCTTGCGCAGACAGAGAGCGGTCTAGAGTTCCGAGTTTTGCGTTCAGAGTTCTGCGTTTTGACCGCTCGAGAGTTCCAACGCACACAAGAGGCGGTCAAATTCTTGCGTTCCATTTACGACCATGTCTTTGACATTTCACTAAAAGAACTTCAGACATCGCGGTGAAAGCGGCGTTCTCTGTCTCGGCGGCAAAATAACTCAAGAACGCGGCGTTCCGCTTTAACCGCCGCGGTCTGACCGCCTGCTATGTGCGTTATCGTAAGGGACTCAGTGCATTTGAAAGAACGCAGAACTATGAAAGCGGAACTTCCAGACCGCTCTCTGTCTGCGCAGGCTCTAACGAGTTGATTGAATGTTTACTAAAACTCCAGGAAATTAGTACCTAGATAACAGGAGTTAGTGAAATCAACAAAACCTTTTCTTCTCTTGGCAGGTGGAACAGGACAACATAAGCACAGAAGTTGGAACGAGCATATTCATAACGGTTAAAAATAGTGTGAAGTTAAAATCAAGATAACTCACCCTTTGTTATAGTAGAGCACTGAGAGTCGCCTAATTTAGGCTCGGCTAAGTTAGGCTCGGCTAATTTAGGCTCGGCGCAGGCGCCGTACAGGAGCGCGGTGGCGGCGAGCGCGAGGAGCGAGCGAGCGAGCGGGGACATGTCGACGAGGACGATGCCGGCTGCCAGCGCACGCGCCGCTTATATCGCGCTCAGCGCCCGTTAATGAGCTACCGATTCCAAATCAATCATGTCACGCATAATAGCACAAACAATGGGAACCATATAAAAATAATGTTATATATTTAATCCGTGTGCGTAAAGTAATTTGCAACAAAATGTGTAAGTTAAAGCAACGGTTAAATTTGTTCTGGTTTCACAATGTTATTTATTCACTTTAAAGTTTTTTTTTTTTTACTTTTAAGTGTAAGTGTTGTGAGCAGTGTGTGTGTATATTGACCTCCGCAAAGTAACGCCTAGGTAATTCAATAAATTACTTTAAAATGTACCAATAGTGTGTCTACTATTTTTCTTTGATATTTTATGTTCAATTTGTGGTTTAATATTTACTTTATAGATATACATAATAATTGTTTTTAGAATAAGAAAATTCAATTTGCGTATTGAGAAGAAACTCTTCTCTTCGAAGATTGGCTTCAATGCACGGTCTGCCAGTTTTGGGTACACGAAAATTGCACTGAATTTGAAGACATGTGCTCTAAATGTGGTGCAGATAAAAAAAGGCTGCTAAAAAATAGGAAATAAGACAAAAAACTACGTTAATATTAGAATTAAGGATATAGCCATCTTACCTCTAATGCTGTGGCCATCACACCCGCACACCTCGGGAGAGATGGCCAATTGTGATTTTTAAAAAACGATTTTTTTTAAAGCAATCTTATTGGAAATTGTTACTTTTATGTTTAATATTTAATAGTTCTTTGGTCAAAGTTTAATTACTACTAAAGGTTTTTATTGTGACGCGTAAGATTGTTTTTACGCGGCGTTTATGAAAAACTATGGCCATTTTCCTCGGATTTACCCTAAATAAAAGCTTGTAAAAATGCTCGACGGTAAACAAATGGAAACTCGGCAGAGATGAGAAGGTCCATCATGAGTGATATACAGGGTATTTTTACACGCTTTATATTAGCTTCACCTGTATGTTTGTTTGTTTGTTTGTATGTTTGTTTGTATGTATGTTTGTAACCGACTCCTTAGGGCGCGATTTTGACCCACTTCCCGGTTTCCGATTGAGCTGAAATTTTGCACATATGTGTAAATTGGACGACAATGCAATATTATTGTAACATGGAGCTGATCTGATGATGGAGCTGGATGGTGGCCATAGGAACTATGTAATAAAACAACATAATCCCGTCGAGTTTGGGCTCGTTTGATTCATCTTGACGAGCACTTTGGTCTCAGATGGTAACCAGGGTCTGATGATGGAGCTGGAAGATGGCCAAAGGCACTCCACAATAAAACGACACGAGCCCGTCGAGTTTGGGCTCGTTTGATTCGTCTTGACGAGCACTTTGGTCCTAGATGGTAACAAGGGTCTGATGATGGAGCTGGAAGGGGGGTAGGTGGCGGGGTGGGGGCGGGAATGGGGGTGGGGGTAAGGGGGTCGGGGGTTTAGAGGGTTGGGGGTAAGGGTGTGGCGGTTGGGGTTAGGGGGTGGGGAGGTTGGGGGAAATAGGGTGGGGGTGTTGGGGGGTTCGGAGATTAGGGATTTTGGGGGGTTGTGGGAAATGGGGTGCGGGTAAGAGGTCTAGATGGTAACAAGGGTTTGATGATGGAGCTGGAAGGGGGGGTGGGTGGAGGGGTGGGGGGGGAATGGGAGGGGAAGGGGGTTTAGGGGGCTGGGGTTAAGGGTGTGGGGTGTTGGGGGGGTTCGGGGGTTAGGGAGGTTGGGGGGGTTGTGGGAAATGGGGAGGAGTTTGGGGGTTGGGGTTTTAGGGGGTTGGGGTTGGGGGGTAAGGGGGGTTGGGGTTAAGGGTTTAGGGGAAGTTTGAGGAAATGGGGTGGGGTCCGGGGTTAGGGGGGTTGGGTTTAGGTGGTTGGGGGTTTGGAAAATGAGGAGGGGGTAAGGGGGGTTTAGGGGGTTGGGGGTAAGATTGTGGGGGTTGGGGTTAGGTGTTTGGGGGGGGGGTTGGGAAATGGGTTGGGGGATGTTGGAAGGTTGGGTTTAGAGGGTTGGGGGGTTGTAGGTGAGGGGGGTAAAGTAAGAAAGAAAGAGGTTTACGTTTAGTAAGATAGACTGATTCTATTTAAGACGAGCAAAAAACCGTTTTGTGTCTCTTTTTAGCACATAGAAACTCTCACTGTGAAAAAAATGCAACTAAAAAATAGAAAATAAATAATAGTTTAAAAAAACTAAAAAACACGCTTTAAAAAAAATAAAAAATAAAAAAAAAATAATAAATTACAATTCACTATTCTTATCGTGCAGTAAAAAAAATAATAAGCAATTATTTTATTGTTATATCCAGATCAAAATTTGTAAACAATTCTATATATTGATAAAATAAATAATAATAGTTTAAAATATTTTATTGTAAAAAAGCGCGGGGTGCATGGTGTCAATTGTCAAGGATTATCATTTTGATAACATCTTAAAAAGCACCCCACGCTTTTTTACAATAAAATATTTTAAACTATTATTATTTATTTTATCAATATTTAGAATTATGCACTACTACTTGAATAACTATAAATTAAAAAATTTAAAAACCCCCAACGCAATTATGTCATTCGTAAGTTTGAACATTAAGTCAATGCCCGTTATGCGTCTAAGATCCCTTCCACAGCTAACAAAAGAGCTGATAGCTTTGAAACGGCTGAACCGATTTTGATGAAACATATCTAAGAACCATCGCCAAGAAAATTTTATAAAAAACGCATTCAAATCGGTGCACCCGTTTAAGAGCTATGATACCAAAGACAGACACACACACAAAGCGGTCAAACTTATAACACCCCTCTTTTTGTGTCGGGGGTTAATAATAGGTTATCAGATATTAAATAAATGAACACAGAAAAAACTCTATTTAAAAAACAAGCTTTTATTAGGTAAATAAAATACACAGAAAAATAAGCGAAGGAGTCAATGCACTCAATGTGACCTTTAATTAAACCATAGTCATGGTTGTCGAACCAAAAAAAAGGTTTACTAGTGATTATGTAGTAAGTGTACTAGGTGTAGGTACTCATATACTTACGTTATCTGTAATCAGTATGACCGTGACCCTACGTGATATCAAAGCTTGTAGAATAGTTTCTAAAAACTTCGCTACCAAGTTTTACACAGCATAAATAGGGTCATGAATTTTACGTGCTAGGAAAATGGTTTTATCTAAATAGGTACGTATGTCATGCGCTCACTGACGTACTTTCTAATACGGTGGAGTATTTGTTCAAAATCTATGAGATTAAGGCCCACTTGCACGATCCAGAGTTAAGCTATATAACCCCGGGGTAACTGCTTAACCAGGGTTAAATAACTAATTTGTCTTGCACTGCCAAGATTTAAGGCTTACCTCTGGGTTAAAAAGATAATTTTTTATCCCGCCGAAGTTGGAGGGTTAAACTGTTAACTCGGAGCGAGAAATGTCAAACTTGTGATGTTTTAGGAAAAATAACCTCGAAAAAAATTTGTTGAATTTATTTTCAATGCCATGATATAGTTTAGATTTAATCTACAGAGAAATAAAGAATTAGGTACATCGAAAATTAATACACTCTACTCAGAATTGGTAAACATTGTATTTAACACACACCTTTAATACATATGTAGATACGAGTATTACTTAATAGAATATAGTAAGCGACGGCCTTTAGGAGGGGTGGAGTCTGCAGCAGGGCAACCGCCCGCAGACTCGCTCTTCCAGGGCCTACAACCCAAGTAGAAAAGTTTTGTAATTTCACGCTTAACGCAGTGCTGTATGGGAGGTTAGCGCCATCGGTTTTCTTGGTCTTGATAACTTGTTTATGTTTGATTCTTGGTTATTGTATCACAAAGCAACAAACAATCTCTGTTTTTGAACGTTGTTAGGGGCACGTAAATGATTATTGTCCACTTTATAACGATAAACTTTTTATAAACACGAACTAGTAAATTGATTGTTGTTGTTACGACTGATTATTTGACAGGTAAAATAATAGTCTTCATTGAACATAAACCACCGAAAACGCAATGACACTTCAAATCTGGCAGAAAGAACAAGACTTATGCAAGTTCTTGTTATGTGAGAGAGAGAAGGATACAATGTCGTTCATCATTCGTGGTATTGTATTTGGTCGGATTCGATTTTTGAGTGAATGAATTTGCTTTTGACAAATAAAATGGACCGGTTAGAAAACCCTGGGCTAATTTCGTTCCGTGCAAGACAAAGTCGGGTTAAAAAAATAACATATTAACCCCGAGGCAGTAAACTCCGGGTTATTTTACTATCTCAAAATTTCCGTGCAAGTGGGCCTAAGGGTGTTTATGTTCGACGCGCCTACGCAGATACGAATTGGAGCGGAATGTAGAAACGCACGTCCCAAGTCGTCACGGGGTGACACGTGGATTCCAAATGAATGCTGTTTTTTCTGGTTCTGCGCTTCTTTGCTTCGCTACACTACTTTGAAAAATAATACTTTTCGTCTCTCAAGATTACTGCCCGAAGTAGCACCAAGTAAGCAAGCTAGCTGTATTTCGATGGAGTTCCGCAGTACAGCCGCGGTCTGCTCACTACAGCGTCTTTTGTGCGCTAGATGTGATCAACCCCCTCTCACCCCCAGCGGGTCCCGACCTCTTTCCTGCTACCGTCGCCAAACATTGTTATGTGACTTTACTTTTGCGTTATATTTTTTTATCGACGAATTGCGTACCTATCTCTTCATTCTTTAGCTTGTTTAAAATAAAACACGAGTAGTAAATTCAAACCCAAAACTTTTATTGTGAAAGAGCACGTTATACAGTGTTAACCTTGCAAGGGTACAATTATGTTACGTAGATTATAACGCCATTTAAAGAAGTTTAGCCATATGGTGTGTCGCACCATACGGTGATGGTGACGGAGGCAGCCTGCCCGTAGTAGTTGCCATTGCGGTAGACGGTGACTGGCGTGTAGTTGGGCGGGTCCGGCACGATCACCGTCGGCGCCACGTCGTCACATGCCGTGGCCTGCTCACCGAGAACGTTTCCCGAACAGGGCTGCAAAAGACCAACATTTAATTTTAATTTCATTTCATTATCATTATTACAGGGACTCCTAGTTCAGGCACTTGTTATATTTTATTCTAATCTTGTAGTAAGCTTTAGTTCTTAGCTATTTCTGATGTAAAGAGTGTTTTTGAATTAACTTATTATTATATGTTACTAGCTGTTGCCCGCGACTCCGTCCGCGAAGAATTGGTGTAGGTATAAAAAATAGCCTACGACCTGTTCTCAGACCTACCAAATACAAACAAAAGTGTTTCAGTTTCAGTTTTAGTATATTTAATCAAAAACAATTTACATTGTGTATGAAATTATTTACAGTATATACTTAATAATAATTATGACAATAGTACAAAAAAATGTCAATAATAAAAATCACAAATACAAATAAAACAAACAGATTAATAACTTAAAAATACATCTCAAAACACATCAAAGTCCAATACAAATTTACCTAAGCTATGTACTCGTCAACACTGTAATAACACTTTTTTAACAAAAAATGCTTCAAAGTATGTTTAAATTTATGACAGCTAGTTATAGTTTTCAACTCAGTGGGTAATTTATTGAATAACCTTGTCGCCTGGTATTTTGCACTGTGCCGAACAACTCTTAAGCTAGGTCGAATTGTTGATGGTAATGCCATGCGTCTGGTGCTTTCCCGTATCAACTTCTCACTGTCGGTTTCTGTATCATTTATGGTTTTTTTGAAATCCGCCAGCAACACCATTATATATAGGGATGGTACGGTCAATATTCCTAGGTTAGCAAAATGATTTCTACAAGATTCCCATTGTGGAATGCGCACCATTGTTCTTATTGCTCTTTTTTGTATAATAAAAAAAATAAAAAAATAAAATATTAGGGGACAATCTTACACAAATCGACCTAGTCCCAAACTAAGCAAAGCTTGTACTATGGGTACTAGACGACGATAAACAAACTTATATAGATAAATAAATACTTAAATACATAGAAAACATCCATAACTCAGAAACAAATATTCGTGTTCATCACACAAATAAATGCCCTTACCGGGATTTGAACCCAGGACCTCTTGCTTCGTAGGCAGGATCACTACCAACTAGGCTAAAGCGGTCGTTAAATCATATTAATGTAAATAATAAAGACCTTTTTGATATTATAGTCATAAAAATCGGTCAAGCCGTTTCGGAGGATCGAACGATAACAAACACCGTGACACAAGATTTCTTTACGGCCGCCGCGCTAAAGGTCGATCCATATCTACAGACATAGTGTGTGTCAGACACGTGCCGTGGCAGACAAAATATTTTACTTATGTGTATAAGGTTTCTATTAACGAACTAATATCTAGCCTAGCCTAGATCTATAGTGTTATATTATATATTGCTAGATCTATAATGTGCCTGTGCCTGTACCAATATCTGACCGCCTTCAGCTCCTTGGTTTAGACCTCTCGGCTAAACTGAACTTCGGGAGTTACATTGAATCCTTGGCAAAAACCGCTGCGAAAAAGCTTGGTATCCTATCCAAGGTTAGGCGATACTTCACTGCGGACCAGCTCATTAGTCTTTACCGAGCCCAAGTCCGATCCTGCATGGAGTATTGCTGCCACCTTTGGGACGGTTCTGCTGAATATCAGCTAGCTGCTTTGGATTCGGTAGAACAGCGAGCGAAGAGGCTCATCGGCATCGCTTGTGATGCGGATTTTTGTCGCCAGAGCCTTCGTCATCGCAGAAGAGTGGCTTCTCTGTCGGTATTCTACAGGCTGCATTTCGGTGAATGTGCTTCCGTACTGCACGACCTTATTCCGCCTGCTCCTTTCTTCCACAGGTCGACCAGAAGTAGGCGGGGTCTCCACCCTTACGTTGTCAGTATTCCCAAATTCCGCACAAAGCGTTTTCGCTCTTCATTCATCAATCGCACAGCTATGGAGTGGAATTCCCTGCCTGCGACAGTGTTCCCTGTACACTACAATTTGGCCGCTTTCAAGTCTAGGGTGAATGAGCATTTACTAGGCAAGCGTGCTCCATCGTAGGCCTCATCTTCGCTTTCCATCAGGCGTGATTGTGGCCAAACGCAAGCCTATATTGTATAAAAAAAAAAAAAAAAAAAAAAAAAAAAAAAAAAAAAAAAAGTTATTCATAGCCTAGTTTGGCCACTGATGGATACCCTCAAAAATGTAAATAATGTAGTTTTCGTCAATAAATCAAAAAAAAAATCAAAACGTTTATTCTGCAAGTAGGCCGCAAAGGGCTCTTTTACATGTCAATTTTTTTAAACTACCAGCGCTTTCGTAAGGACCATCATTGCCAAGAAGAATGCGCCGCAAGAAACTTGGCAGAAAGTCATCTTTTCAAATTAAAATATAATAAATGATTTTGTATTTTTTTTTGTATCTATCATAACAAGACCGTGTCTGTGGCTATCTACCGGTCAGTAGGAATAGGGCGCTGGAACCGTACACATGATTTTTGTTCTTGACGACGGTGTATGTCGATGTCTGACACGGCAAGTTTAAAATAATGCACATTTGGAATTTATAATTGTTTTATCCAATCCAACAGAGAAGTAGTATTATTATTACTATTATATCAGAAAAGAACTGGATGTAACTTACTTTTGGTACATCAATAGAAGCAGCTTGTTGTCCAGGTGGAATATAGACGGTACGCAAGGTGTGTGGAAACCCTTCCTGTGTTCCTGCAAACAGAAGCCTGGTACCTAACTAGAACAAGCTTACATGACTATCTGGTAATTAGGGACAGGAATCAAATCTTAAGACGCTGTCAACACTAACGTCGGCGCACACTGTCTATTTGTATCGGAGTAAACGAGATGCCGCTATTACTGGGCAGCCGGGTATATTGAAATTTATCGGGCAAATATTTAATTAAAAAAAAACTGTGGATTATTTGTGAAATATGACTCGTTAGCGGTTTAGGTATGAATTCATCTGTATCTACGTATCATAATAAAATAACATGTGTGCAGGTTTCCTTTTTTTATATAATATAATAGGCTTGCGTTAGACCACAATCACGCCTGATGGAAAGGGAAGATGGGGCCTTCGATAGAGCACGCTTGCCTAGTAAATAAATGCGCATTCTTTTGGGGAATAACTAGGAATTAGGCAGTTGAGCGCGGTGTTGCGCAGTGTTTTTCTTCAACGTAAACGGTCATGGTAAATAAATGTGTTTTTTTTAAAGAATAAGGCAGTCAAGTAAACCGCCCCGGATCGTACCAGGCGCAAAGGTGCCCAACTCACTAGCCGCATGAACCGCGATGGACACCAGAAACGACCCAGAGCGATGGTCAAGACCTCTCTCAAGAAGACGGCGCCCTATATACTTCTTTTAAAAAAAAGTAAAACAGTAAAATATGAATTGATTTGAACTTCACTGTAGTCGTGTGAAATATACTAGGGGCTGTATCAATCCATTACTAGTGCGTAAAATAAACATGAAAATAAGTCACTCAGTGGGCACGTTAATAAAATTAATAATTTATGAAGTACCTGATCAGAAGTTTTTATTATAATAAAAGATGTCTCACCTCTCGATACAGTAGCGCACTCATCGCCTATTTTTCGTGGCACCGCGCTTGCGCTTTGCAGTAGCGCGACGACGGCGAGTATGAGCAGCGAACGAGTGAGCGAGAACATGGCGGCGATGCGAGTGCCCGCTGCCGGCGCGCGCGCCGCTTATAACGCGCCCAGCGCCCGCTAATGAACAACCGATGCCAAATCAATCATGTTCACTACATGTCACACATACTAGTACTAACAATACGAGTAGAAACCATATAAAAAGGATTTTATTTAGACCGTCCATAAACAAATTAATGCGATAACAAATTCGCAACAGACAACAGAATGTGAAATGGAAACGATATAAAGAACAGTTGAGTTTGTTCTTGTTATTTTCTTGTTATTAGACGGCCGGATAGCCTAGTTGTTAGAGAACCTGACTACGAAGCTTGAGGTCCCGGGTTCGATTCCCGGTCAGGGCAGATATTTGTGTGAAAAATACGAATGTTTGTGCTCGAGTCTTGGATGTTTAATATGTATTTAAGTATATATTTATCTACATAAGTATGTTTATCCGTTGTCCAAGCCCATAGTACAAGCTTTGCTTAGTTTGGGAATATTTAGTTATACATTCACTTTTAAAATAAATAATTAAATTAATATAAAACAAATACTTAAGGGGGGGCTCCCATACAAAACGTGATTTTTGCGGTTTTTATAGATAACGGTACGGAACCCTTCGTGCGCAAATCCGACTCGCACTTGGGCGTTTTCTTTAACATTTTGGCAAAGAAAATCTAAAACTTTTAAATACCTCACACACACACACACACACACACACACACACACACACACACACACACACACACACACACACACACACACACACACACACACACACACACACACACACATACACACACACACACACACACACACACATACTTAAGAACTTCACTCATTTTCTCTTTACCTAACTAATTAAAAGCATTTAATGTGTTACTTTTACTTCTTACTGATAACTTTTGTTTTAGATATAAGATTTCTTAATTTTTTTATTATTATTTTTTTTTAATTTATTTAGGAAACAAACAGTCACATTTCGACATAAATCAACTTAGGTAACAACAAACAGACCTTAAGTTCCATAGAAAATAAACGAATACACAGTTAATTAACAAATCGAAACAGGGTAGGTGTGAGGCACCTTCTTAAACGTCTTATCTGTCACCATACAGGGACTTAAAGTTTACGTGCAAATAATGTATAGTTGCTGGTTACTTAGAAGAAACATACAATATATTTATTAAGAAAAGATTGAACTTCGCAGAATGCTAGAGTATTTATCAAATGATAGTGAAAAAAATCTAAATTTGAGAATTTAACATTATAATCACGACATGCGCGTCGGAAGAAAGTATGTTTGGCAAAATTTGAACCACAAAAAATTATATAGAAAGTTTGGGGATAGCGAGTGGGAATATGGCGAGGCAATTTAAAAATAACCTTTTGAAGAAGATTAGAAGAGTCAATATAATTATTTAGAAGCTTGTATAAAAAACATTTGGTACACGGCGTTCGACTAACGGGGCGAGACCATGACCTCTGCTGGTACTTTCAGACAGATTCAGACCATGGCGGACATTGAGTGACTTTAACAATTTATTCTGAATTCCTTCAATTCGCGTTTTGTGAACAAGTAAGAGTAAGTATACATACTGGGGAGTCCAAACGATGAACCGAATTCTAAAACACTACGGACATAGACGAATATAAAATCTTTAGAGTGATTGGGTCCTTAAAAAGCCGAAGTATTAAACCCAACTGCTTATAAGCTTTTGCAGTAATAAGATCTATATGTGAGATAAAATTGAGCTTTGAATCTAAGGTGATACCTAGGTGTCGACCTAAGGAAACTCTAGTTAGTCGCATACCTAAAAAGTTATAATATAATTAAATTTAAGAGGTTCGCGCTTATGAGTAAAAGTGACGCACTTGCATTTATCGGGGATGAAAAGCAGTTGGTTGGAGTTGCAGTAGGCAGCAAAGTTGTCAAGGTCACGCTGTAGTTCAAGGCAGTCATTGTTTGTTTTAATAATTTTAAATATTTTTGTGTCATCAGCGTAAACAAGATGCCTTGAACTATTAAGTGATGAACTTAAGTCGTTAACATAATATAGGATTAATAAAAGTGGTCCTAAAAGAGAGCCTTGGGGTACACCCGAATCAATGGTCAAGTATCTAGAAGTAAAGCCTCTAAGAGATACTGCTTGGCTACGATTTTGTATATAAGATTCAACCCATCTGTAAAGATCACCGTGTATACCGATATCATATAATTTTTGAAGAAGCAAGGTATGATTAATTTTATCAAATGCTTTTGAGAAATCAGTATACACGGCGTCAACCTGATATCCTTTATCCAAAGCATTCAAAATGAAATCTGTGAAACTAATAAGTTTGGTATCGACACTTCGGCCCCGAAGAAATCCGTGTTGTTCTGGGGAAATTATGGGAATAACACAATTAGTTAGTTCGGAGGTCACAATTTTTCAAGTATTTTGCCAAAAATGCATAGTTTGGATATAGGTCTATACTGTGTCACGTTGTGTTTATCCCCACTTTTGTGTATTGGTGTTATTAGAGCTGTTTTCCAAACTGATGGAAAGCAATCCTCGGCCAGCGATTTCCGGAAGATAATAGTAAGAGGTTTAGACAGTTCCCTACTACAACGGGATATTAAGATAGGATGAATCCCATCAGCCCCCGCGCCTTTGTTTACATTAGTGTTGTGCAGGTGTTTTTGGACTAGAGCATTACTTATATTAATGGAGTCGATGTCAACAGGGGTGTTAGTCGTACGGATATTAGGGGAAGAAGAGTACACATTGTTTTTAACAAAGACTGAATGAAAGTAATCGTTAAAGTAATTTGCCACCGTTTCAGAGTCAGCCGATGTTTTATTCCCGTAAGTCATACAATCTGGTGTTCTATTTACAGAAAATTTTGACTAAATGTTGGACCAAAAATATTTAGGACACTGACGTATATTATTTTCTGCAAAAGATATGTATGAGTTATAGCAATCTAGTTCCATCTTACGCTCTCTAGTTCTCAGCAGCTTAAAAGAAAGGTAGTCTAAAGGATTTTTTTATAAGTTTTCCATCTAGTATGCATTTTACGTTTCTCACGACTTACTTTAACTAACGCCCGGCCCAAGTGAACCACTGAGGACGAATTCCAGATGAATTTGTTCTACTAAGAGGGACATGCTGTTTAATTAGCGAGTTTAAAATTGAATAAAAATAAGACACTGCTTGTTCAGTATTCATGACATTCATTTGGGTCCAGTCTGTTGAACATAGATCGTCTCTAATTTTTTCGTAATTAGCAGCATAAAAGAGGAACTTCTCTCTGGGGCGATCGTGTACAGCCGAGGGAAAAGGAAAGTTAAAACATATGTCCAGTGACCTGTGATGGGAGTCCTCGGGAGTGAGAGGAGACTTACAGTGAGTGACTGACCCGCACAAGTCACTTAACACAAGGTCTAAAATTCGGTTATTGACATTAAAGCATCCATTTAACTGTTTTAAGTCAGAGAAATTTATGAAATCGGAAAGTAAAGTTGCGGTTGTATTATTATTAGCGTCGAGTTCCATTAGTTTGAGTCCAAATGGCATGACTTATATTGAAATCTCCTACAATTACATAATTATCGCTCGGATTACCAGTCATAAAGTCCGATGTGGAATCAAAAAAGGTTTGCAGGGCTGTATAATGATCATTTCCGTGCGGGAAATAACAACAACAAATGTAAAGCTTAGTGCACTGCCTATTGCCTATGGCGGGCGGGTGCGCACGCGGCGCTGCTGCGCCAGCGCGTTCTATGCTCAGCCACAGCTCCTCGGTGTGCGCCGGAGCGCAAGTCAAGGTGGTCGCGCACGGTGAGCCCGCACAAGCGCCGCATCGCCACGAGCACCCCGCCCCCGCGCCCCGCTCCCGCGCCCCGCGCCGAGCACCGGTCGAGGCAATAAACAGCATAATCATTCCAAAAGTACTCAGAATCATTAAAGTCACTCGTCAGCCATGTCTCAGTGAGGCAAACGACGTCATAATCGGCCTTAAGAACATTGGCTAAAAAAGAATGCGATTTAGTTCGCAACCCCCTAACATTCTGATAATAAACGCTTAGTTCCGGTACAGTTATTACGGCGGCAATAAGAAATGGTTTATATAATATGTTATGGAATATATTTTTTATTTTTATTTTATTTTATTCAATATTAGTGAAATATATAAGTTAACAAAAACAGTTTTTTTTGTGGTTCCAATGTTACAATAAACAATGTCGAGCAGTACATAGAATAATTGCACGTAGACAAAACAAGAAACTGCGGTGAGAAATAATGCAGGCGACCGTCCCGAACCGGTTTCGAAAGATGAATGTGATAATGTTATGTTTTACTATGTTAATTACAATTATGAACCTGGCTGACACACTGGACACCTCTAGATTTCTACAAGTACCTACAACCTAAGCAAAGGAAGAGCGGGTCGTCCTAACACAGGCACTGTAAGCCTAAAGGGAGACCCCGGAAAACTGCATTTATTAATATGCTTGTTAAAGGAAATAAAGAATTTTATTTTTATTATTATTATACCTCTCGCAAGCTGCGGTTTGCCGATGCCTGCTTTAGTGTAGCATTTACTCATACTCATACTCATTTCTTTCGTACTCCTCGCACTTATATTATGGTTACTTCACCCTATCTTTTCATTCTTTAGCTTGTTTAGAATAAAACACGAGTAGTAAATTCAAACCCAAAACTTTTATTGTGAATGAGCATGTTATACAGTGTTAACCCTGCAAGAGCACAATTATGTTACGTAGATTAAAACACCATTTAAAGAAGTTTAGCCATATGGTGTGTCGCACCATACGGTGATGGTGACGGAGGCATCCAGCGCGTAGTAGTTGCCATTGCGATACACGGTGGCCGGCGAGTACTTGGGCAGATCTGGCACGATCACTTTCGGCGCCACGTCGTCACATACCGTGACCTGCTCACCGTTAATGTGTCCCGTACAGGGCTGCAAAAGACCAACATTTATGTTTATCGTCGTCTAGTACCCATAGTACAAGCTTTGCTTAGTTTGGGACTAGGTCGATTTGTGTAAGATTGTCCCCTAATATTTATTTATTTATTTTTAACTTCATTTCATTATCATTATCATAATTACAGGGAATCCTAGTTATATTTGATCTTGTAGTAAGTTTTAGTGTGTTTTTGAATAAACTTATTATTATTATATTACTAGCTGTTGTCGACAGACAAAAAAGGTTCATAAAAACCGGTTGTCTGTAAAGTCAGTTTACGGACGATAGTTTAACGTGACAACGTCATAACAAAACATTCAAAAACAAAACTGAAACCAGGCGGTCACCAAGTCACCCATCTCTTGTACAGTCAAGTGTAGAAATATGGATGCACACAACTTGCTCATAAATATGTCCCATAGCTCTTATGTCGTCGAATTAAGGTATAGGTATATAACGATGGGAGGATTAAATCGATACTTATTTTTGCACTTGACCGTACATACTGTCGTTTGCCGCTCTCTTGTACATACTGTCGTTCGCTGCTCAATGGTATATTGCAACTAGCCTTCACTGCTCTGTAGGTACATGTAACGTTACGTAACGTTACAATGAGTCATGTTTTTTCGTGTATGCAGCCGGGGTTCATCGATTTCTTAGAAGTTTTCACGTCAAAATCGGCCAAGCCGTTTTGGAGGATTGAACGATAACAAACATCGTGACATTAGATTTGGACATACAGTGTAAACTCTTTATAAAATCGTTATTTATAACGATAAGCTCCCTATAGGGAAAGTAGAAGTGAGCACAATTTGGTTGGTTTACCTTAAAACCCACACATTGATAAACTCTTTTTCGCAAGAGCCATTCTCTATTACGAAGAAAGGTGTACATACATATATTTAGACACAATAAATATTTATTACCTGTACTATTGTAATGACATACTGGGTGGCCTTAGCCTCTGGACAAATACTAATACTACTGGTTTAGTAAGATATTTAAAACCAAACTGCAAAGTATCATAACAATCAGTCCAATATTTACCGAAAAAGTAACGGTTTTTAATGTATCACTTTGGAGGAGCCTGTTTATTTGGATGATATGATTTCATAGAATTTTTTTTATTTGTTTTCTTGTCTAATTAAGCAAATAACTATTTTACGATATTGCTAAGTATCATTATTAAGGTATCATTATTTGTCCAGAGGCTAAGGACACCTTGTACAGCAAGGCCCGCAAAGCCCCTTCCAGCTACGCTCGTTCTGTGCAAATCGCTAACAAATTAAGTATACTCTCACTTACCGACTGAGCGTAGAATAGAATTGGCTAAGTAAAGTTTTTTGAAGAGGTGCTAATTATACTTTGATCAATTATAACTGTAGATCCACAGTCGCGCGCCCGAAAATGTCCGAGCCAAATGAGCGCCACTTTGATAAAAAGGGGCCTTCTTTTTTCTCAGTACGTTGCGTGAAATTGTCAAGTTTAGCTGTCAAGTGTCAACCGAAATTCGACTGTAATGAAGTAAAGACTAGGTTCAAATTTCTGTGTAGGTGATGATTTTAATTGTTATGCAAACAAATAAAAAAGTTCGGACATTTTTTGAAGGGGATTTTGTTCGGCAATGTGTATCTTCAGTTATAATTGATCAAAGTAATTATATTTTTTTTTCGACAGTAGTCGACTTTAACACTAAGAAACTGCAGGTGTTTTATTTTATCTCCTTTTATTTATTGGAATTTTTTTTTACGTGTTCGAGATGACATTTGTGAGTTTTTACGGCTGACAAGCGGTTCGTGCTCACTCAGGACTAAGAAGAAAGAGAAAAAAAAAACGAAGTCAACTGTCGCTTCTGTCAATGTCAAATGAAATCTAACCGTTTGCGTTTCGTTTGCTTTGCGTTGTCCAAGAAGCAGTTCCAAAATCAAGGCGGCCACTACGTTTGGGAGACTTCGTACTAGAGCTTGGGAAAACAAGCACCTCACGTTAAAAACGAAGATGCTTGTGTACCAAGCCTGTGTCTTGAGCACACTTATGTACGGAGCGGAATCCTGGACGACGTATGCAAAACAAGAACGCCGACTGAACTCGTTCCACATGCGCTGCCTTCGAAGCATACTAGGCATCACGTGGAAAGATCGCATGACAAACGAGACCATCTTAGGGATGGCACAGCTGAATAGCATAACAGCCACTCTTAAGCAGAGGCGACTGCGTTGGCTGGGGCATGTGCACCGCATGGAGCGGTCTTTCACTACACTCGTTTGCCTAGACAAATTTTGCTAGGACAGGTCGCAGACGCAAAAAGGCCCATAGGCCGACCCATGTTGCGCTTTAACGACTGCGTCAAGCGTGACATGGTTGCTTTTAATATCCCTAGCAACCAATGGGAAGAGCTAGCCGAAAATCGTGGCAAGTGGCGACAACTTGTTCACAAAGGCCAATCAAAGCACGACGATGCCTGGTTTGGGTTGCTGAGGGAAAAACGCATAAAGCGCCACAACCGGACCACCAACCCTCGACCATCTGGGGCTGCGTACACTTGTCGCGAGTGCGGCCGAGGGATCCTATCCCGTATCGGTCTTTTTAGCCACGAGCGCAAGTGTCGCCAGGGTGCTACTTAAATCATCTGTCACAGATGTTAAGGCCTATTATTAAGGCCTATTATTACAAGAAATAAAAAGATTTATGTCATTATTACTATTTGGACAAACTTTTTAAAATTCAATTGAAATTAAAAGTTACATTATAAGTAAACTATTTATTTAGTTAGACCGAGAATATATTGTTACTGCGAAAGAAGCATGACTTAATTTCAAAAAAGCTTTGAAAGAATTTTTAACCAAAAAGGCATATTATTCTGGTAATGAGTCCCTACTTGAGAGTTCTGACTAGATATTGCTTAAAAAAAATCATACTATTATTATTATTTGTTAGATTTAATTTGATTGAATGTAATTTAATTTAATTTGATTTGATTTTATTAAATTTTATTTGGTTTAAATTTAGTTTCATATAATTTTATTTTATTTAATGTATTGAGATATTTTAAGATTCTAAGTAGATAATTTAACCATCGGCCGTCAGTTCTACGGGCGATGTGCCCTGCCCACTGCCACTTAAGTCTAGCGATTCTTCGAGCTATATCCGTGACTTTAGTTCTTGCGCGGATTTCATCATTTCTAATGCGATCCCGCAGAGAAACTCCAAGCATAGCCCTCTCCATCGCCCTCTGAGTGACCTTGAGCTTCCTTATAAGACCCATCGTTAGCGGCCACGTTTCAGTGCCATAAGTCATCACTGGCAACACACACAAGGTTCTCGAGTGGCGTCCGCGGACCGGAAGACGCGGTGTAGGTAGGCCTCCAACAAGATGGAGTGACGACCTGGTTAAGGTAGCGGAAACGCATTGGATGCGGATGGCGCAGGGCCGATCTGTTTGGCGAGCCTTGGGGGAGGCCTATCTTCAGCAGTGGACGTTTTTCGGCTGAAATGATGATGATGATGAATGATGAATTTAACCATGATTTAATTTCATTTATTTTTTTTAATGCAATTTGTTTGATTTACTTTGATTTAATGTAATTTAATTTAATATCATTTAATTTTATTTTATTTCATTTGATTTAATTTCATTTGGTTTAATTAGTTTTAATTTAGTTTGATGTAATTTTATTTGATTTAATTTAATGTTTTTTTTTTAATTTAATTTGTTTTACGTAATCTGATTTAATTAGATTTGTCTTAATTTAAATTTTAAGTTTATTAATATATTTGTACGCCTCCACGGCATAACATAGCGATCTATAACAAATTGTAACAACTTTATACCTATGATTTACAAATAAAATAAATGATTGATTGATTGATATAATTTCGTTTTTGAACTCAAGATGTTTCATGTAGAAAACGGTTTTGAAATTTTTTACTTTAGGTAGATACTGTAATTGACTGTATTAGCATTTAAATATTTGTAAACCTTTTGAGTCAAACATAATTTAAAAACCGGCCAAGTGCGAGTCGGACTCGCGCAACGAGTGTTCCGTACAAATATTTTATATGTATCTATGAATATCCAGTCTTAGCAGACCCCTGTTTACCTAAGCAAAATGTGCGCGGTGTGGGATCATTGTAGATTGGTTACTGATATAGACAGACAGACAAAAAAATTTATGCTTTTCGCAATTTTTCCTTTATCTGTGCTATAAGAACTTGCTTCGTACCAAATTTTAAGATTCTGAGTTGAAGGAAAGTACCCTGTAGGTTTTGATTCCCTTGCGAGTGTCGAAAATTTGCGCCATAAATAGTTTGGTTACTGATATAGACAGAAAGACAAAAAAAAATGCTTTTCGCAATTTTTCTGCTA
Organism: Archips xylosteana; assembly: GCA_947563465.1. Taxonomy (NCBI): domain Eukaryota; kingdom Metazoa; phylum Arthropoda; class Insecta; order Lepidoptera; family Tortricidae; genus Archips; species Archips xylosteana. Next base: position 264,799 of record OX387345.1, on the reverse strand, counting down.
TAAGACCTTGCATCGTACCAAATTTCAAGATTCTGAGTTCACGGGAAGTACGCTGTAGGTTTTGATTCCCTTGCGAGTGTCGAAAATTTGCGGCATAAATAGATTAGTTACTGATAGAGACAGACAGACAAAAAATTGTGCCTTTCGCAATTTTTCATTTATCTATGCTATAAGACCTTGCTTCGTACCAAATTTCAAGAATCTGAGTTCACGGGAAGTACCCTGTAGGTTTTGATTCCCTTGCGTGTGTTGAAAATTTGCGGCATAAATAGATTGGTTACTGATAGAGACAGACAGACAAAAAATTGTGCCTTTCGCAATTTTTCATTTATCTATGCTATAAGACCTTGCTTCGTACCAAATTTCAAGAATCTGAGTTCACGGGAAGTACCCTGTTAAGGTTTTGATTCCCTTGCGAGTGTTGAAAATTTGCGGCATAAATAGATTGGTTACTGATAGAGACAGACAGACAAAAAATTATGCTTTTAGCAATTTTTCCTTTATCTGTGCTATAAGACCTTGCTTCGTACCAAATTTTAAGATTCTGAGTTCACGGGAAGTACCCTGTAGGTTTTGATTCTCAAGCGAGTGTCGAAAATTTGCGGCATAAATATAGGTAGATTGGTTGCTGATATAGACAGACAGACAAAAAAATGTATGCTTTTTGCAATTTTTCCTTTATCTGTGCTATAAGACCTTGCTTCGTACCAAATTTAAAGATTCTGAGTACACGGGAAGTAGGTACCCTGTAGGTTTTGATTCCCTTGCGAGTTTCGAAAATATGCGGTAATTTGCGTCATAAACGGCTGTATTTTTTGATTGCGTTGGCTTAAAATATTGTTTTTTTCTCAGCTCCAAGGGACAGTAGACTTGAGTATTTGATATAAATTTCAGCTTGATACCTTCTCGCGTTCCTGAGAAAAAGGGTCTTGACAGACAGACGGACGGACGGACAACAAAGTGATCCTATAAGGTTTCCGTTTTTTCCTTTTGAGGTACGGAACCTTAAAAATAATGCAGGTTTGGAGTTTTATACAAATTTTTTGTACAATACAACAGAGAAGTAACGGACTTTATAAATGAGCGCCAATAAACCATTCACATCACTATCCTATGGTGAACATTTTCCAAGCATATCAGAAAAGAACTGAATGTAACTTACGTTTGGTATATCAACAGAAGTGGCTTGTTGTCCAGCTGGAATAAAAACGGTGGGCAAGATTTTTTCATAGCCGGTGGTACTTCCTGCAAACAGAATCGTGGTAGGTGAAAGAACAGTTCATCCCTTTCACACTTTGAAACAAGCTTACATGACTTTCTGGTATATAATTAGGGAGAGGAATCAAAGCTTAACGTTAACTGAATCGCATAGCTGAGTACACATTCGTACACCTCGTGACAAAAATATGTAGATAATATAGATAAGTGATGGATGTCCCTTGTTTTACCGACAAACTTTACATCGAATATTATTTCATCGAAAACGTTTCATGGAAATTTTAGTTCTAGTATTATCGTTTGGAGTAATTTTGTTTCGTTACCAGATCATTCGAATTTTTATTATTTCATACAAAAACTGTTGTTAGGAATATTATTTAGCAGATGATTCGCTTTGCAACAATTTTAAATGACAGAATTACAAAACAACGATGATCATTTTCTCGCAGTTTTATTACAAAACATTGTCATTGTAAAATAATTGACAAACAGAAACGTGTACCAGGAATACCAGGATGGAACCTTTTCATAATCAATTTTGCTATAATTGCAATATCATGTGTAGTCCAAGTTTTTTAACCAAATGTGAGCGAAAAAGGGAGTGGGGGGCAGAGCCCTCCACAAGAGGGGCTCGGGGGGCGAACCCCCCGCAGAAAAAGAATTAAATGTTCCTTACTCCTGTATTACTAGTAGGTTAGGTTAGGGTTATCTTCTATCCCTTAGAGCGGAAATAGGCACCCCGCAAAGCGGGGTGACGTCGACACGCTGGCGATCAGGTTAGGTTAGTTATATAGTTAAATAACATAATGTGCCCCTTCAAATCAATATCAAACTACAGCTTATCTTGGCATAGATAACTGTGTATGCAAAATAACTCGTATTCAAGTGATTTTACGTGAAATAAGTTTTATGCTATTTGAAAAAATATGAAACAATAAATTACGTAACGTATTCCGTGAAATAATACAACTATACTATACTATACAATGATTCTTCGGCCAATTAAAAATATATGAATTACTTGCAATGAAAATTCCACGAAATGAATTGTCGGTGAAATGAAAATACTCGAAAAGTTGACTTTGAAATAAAATTCGATTATTTAAATGTCGGTAATTTGATGATAAACCATTAGTCATACCTCTTTATCTACGTATGACATATTATAATTAAATTGAATTGATTTAAACTTCACTGTAGTCAGATGAAATAGACTAGGGGTTGTCAATCCATCACTAGTGCGTAAAATAAACATGAAAATAAGTCACACAGTGAGCTAACGTGCTAAAAGTAATAATATGTGCAGGACAGTATTATAAAAGATGTCTCACCATGCAGTACAGTAGTGCACGCATAGCCTATTTTTCGTGGCACCGCACTTGCGCTTTGCAGTAGCGCGACGACGGCGAGTATGAGCAGCGAACGAGTGAGCGAGAACATGGCGGCGAGGCGGGTGCCCGCTGCCGGCGCGCGAGATAAATAATTAGGCCGGGAAGATACTTTCAACTGTTTAATTAAGTATAAAATACAGCACTACTGCTTAGTTCTAGCTTAAGACGATATTAACTAACTTTAACTTAACGAGTATATTTATAATCATAAATTACTAACTATGGCTTACACGTAAGTCACGTTATTACGTGACGTCGCTTGTGAAGTATGCTGATGCTACGATTTACATAAACATATCTAATCTTATTGGTTGGTAGCATCAGCAGTTTAACAGTCACGTAACTACGTGTGGGTTAAGGTTCCTTACGTGTTAGCTGTTTGGAAGTCGTATGTAAGAGGAGGGTTGGGTCCCGTAACTCCTCCCCCCCCTGGTGAGGAATTTTCTGAAGTCGTTATGGGATGCTTCGGAGAATTCCTCTGGAAAAACTGTTTTATTTTGGAAAACTTATAAATAACAAGTGATGTAACTATAATGATTATGACTATATATAATACTAGTGTCCATATATTTATTCCTATATAGGTAACTAAAGGTTCATTTTTTTCACTATAATCACAGTATTTGGCACGGTTTAATATTTCTTTTACGTCACTGAAGTCGACGCCCCGGAGATCTAGCGGCGTGTTGTCGTTACTAGCTACTCTTAGCTCAGGAGTCAGTGCTGGTAGGACTGGAACATTCATTGGTGCTGCGCTTGTTGACGCGCCTACGGTGATGTTTCCCAGGGCCATTGTGCAATTAATGCTGGGTGAGATGATGAGTGTCCCGTGCAGAGCTTGCTTTCTCACCTCCTCGTTGCAGGTTTCTGTGACTATGATGTCTCCGGTAGAGTATAGTAGCACCGACTGATCGTACAGTTTGGAGACTTTTGGATCCTCCGTCTTGGCCGGACTTAAAATGCAACGGGAATAATTACTTGTCATCAACATTACTTGTTCGATGCAGGTCTCCGTGTGAAATTTCTCGATCATTTCCTCTGAACACAGATACCTTTGTTCTTCGATCTCTTCGCATGGCTGGACTACTGATCTGAACCTTAACTTGTTCGCTAATAGGTAGGGATGTTGGGGTATGACGACATATGTCGTCTGTTCGTTTGGTTTGAAAATGGGAATGGGGAGGATTTTATAATAAATATATGTGTCTTTTTCGATGAGAGGTATTTCTAATATGAATATTAAAGTATACAATACAATACAAAAAGTATTGCTATTTATAAAAGATTTTAAGATTATATTATTTTCTATCTTAACTAGATTGTTTAAACTAACAGGAAAAGTCATCCTAGCATGACTTTCGACTATTTTTAATATGTCATATAACTCTGTGGAGTTGATAATGGACAGGTGCAAAATGTCTTTGTTTTAGTTGGATGGGAAATTTAAACGGATTTCGTTCATACTTCATCCTTTTACATTGCTCAACATTATTAATGAAAGCAGAAACAGTTTCCTTCGCGTTTGGCCACCAATAATGCCTTTTTATCTTTGATAAGGTTTCGTTAATGCCCCTGTGACAAGTTTTACTCTCGTGATACTTAACTATAATTTCCTTCTGGTCCTCCTCAGACCCTGACAAATTTACAACCCGCTCAGTGCATTCTGTTAACTTTAGTGTGCCTTTTTTATACAATTTTACTACAACTTTAGAGAATATCTTGCGAAACGAAGGGTCCACAAAATAAATAAAATACTTATACCCAATGTTGATGTACTCCTTTAAAAAGTCCTTTACTAATTCCTCTTTATTTACTGGCATGTGCACTTCTAAAATCTGCTGCTTATCCCCAGATATATCCTTAACCGCGACAGAGTCCTTAAGCCATTTATAAACTATAATTTGTTTCGCTTTAGTGTCAATTGCCTCTTTAAGAATGGGTATACCCTCGTGTTCCCTATTAGAAACTGAATGGGCTGTGGCTCCCGACCTCGAATTCGATACCTCAACTATCTCAATGTCCGTCTCCTCGTTCGAATTTCCATTCGACCTATTGACGACCCCCTGGATGGTTTCATTGTCATCATCATTACGGGGTGGGCCCCGTGAGGCTATCATGAAAAAATTTCCCGCCTGTACATTGTTTGACCCCTGCTGAGATGTATAGAAATCATCATCATCAGGATATGAACAACTTGCCTCATTCCAATCGTCCTGCCTATCACTATTAGTATAATTAAGCCTAATTGAGTTATGCTTATTAAACCCCGAGCCGGCCCCATACGCCGCGTTCCGCGTCATATAAGAGGCATTGTCCGTACTATGCTGACGCTGCCTTGCACCTGACCCAGTGGCCTGCTGCCATTGACCTTGATTACGTAAATTACCTGAGTTAAAAGGTTGCATATTAAAATTACGAGTCTGATTAGAATTGTTATGATAATTATTGTACCCAACTTGTGCCGAATTATCTGGAAATCCCCTCTTAGGAGCAAATGTATTTGACACAACTGTGCTAGATAACCCGTGAGAAATATTCCCCTGGAATCTACTAATTTCATTTGAGCCATGTGCTCTTACGTCCTGTGAACTATTCTTTGCGTTATATCTAGCCTCGAAATTTTCTTCCTCCAACACCACCTTCAAAGCCTCTTCCAGGGTTTTAACATCCCTGAAACGTACTAACCTAACCAAGTGAATAGGAAGATTAAACAGGAAAACCTCCAAACACGTCTTCGTATACATCCTCTGCTTAACCAAACGCGTGTCGGCATCGTCATTATTATCATTAACTTTAGAAAATAGAACACCTCTTAACTGTTTCAGTCTATGATAAAATCCCTCATAACTTTCGTTTCTATTCTTTCTCAATGCTTCCAACTCCATTAATAAACATTCCTCAGTACGAGGATCGCTAAAATTCTGCTTTAGCAAAGTCTTAAGCTGCCCCCAAGTCCTTAACTGCTGATCATGCGCTACTACGACAGCAGCTTCCCCAGTTAAACGACTCGATATAACATGGAACAAATATTCACTTTGCACCGCCTCATTACTACCATAAAGTTTTATGACGTATTCACATTTATTTATAAAAGTTTGCAATTGATCCACTACCCCACTAAATAAAGGTATAATGGCCACGGTCTCCCCAGATATTTGTTTGATACCCTCCATATTTAAATACACAACACTACTTAAAATTTGTAATTCCCTACATTAATAAAATGCTACTAAGGCGATGTTAATCCTCTAATAACACATATATTTATTACAAGGAATACACATATAGGAACACTGTAAAGGATAGCGAAAAGTTTAACTCACAGATCCGTAGTGACTCCCATGCTCCTTGCAATTGAATATGTCTCAACCTCTGAACTCCGCTATCTGGAACTCTGAACCTCAGGCTCCAACGGCTGCAGTAGCTGCTTCTCCCCGGTACTAATTTTCTATCAAATTTGTTTGTTCGTCGGGTTCCGCCAAAGTGTTAACACACACGATTTCCCACACAACACGGCTCCAAAAGTACAAATGGATTCGTATTACTGGAAAACCTACGGAACCCACTACCTGCTGCGCCAGATAAATAATTAGGCCGGGAAGATACTTTCAACTGTTTAATTAAGTATAAAATACAGCACTACTGCTTAGTTCTAGCTTAAGACGATATTAACTAACTTTAACTTAACGAGTATATTTATAATCATAAATTACTAACTATGGCTTACACGTAAGTCACGTTATTACGTGACGTCGCTTGTGAAGTATGCTGATGCTACGATTTACATAAACATATCTAATCTTATTGGTTGGTAGCATCAGCAGTTTAACAGTCACGTAACTACGTGTGGGTTAAGGTTCCTTACGTGTTAGCTGTTTGGAAGTCGTATGTAAGAGGAGGGTTGGGTCCCGTAACTCGCGCGCCGCTTATAACGCGCCCAGCGCCCGCTAATGAACAACCGTTGCCAAATCAATCATGATCACTACATGCCACGCATACTAGCACTAACAATAGAAACCATATAAAAAGGATTTTTTAGACCGTCCATAAACAAATTGATGCGATAACAAATTCGCAACAGACAACAGAATATGAAATGGAAACGATATAAATAACAGTTGAGTTTGTTCTTGTTATTTTCTATACTTTGGCGTGTGCCAATACTGTGCCCAACTATTTATTAGGTACCTACTAATTTATTCAATTATCTTTTGCTTGCGGCTTTGTCCAATTTTTGAATCGAGCGAGCAATTTTTTTGAGCGTGTTATACGGTCTTCATTCTCTTAACGTCAAAATTTATAATAAATATCACGGGACAATTCACAGCAATTGACCTAGTCCCAAAGTAAGCTAGGTGTACTGAAGGGTCCCAAAAATCAAATGCACCACTCGTTGCACAATGGTAGTTTATTCAAGTATGTATGCAGTACATTACAATACTTGCTTGCTACGACGAAACAATAATAATTTGAATGGTTTATTTTATAGAAATCCAGGCAGACTACACGATAGCTAGTTTATACATAGGTATAACGACATCTATGAGGAACTTAACAAATCACTAAATTTTTAAAATAAGTATATAAATTGTAATTTTTTTTTTTTTTTTTATGTTAGATAGGCCAGACAAACGAACTAGTGGGTCACCTGATGTTAAATGAACACCACTGTCCATAGACACCCGCAGCGCTTTACACAATGCCAGTGCGTTGTCGGCCCTAAAGGAGAGGGAATAGGGGATGGGGGAGAGGGAAGGGATGAGGTATTGGGCCCCCGGCACTCTCACTGACCGTACGAAACGCAAGCAGGATTACTGCTGCTTCACGCCGGTGTTCTGTGAGAGGGTGGTACTGCCCCGGACGAGCCGGCCCATTCGTGATGCAGCGGCTAGCTACAACATGACTCTACCACTACAAAAAATCACGATTTAAGCTAAATCACGGTGTTTAGTAGGTACATTTTTATCAACTTAAAAAACATTACATTGTATTAGAATACCTTGTTGAGTTTCTTGCCGGTTTCTTCTCAACAGGGTTTTTTCCGAACCGGTGGTAGATTTTTCGACGTTCATAGGAGCATCAATTGATGCCTAAATTGAATAAAGAATTTTGACTTTGACTTTGACTTTGAATAATGCAAAATAATAGGTACATAAAATATAGTGAAACTAGCACCATCTGATGTCCAATAGACGAACCATATTTCACTAATACGAACCCAAATACATTTTATAAAATATTAAGATTAGATACTTTTGCACGCCTTAACACTAGGTAAAGCTTGTGTTATGGGTATTAGGCAACGGATAAACATATTTATATAGATAGATACATACAAAATGCTTTTATTGAAAGGATAGTATTTACACACAAATAAAAAAAACTTTTTTATCCAAAAATAAACCGAATTTACATCAAAATTACTGATTGCACAACAAAATACTCAACTTTAAATATCACTTAATAAACTACAATTTAAATTCGTGGCGTACCGTTATTTACCTAAAAGTAAAGCTTTTGAGGGTTCCGTACCCAAAGGGTTAAAACGGGACCCTATTACTGAGGCTCCGCTGTCCGTCTGTCCGTCTGCCACCAGGCTGTATCTCATCAACCGTGATAGCTAGACAGTTGAAATTTTCACAAATGTTGTATTTCGATTGCCGCTATAACAACAAATACTAAAAACCAGATTAAAATAAATATTGGAGGCTCCCATAAAACAAACGTAATATTTTGGCTCGTTTTTGCTCGATATTGATAACGGCAACAGGTACACGCTTGAAATATTCACAGAGTATTAAGTATATTCACTTTAAAATTATTTTTTTTTAATAGCCTGTTTCAGTATTCCACTGCTGGGCAAAGGCCTCTCCCCTGGACTTCCAACTCGCCCTGTCGAAATAAATAATTAAATTAAAATAAAACCAATATTTAAGGGGGGCTCCCATACGAAAAAGTGATTTTTTTGCCGTTTTAATAGATAATGGTACGGAACCATTCGTGCGCGAGTCCGACTCGCACTTGGCCGGTTTTTTATCGCACATTATACCTATTAACTCTTTTTTTTAACATAGCTTCTATTTTTAAATAACATACAGCAGTTTACCTAAATGAAACAGCATTTTATTTGACATATCATTATGTATTAACGATTGTATTCCAAAATCATGAATTTGATTCTATATTTGTGATATGTAACCCTAACACACACATACCTACTTAGGAGCTATTATTATTATTTATTACCAATCAATTACTGTTCAATATTGTTCTAAATCTACGATAGAGAGAGTGTTCGTGTTTGGTGCAGCAAACTAAGGGGAGCAAAAAAATTCAAAAGTCAAAATATTTTAATTAGTTTTTATTTAGATAAATTGTAGAAATCTACGCCCCACATCGTCGCGGGTGACACGTGGGTTTCAAATTTATTAGGGTTTTGCTTGTCTCCGCTACACTCCTTTTCTCTCGTCGAAGGATATCCATTGAAAACTAATACTTTTCGTGTCTCAAGGTTACCTGCTGCCCCAAGTGGCACCAAGTGAGCACGCTAGCTGCATCTCAGTCGATGTGAGCAGAAGTCCCGCTCCCGCGTGCAGCCGCACCCCGCTCTCTATCGCGTCTATTGTGTGTTTAGTTAGAAGCATGGGGCTACCCATCTCTCCCGCAGCTTGCCCTGACCTCTTTGCCACTGCCGTCGCTCACCATTGCTCTGCGACAAATATACACGATGACTTTTAATCGGTGATATGGAGTTGAAAATCGGTGATATGATTAATCCCTAGCCAAAAACGAATTTAATAGATGAGGTCTCAAGCAATACAGTTCAGTTTAATTAAAAAAAAATACTTGTTTGTTATAACATCCTCCATCCACTGAATGCATGGTCATCCTACATCTGTTGAATTTAGTCCGTCAAGTTTCATCGCTTTGGTGGGGAATTTGACAGGTCCCACGTCAAAGTTTGTAGAAACTGACTTGTCAGAGAGGTTTTAGACTCATAGACTAAAATATGTGTAGGGTGGCAATGATTCTAATCAAAAAACAGGTTGTCTGTAAAGTCGGCTTACGGACGATTGTTTAACGTGACAACGTCATAACAGAACATTCAAAAAACAAAAATGAAACCAGGCGGTCACCCATCCAAGTACTGACCGCGCCCGACGTTGCGTTGAGAACCGGTATTTTGTCAAATATCTTGAAAACGGTGCATCCTATGGCAAAATTAATGAAATTTTCATCCCCCCTTAAACATCACGCACCCCCCCGCACTAAGATTGTACATCCTGGCGCTACATTCTGGCGTTCACTGCTCTGTAGTAACGTACATGTACGGTGAGCTGCAAAAGTGCATGGTCGCCCGAGGGGCGATAATCGCGTGAGCGCGCGCGCGCGCGCGCGGGTATGTTAATAGCATCAAAGGATCAAACACTGCTCACGCGATTATCGCCCCGAGATGTCCATACACTTTTGCAGCCCATCGTACGTTACATTGCGTCATCCTTTTTCGTGCGTGCAGCCGGCGTTCATCGATTTATTAGACGTTGTCACGTCAAAAATATTTTTCAAATTATTATTATTTAACAAAATAAACGTTTTGTTCCCGTAATTGCGACTCAACGTGATCGCCACCGAATACTGATCTAGAATAACTGGTTACTGATCACCAATTAAAAATCATCGTGTAGATTTCCGCTGTAATTTTGTATCGACAAATATATCTCATCATACTTTTAGGTGGTTTAAAAAAACACGAGAAGTCAATTCACACCCAAAATTTTTATTGTAAAAGAGCACGTTTTACAGTGTTTACCTTGCAAGGGCACAATTATGTTACGTAAATCATACATAACTCTTTTTAAAGAAGTTTAGCCGAGTGATCAGATGGGATGAGCTACGAAGCGTGCGTTTGATTATGTTATTGGCAAAACACGATGACGATGACGGAGGCATTCTGCCGGTTGTAGTCGCCTTTGCGGTTGATTGTGAGCGGGAAGGTAATCTCCGGCGCCACGTCGTCACATGCCAGGACCAGCTCACCGAGAGGGTATTTCCAAGCCGGACAGGGCTGCAAAACATCAATATTTAGTTTAAGCTTCATTTATTTATTTTTAAGTGGCTATTGGCTAGAGTAATACACACTCCGTTAAATTTTAGGTATGTATATTTTTTTTGTAATATTTTCTTCACGGACGCAGTATTTTATTTTTTCACTTAGTCCGGATAATTGCTACACATGGCCATGAAAAATTACAGCTTTCTAGCCCTAATAGCAAAGCCGCGGACGGATGGACGGACGGACGAACAGACAGACGTGGTGAAACTATATAAGGATTCCGTTTTTGCCATTTTGGCTCCGGATCCCTAAAAAACACTGCTTATATAATATTTTTAACTTAGCTGTAGTTGACTCTATGAACATTAACTATTTGCAGTAAACCTTTTAAGTACAAACATTTTTTTTTTACTGAAAGATACATGTTTGGAATTACATGGAAATGTTTTGTTCGATGGAACAAAGAAGTAACAAACTTTATAAATTGGCGCCAACTTGTAAAGAAAACTCTCCACATTACTAAATATGTATAATCAGAATCACTATAGAAGTAACTATTAAGTAATCTGTGACTATGGTGAATATTTCCGAGCATATCGGAAAAAAACTACCTAGATGTAACTTACGTCTGGTACTTCAATAAAAGCGGTTTATTGTCCAGCTGGAACATAAACGGTGGGCCTGATTCTTGCCTCCCCATCGTGACTTCCTGCAAACAGAATCGTGGTATGTAAGAAAGCAGCTAGTTCATCCCTTTCACGCTTTAAAACAAGCTTACATGACTTTTTGGTAATAAGGGACAGGAACATGCACAAATGTCTAAATAGGCGACAGTACCCTAACCAAAACCAATTTTAATGTTAACTGAACCGCATAATAGCAGAGTAAACATCCGTATACCTCATGGTGGAAATAGATAATATACTTTTCACTTCTCATGCTCTTAAAATGTTACTTTAGTCTCTGCATATCGGGACTAAAGCTCTTTTTTGATCTCAAGGGATTAAAGTAAAATTTTTTTAATTGACTATGGAAACCCCTAAACTGCCAATCACGGTGTTTGTGAATGAAGGATTATCGCCATTTTCAGATAACTGGGTATAGACAATTTTAAAGCTTTCTACAGACCGATGCGCGCTGCGGACGTACTGTAGCGCCCTGCGCTTCGGTCTGTGGACGCCTGTAGGGCGTGGAAATAACCTCAAAATGACAACTGTATAAAAAATATTTAAAAAATAATAATTTCGTGAAACACATTGAATAATTACGAATATTAATCTATTTAATTATAAAATATTAAAGATGAATTCATTTTATTTTGCTCGTAAAGAAAGATTTCCTTTAGCTTAGGTGTTTTTAATTTGTTTTTTTTTTTTAAAACGCTGTCGGCAAAGCAGTTCCCTGCTCTGTCGATAAAATAGCAATCCGCACTGTCGGCAAAGCAGTGCTGGAGTGTACGGTAGATAGAGCAGTTACGTTTGAATGTTAATATGGCGTGACTTCAAAATAATGCGATGTCAGTTGCATTTAATAGTAAATAGAAAGTATAATTAGATATAATTTAACAAAGAATTGGCATATAGAAAATAAACTTAAAAAGTCGTTTCTTTATTCACGGGTAAGTGTTTCAGTTAACAATATATTTAGTGTGTGAACTTAGATCAATTAGGTTAATTTATTTGCCGATTCTAATGAATGAGCAATTATCATTCTTACATGCATAGTCCAATTAGTTTTAACATAGTCTTTAAGTTAGAATCTGTTGGCTAATTATTCAAGCATTTAAAGCGTCACTTTACAAAAAAATATAAAAGAAAAGAAAAGACAGCGGTATTTTTTTTGCTATTTGGATTTTGAACAGATGTCCATTACTCGTATTGAGCATACGTTGTAAAAAAGTAATTTTGTACGTCGTTTTTTTCCTCGCATTTAAAGTGAAAAGTAGAGTGTTTAACGCGGGACTAAACTACCATAATGACAACTCGAATTATAGCCTCCCTCGCTATCGCTCGGGTGGCTAAATATCTCGTGTCATTATGGCTTGTTTTAGTCCCTTGTTGAACAATCTACTATAATACTAGCTGCTGCCTGCCTGCTACGACCTGTTCTCAGACCTACCGAATACATAAAAAAAAGTTTCATAAAAATCGGTAAAGCCGTTTTGGAGGAGTCCGATAACAAACACCGTGACACGAGATTTTTATATATTAGACTAGGCTGTTGCCCGCAACTCCGTCCGCGAAGAATAGGGGTATAAAAACCGGCCAAGAGCGTGTCGGACACGCCCAAGATAGGGTTCCGTAGCAGGTACGAAAAAATCTTTGCAAACTTTATTAATGTGGTTGTGGTTGTGTTGTCTTTATTAATGGTGGGTCTCAACTCCCACCGCGCGCAGAATTTCAACGTCGGCGGCACAGCGTCATCTGTCGGCGAATTGGGTAACTAGTCTACTAGAACTAGTATGTATGTTGATGGTTTTTCAGATGTAATTCTTTATTATATGAACCGATTTCAATTTTATTTTTTTTATTTGTAAGAAGATACTGTTAGAGTGATCTTATAGGTACTTAAAGAAAAAAAATGCTTGCAATGGCGGTTAAATTACAATCTTAATTTAGAAATATTTTTTTACAAAAACTTAAAAACTGCTTAACTGATTAAGTTGAAAATAATTTTCCTAGAAAATTTTTATTAAGTTACACTTTTTTCATATTTTTTAGACTTGCTGTTTAAAAGTTAGAGGGGGGGACACATTATTTTGAACTTTCGGATTGAATATCTCCGAAAATATTATTTTTATCAAAAAATGGTTTTTGCAAACCCCTGTTTATTTTTTAATACCTATGCAATGATACCCCACACTATAGGGTTAGTCGAGAAAAAATAAAAAAGCCTACGACATATTCTCAGACCTACCGAGTGTGGAGAAAAAAATTTGATAAAAATCGGTCAAGCCGTCTCGGAGGAGTTCGATAACAAACACCGTGACACGAGATTTTTATATATTAGAAGAAGATAATAATAATATACTAATATCTCTGTATGTATGTTTTAAAAATAATTAAATTTAATTGATTTGAACTTCACTGCAATCAGAAGAAATAGGGGTTGTATTAATTCATTACGATCATTACGATCGCAGCGGACTTAGTCTCAGTAGCAGTGTGGTCATACATAAGAAGGAAAAATATTAAAATATCGGTTATTTAATAAAATAAAAATATTATTATTAATCAGAATGACCATTATCTGCGGAGCGTGTGGTAGTAACGTGGATAAGAAAGAAGTTATGAGTTGTACGGCTACATAATGCTATAAAGTTTACGACAGAGAATGTCTTGGACTAAAACAAGAAGATTTTGAGTTATTTACAGAAAATTAAAAGCAACAATGGGTATGCCCCGAGTGCTTTTGTTCAAAACCCGTGCGCATTAGCTCGAATACGCCTATACGTGGTACACCAGAAGAACGAATTTTTTATCCTCATAGCACAAATGTTAATACTCAATGCCGCAGTCGAGTAAAAACAACTACCTAAATTACCAGTTAAAGATGTCAGCAATAGTTTTATTAGTCGAATTTGATGAGTTGCGATCGGAAATAATCCACCGCTTAGATGCTCAAGCCAAAATGATTAAAGACATCTACCAAGTCTGCCGAGACACTAAACAACAGTTGCTAGATGTGAAAGCTGTATTGCTTATATTGGTGCCACAAACGTTTTGGAAATCCAGCTTAACAGATTGGAAGCAAGTAGTCAAGCGCTTCAGGGATTTATTGAAAAAAAATCGTGTATGGAAAGTGCAATTGATGCATATAATAGTAACATGCAGTCGAATACTTACGCAACAGTGCTACAGAAGCAAGCGAAATTGATGGACATAAGTAAACAAGAGGCGAGGCCACGACAATAACGAGTAGTAGTACGATTCAGAAGGGACAGTTTATAGATGAAGCTTTATATTTTGAAGCTTTAAGCTCTCTTTCATCTCCTCTACATAAAACACCAAGGGAGGTTTGCAAGAAGAACTCCAAAGTACAGACACATGCAAAAGAGGATAAGGTCCCAGGCAGATCACCTAAGTCAATGGGAATCCTAATAAGGTATTAACAGAGCCAAATCATCAGCCTAAAAAGTCACCTGAAAAGGATCAAAAGAAAGAAGAGCGGTATGAAACAAATGTTAATAAGAAGAGAGTACCAATAGTGCAATATAAAAGTATTCACGAAGGAATCAATGAAAGCATACGGGAAATACAAAAAAACGGTTACACGTAGGGCAGGGCAATTAAGAAAGGAAACTACAATAGGTACAGAATTTAACAACTTACGTATATATAAAATAAGCCTGCGGATCACAAGTTGAGGTAAAAATTGAAAAATTCGTCCAAAAAAGGGAGCGAGACTATGAGTCTTTTATAATAACCGACTCCAAACACGTTTATAATGAACTACTAAAGCCAGAATTTTGGCCACTTAATGTCAATATATAGAATGCGTTGCTATATTAGTCAGCCAAGACTTTGAATATAATAATAGAGATTTTTTACACATTGCTTTACGTTATTGAAGTTTTGGCAGGAATTCCTAATTTTTTTTCTGTAATAACGTAGTATAATAATGGTGAATTTTTTTTAAATAGATTCAGTAGTTTTGAGTTTTTTCTTTACACTCAAACAAATCTCTCTTCTTTATAATATAAGTGTAAATAAATATCTTACCTTGCCAAGCAGTAGCGCAATCAACGCCTATTTTTCGTGGCACTGCGGCGCTTGCGCTTTGCAGTAGCGCGGCGACGGCGAGTGTGACAAGCAAGCGAGCGAGCGCGGACATGGCGGGGGGGTGGCTGCCCGCTGCCGGCGCGCGCGCCGCTTATAACGCATCTAGCCTTCGCTAATGAACAACCGATGCCAAATTAATCATGATCACCAAATTTCACGCATACTAGCACTAACAATAGAAACCATATAAAAAGGATTTTATTTAGTCCAGTCATTAAGAAATTAATGCGATATTAAATCCGCAACTAATACAATTAAATGTGAAATAAAACGATATAATAGTTGAGTTTTTTCTGATTTTACTATGCTATTCATTTTTATTTTTCATAGATACTTTAGCGCGAGTCAATATTTCGTGAACAACGCGCCCAGCGCCCGTGTCTGGTCGTCTAATATTAGTTATTGTTGTTAGTTGTATTTATAAAAGTTATTATTGATAGATTTAGTGAGTTAATTTTAAAAAATGTTCGATGGTGATTTTCTTCCAACGTCCTTTGTGCTAATTTTTTTCTACTAACAATTAACAAAAAAATCATAGTATTTATAGCTTTTTAGACAGATAGAAATACGTACATGTTTTACGTGTAATCTGCACGCCAAATGTATCTGTAAAATTTTCTGGTTTTGTGCCATTAATGTTGAACAGCCTGATAAAAAAATCACATTTTTTTTACTTTTTGGTCTCGCATTCATAAACGTGTACAGATTGTGTCATTTTTAATATTGCACAAGAACAGCTATTATATTTTGTACACAACAAAATAATAAAAAATTGACTTAAATGGCCAACTTTTTTTGAATAAATTTTTGATTGATGAGTTGATTTTGAGAAATGTTCAGACGTGATTTTCTTCCCACGTCCTTTGTGATTATTTTTTTCTGGCAACCATTTACAAAAATGATAGTATTAGTAGTTTGATAGAAAGCTAGAAATACGTACATGTTTTCCGTACAATCTGCACGCCAAATGTCATAGTAAAATTTTCTGTTATTGTGCCATTCATTTTGAACAACCTTATAAAAAAATCATATTTTTTTACTTTTCGGTCTTGCGTTCTTAAACGTGTACATGTACAGATAATTATACTTTTAATATTGCATAAGAACAGCTATTTTATCTTGTAAATAAGAAAATAAAAAAAGGACTTAAATGGCCAACTTTTTTTTAAATAAATTTTTGAAGAAGTGTTTCCGACTTTTTTTGCAAAAAACTTAAATTTCAATTATCTCAGAAATGGTTCATTTTTGCATAGGGCATTATGGGATAAAAATGATTGCAAATGACCTCCAATAACCCCAATACACACACACACACACACACACACACACACACACACACACACACACACACACACACACACACATACACACACACACACACACACTCACACACACACACACACACACACACACACACACACACTGTGTATATGTGTATAAATGAACTAAAACAATTACTTTGCTCACCCGCGACCTTACAATAGTTACGTTTATGCAAGAAATGTGCGTTCATGCAGTTCCTCCACCTCCACACTGTACGAACACACACAAATCACATAAACACAACCATCACCACCACCAAGCTACACTGACGCGTTTCGAACTCAACCAGAGCTCATCTTCAGAGTTACCACAAAAACTGTGGTGACAAACAAGTAACTGTGGTGATTTTGAAACAAAAGTGTTAGTGGCAAATACACTTAAAAATACCAATTCCACAGAGTGTATTGTCAATATAAACGAATTAAATTCTTTGAGATCCATTCAGGAGAAAGTGTGTGATAATGATTTAGTGGTGACAAAGGCAGACAAAGGAAATTGTATTGTTTTATTGGATAGGTATCAATATAACCGGAAAGTTTTAGATATCGTTCAAGGGGACGGTTTTACAGTTTTACGAAAGGACCCTACAATTACATTTCACAAAGATTTAAAGAGACTAATAAAGGGTTCTTTGTTTGCCTTTGAAACCGAATAACAAAAGAATTTTGTAATTCCCATGAATCCGCAGGCGCCGATTCTATATGGATTACCTAAAATTCATAAAGATGATGTGCCTGTTCGTCCAGTTGTCTCATACGTGAGTGCTCCAGCATATAAATTGGCGAAGAAATTAAATAGTATTATTCGTGGGAAGGCTTCCTTTAAACCTTCTTATAGTTTAAAAAATGGTTTAGATTTGGTTAGTAAAATTAAGGACATCAGCATACCGCCGAATGCAACGTTGCTTTCTTTGGATGTAGACAGTTTATTTACTAACGTACCATATAGTGAGACACTAGAAATTCTAAAAAACCACTTAGAAAAGAAGCGGTTGCATCCGGGTGAAGTTTGTGAATTAATAGATTTGGTAACTTTATGCATGAAACAAAATTATTTCCGGTTCAATGGACTTTATTACTTACAGAGTGATGGTTTAGCTATGGGTTCACCTCTGAGTCCTTTAATGGCAGATATATTTATGGATCATTTTAAGAGTCAGTATATTGTGGGTAATAGTAATATTGTGTACTATTTTAGGTATGTTGATGATTTGATCCTATGCTGGAGGGGGAGTATGAGACAGCTTGACGTGTTTATTAATGGTTTGAATAACAAGCACGTAAAGATAAAGTTCAAAAAAGAATTGGAAGAAAATTGTTCGTTGAACTTTTTGGATTTAACAATTTCAAAATTAAAATATACCGTAAGCCCACGTACACAGATGCTATTATACCAGCATCTTCTAATCATCCGTGGCAGCATAAACTGGCTGCTTTCCATTGTTATGTTAATAGATTGCTAACTGTGCCTCTTTCTAAGGAACATTTTGATTTAGAGTTGAGTACTATTTATCAGATAGCGATCTCAAATGGTTATACAAAATCAATGGTAGATAGTTTAGTTCAAAAGAAGCAGGCACGGTTAGTAAATAGCATGCTTTACGCTGCGTTACCTTCTCAGTCTACTAACAAATATAGATCTAGCATCTCTTACGTTGGGGGTTTGTCTGATAAGATTTATGGCATTTTAAAATCAAACAATATTAATGTTGCCTTTAAGACTAACAACTCTTTGTACTCTAGGCTATGTAACCACAAAGAACAGGTAGATAAGGGAACTAGATCGGGGGTATACAAGCTTACTTGTAATGACTGCAATGGGATATACGTAGGACAGACAGGCCGAAGTTTTAATACTAGATTTAAAGAGCATGTTTCGGCATATAGGAATGAGCATCCAGATAGATCGAATTTTGCAAAACATTTGTTAGAATCAAATCATTCATTGTAAGATTCAGATTCTTATGAAGTGTTACATTATTGCGGCAAGGGGTTGCGTCTGGATGCTCTGGAATGCATGGAAATAATTAGGTACAACATTATGGGGTCTATTATTAATGAACAGGTAAATTTAGTATCTTCTCCTTTACTGCGGCTTGGGTCTAATTTGAACAGTTAGTATTAATAAAATATACCTTATAAATAAATAAACAAAAATTCAAGGTAGTTTTATAATATGTCAATAAAAGTTAATTTTTGTGGGGTAGTTTGAGAATAAGAAAAATATAGTGGGTACTTGTGAAGTTACAGTGACAAGTTAAAACATTTGTTTTGGTTTGTTAGTTTAACATTTGGTAGCATAGCATACGGTTGTGGTAACTCTGAAGATGAGCTCTGGTTGAGTTCAAAACGCGTCAGTGTAGCTTGGTGGTGGTGATGGTTGTGTTTATGTGATTTGTGTGTGTTCGTACAGTGTGGAGGTGGAGGAACTGCATGAATGCACATTTCTTGCATAAACGTAACTATTGTAAGGTCGCGGGTGAGCAAAGTAATTGTTTTAGTTCATTAATATGGACCTCCGCAAAGTAACGCCTGATTCAATAAATTATATGTGTATATTCATGCCAAATTACAGCTTTCTAGTACTGACAGTCTCTGAGTTTAACCGCGGACGGACAGACAGACAGACAGACAGACGGACAGATAAGGCGAAACTATAAGGGTTCCTAGTTGACTACGGAACCCTAAAAAGGATTTTATTTAGACCGTAAATAAACAAATTAATGCGATAACACATTCGCAACAGACAACAGAATGTGAAATGGAAACGATATAACAGTAGAGTTTGTTCCGGTTAATTTCTACACTTGGCGTGTGCCAATACATATAATATCGTGCGCACTATATTTTTCCAATTTTTATTTAACTAGCTTTTGCTCGTGACTTTGTCTGCCTGAATTCGAATATGTGGTACAGCATCTTCATCTTTTTTACTGAATAAAGTAATAATCCGGCAAAACAACATCTGAAAACTCAATCATCATCATCATTATTATCGGAAATGTTCGCCAACGCAGCCGTGGACGATTTTCCTGCAATAATACGCAAAAGTATCCTGTGGAAGATCGAGGATAGGCTGGACATGTGGTGGTGGGTGGTAGTAAAGAGGATACCAACCTTGGCCTCTCTCTCAGTTTTTATAACCTATTCTAATATATTTTTCATTTTCATGTATAGTGTAAGTCAGTCATAAAAATTTGGTATATCATTTACATTTACATTTCATAATGTTAAAAACAATAATATCTAATGGAAATAATCATTTAAGAGGGTACGATGGCTGAGAGACTTTTAAGAAATAGGTATTTTAATGAAATGTCGCTGTCTCGCTGAACCCCTCCGTGTCAGTACAGCGAGAGCGGAACAACTGCAGCTCAGACCGTTAATAGGCGCGTAAAATTGATCAAAACAGCATTTCGTAATCCCCTGTTTTCTTCTCGAAAACTGGACCAATAAAATTATTTTTTTTCAAATATAATTAGAGGATAGAATTAGCTATGCCCCTATGTTTTCCGTTTTTTGTTTATATGATGGATTCTTTTCTGATGAGTGTCTGAAAATGACGTTGATATTGGGCAATTTTTTCAGTTTTTGAAAGCTCATATTTCTTATGTTAATTGAAATATGGAAAAAAACGAAACCTAAGGGCATAGCTGTGGTAGATACAGATTACACAGTAAAAAAAATTGGCTCTAAAGCCATTATCCAGGGAGGAAACGGGGGATTACGTTTGCATGGAGAAATTGTGCGCATCGTATCCTCTTAATGTGCTGTTACAAAAAAAAAACCTAACATCGAAGGCTAAAGCGGGAGCTACGCTACGCTTGGCTCCCGCTTTATCCTTCTGCACCTAACCTATCAGAGTCGCTTCTGCCCTAAAAGGTCTTGCTCGCTCGCTTCGCTCACTCACTGCCAGCGATATACCGGTTAGGGTTTACGAAAGGGTGTTTTATAATTTTAATCATCCGGGTATAGTGTATTTTTCTTGGATTATGTATTTCAGCCATTATTTATTATTATTAATTTAGTACTTAAAGACAACAATGTGGTCCACTTGTGTTAGTTAATCATAAACTAGGTTAGTAATGTATAGTAAAAAGGGATTTAGTGCGTTCGGTAAGTATTTTTGTCAAGGGACAATCAAACTTACCAGCTACAATTTTCAGGATGCTGTTGCTACTCCCGCGCATTCTATTCAGGAGAGAGGCAGACTTTTTGCGCCAGACGGCCTCCAATCCGTCTGTACGCGCCTCGGCAAACATAGAAGCGTGGCGTGGCAGCCGCAACAGCGCCCTGAACGCATTATTGAACTGGATGCGCAGAGCATTACAGAGGATTATGGAAAACGTACTTGATTGATATTTTACTTAACCATAATATTTTTTAATTTTATGTATTTTGAACGTATACATTGTAAACATTGTATTTTGTGCAATATGACTAGAAACCATTATGCATTGTAACTATTATATATTTTGACCACTATGCATTTCAAGCTTATGCGTTTAGAACTTATGTCAAATATCTTTATATATTTTGATACATTATATTTTAAGATTTTCGGCATTTCAACTGTATGGATTTCAACCGATATGTATTTTAAATTTATACATTATAATACTTACCCAGGGTTCAGCCAGCGTTTGCAATGTAAGCGCAAAAAATGTGTTTATTTACGACATCACATAAGAAACCTCAAAAATTATCAGTGTTTCTCTACTATTTATTTATTTTCAAAAAACAATTTTACAGCATAACAATATTACCCAAAGCGCTATAAAATTTACAAAAAACAAAAGCAAGAGAACAAAAAAAGAAAAAATACAATATATGTATCATCATCATCATCATCATTTCAGCCGAAAGACGTCCACTGCTGAACATAGGCCTCCCCCAAGGCTCGCCAAACAGATCGGCCCTGCGCCATCCGCATCCAATGCGTTCCCGCTACCTTCACCAGGTCGTCGCTCCATCTTGTTGGAGGCCTACCTACACTGCGTCTTTCGGTCCGCGGACGCCACTCGAGAACCTTTCGGCCCCATCGGCCGTCAGTTCTACGGGCGATGTGCCCTGCCCACTGCCACTTAAGTCTAGCGATTATTCGAGCTATGTCCGTGACTTTAGTTCTCGCGCGGATTTCATCATTTCTAATGCGATCCCGCAGAGAAACTCCAAGCATAGCCCTCTCCATCGCCCTCTGAGTGACCTTGAGCTTCCTTATAAGACCCATCGTTAGCAGCCACGTCTCAGTGCCATAAGTCATCACTGGCAACACACACTGGTCAAAGACTTTTGACTTGAGACACTGCGGATATCGGATGACAAGATATTGCGGAGCTTCCCGAACGCTGCCCAGCCGAGTCTAATTCGTCGATTGACCTCTTTCTCGAAGTTGCACCTACCCAATTGGATTGTATGTCCCAGATAGATATAGTCGTCAACAACGTCGTTGACGACTATATCTATCTGGGACATACACCCTGTATAATAAGATAAAATTAACATCACCAAAAAAAAATCATATTTCTATGTGGCTGTTTATCCCACTGCTTACATTTATTTTAGACGTGTACCTATTATATGTACGATATATGCATGAGTAGATGTACTATTTTTGTTGCGTTTTAATTTTCTGATCCACTGTTAATGCACCACCTGCTGTAAACTAGTCCTTCCTTCTTTCTGTTAAAGGGTTGCCTGGAAGAGATCGCTCTTAAGCGATAAGGCCGCCTATTGCTTACCTTGTAACTTTCTCTCTGTGTACCTGTTTTCTGTTTTGCTTACTATTCCTGGTGTACAATAAAGAGTCATTGTATTGTATTGTATTTGTGCCGGTACGTGAGCTTATCGGGATCGTGCCGATAGGGTTTGAAGTCAGCGATATCAATATCACACGCATTGATTCTGATAAGCCACGATAGATTAGCTTCATGTTTAGGTGAATAGATTGTATATATACGTTAGCATTTGTAATTATTAAATCAGTTCAAAATATCCCGACAAAGGTTTTTGACTCACTACGCAACTTCCCCTAAAGTATTGTATTGTATCACCATAAAAAAAAACAAACAAAAAATAAGCTGGGGAACATCAAGTAGGAACCGTAGTCAGCCTGTCATCCATCTTCCCGCAAAAAATCAGTACTTGCTGAGTCACCGCCGCCCACCGCCCCGCCAGCAAGTGGCACTCCGGTGCCGACACCAGGACCGAGTTCAGCAGCGCCGGCCACGGGGCAGCGGCGACTGCCTGCGCGCCGCGGTGCGCGCTGCCGGCACACACAGCAGGGCGCATACGTGCTTTATGAATTAACGTCACCAAAATTAAACTTTCTTTGACTTGGGATTTCAGTTAATGCTGTTGGTCGGATTATACAAGTCACTACTCTATCTCGTTACTAAAAAAGCACACCTTATGAAGACTAAAATTTTTCCGTTAATTTATTTGAACTACCGCCAGAAGTGGAACCAAGGTAAGCATAGGTAACAGCTACTTCTCGGCGGGAACAGCCATCGTTCCTTGTTATCTTGGTTTCACCGAATCGAAAACCTCCTCATTAAAAAAAAAACCGTGCCAAGTGCGAGTCGGACTCGCGCGCCGAGGGTTCCGTACAAATTTATTTGTATCTATGAACATCCAGTCTTAGCAGACCTCTGCTCCTAAGCAAAATCTGCGCAGTGTGGAATCATTGGAGATTGGTTAGTGATATAGACAGACAGACAAAAAAAATTATGCTTTTTCCAATTTTTCCTTTATCTGTGCTATAAGACCTCGCTTCGTTCCAAATTACAAGATTCTGAGTTCACGGGAAGTACCCTACCTGTAGGTTTTGATTGCGAGTGTCGAAAATTTGCGGCATAAATGGCTGTATCTTTTAATTGCGTTGGCTTAGAATATTGATTTTTTCACAGCTCCAAGGGACAGTAGACTTGAGTATTTGATATAAATTTCAGCTTGATACCTTTACGCGTTCTTGAGAAAAGGGGTCTTGACAGACGGACGGACGGACAACAAAGTGATCCTATAAGGGTTCCGCTTTTTCCTTTCGAGGTGCGGAACCCTAAAAATACGAATGAATGCCAACTCTAAAACTTTATTGTATAAGTGCACATTTTTATAACGTTAAACTCGCAAGCACACAATAATGGTACATTAGGTTGGTTCTTGCACCATTTATAAAAGCTGAGTTGGGTGATTCGATCGAAATGATCTACTGGATCAATTCACTGCAATACCGAGTGCGGTGGACGACAGCGGTGCGGTCGCAGTAGGCTCCGTTGCGGGTGACAACGAAGTGACCATCCTTAAAGTCGATCGACGGCGCCACGTCGTCGCACGCCTCTATGGACGCACCTTTAAGATATAGAGCTCCACAGTCCTGTAAGTGTAACACTCCCAGCATTTTAAACAAAGTAACTCTAAAATTCATCATCATCATCATCATCCCAGCCTATATACGTCCCACTGCTGGGCACAAGTCTCCGCTTGAGCCGTAGTTCCCACGCAGACCCAGTGCAGTGGGAACTTCACAGATACCATTGAATTTCTTCGCAGGTGTATGCAGGTTTCCAATTTATTCTGAAGTGTATGCAGGTTTCCAGGTGGTGTATAAAAAGTACTCTTATAATTATTATTATTAAATGATGATATTTGTTAGAGTATAAAATCTTCCCAGGTGAATTTTTCGCTTCGAGCCGTTACATTAAATTTGAACCTTAATACTATGACGATACAGTTTGTTTTGAAAGATAGGGCTTGGAGCGAAAAGTTCACCTGGGAAGATTTATACAGTAGTATAGTATGTTCTAGTTAAAATGACGAAAAGTACTTAAAACCAACATCTATTGTTTAATTGTTATCTTCAAGTGGGGTTTAAAAACAATTATGCAGGTGTATCGGTCGGTAGGCCATACTTCGGTCAGTTTTATTACGTATCTTTGTTATCTTTTCCTTTCATATTCAGCAACAAAAGAAGTTGTAAAATCCAATGTTAAGTACATTTTCGTCATTTTAACTGGAACATACTATAACAAAGATTATTTAAAATACTCTCAACTTAGATACAGCTGCAGTGAATTCAGAGTGATTTTTTTTTCAAAACGTTAAAAATAAGAATCCAGTATTCCTGTAACATCAATCTTGACGCGGTCATTTAGAGCACATTCAAAATAATTAAATAACTTACCGAATCTAAATCAATGATAGCGGTTCGCTGACTCGGATTAATATAGATGTCCTCCAACTCTTCAGGTACACCAATAGGAAGTCCTGGACACAGAAAGAACAGTTTTTTTTCAAACAATATGGTATAATTAAGTTCCTTTCACATTATTTAATCTTATTTAAATAATGTGTTTGATTCCCTTTCTAAGCACATAAGAAGAATTTTTTCGCAAGTCTTAATATAGCTACATTGGCTCAGTGCGTCAACCGTGGTATAAGGAACAAGATTGTGGGAGTTCGAGTCCGACGGGCGAATTTGTTTTTTTGTTTTTTTTTTTCCTTTTCTTTTACTTCATGGTGAGAGAGACCAGTTTTTTGACATACGCACATATAACTCTTAACGGCAAAGGGGAAAATGTCTACAAATAAAAGCAAATTACAGAAAATTGATATGAAGACAAATAAGTGTGCAGGATGCGCCCAGGACATTAAGAATAAGGAATTCATGAAGTGTTCTATTTGTAAATTGACGCGCCACCTACAATGTACCAACGTCACAATAAAGCGATTCTATCTTATGGCGAGCCATGCTAAGGAAATCTGGAAATGCAGTCCATGTTTGGAAATTGTGAAAGTGGCCCAGGCATTACCGTCAACTTCGAAAACTCAAGATAAAATTCAAACTTCAGACAGAAGTGAGACGAATGGAGAGAATTGTAAACTGAGCACAAGTATAGACAATGTGACACTGCGTAAAAAAAATACGGACCGGCTTAGTCTTTCGTCTTTACATTCTTCAAATAGCTCCTTGGAAGGATCAACTGTGGCATCTCTCAGTGCCAGTGTGCGAAGCATGCCTAACACTACTGAAGATGCGCAATTTTCTGATCTTAAAGACACTATCAACGTACTTAAGACTCAACTTGTTAGTGCACATGAGGAGATTATTAGTTTAAATGCTGATATTACACGCCTAACAAAAAATCAGGCAGATCTAGAAAGACAAATCGCGGCGTTGAAGGGTCTACTTGACGTGGAGACACCTTTACGTAAATCGACTCCGAAAAGCAGGAAGCGTAAACCTAACTCGCAAGTGAAGAAGAAATTAGAGAACTCTAGTACAACACTCTCAACCCTTGTTCAAGACGAGCTTTTTTTTCCCAACCCGGAACCCCGAAAAACAAACGAAACAACTTTAAGAAACAATATTTTAAATACAAAAATAAATAAAAATGTAAAACATAATAAAGCTTGTGTAATCAGTAGTAATGCACGAAATAATATACTTTATGTTGCACAAGATACGCTCTCAAGCCGGTTCCAGGTGTGCCATTACTTATTGCCTAATACGGGTATCAAGGAACTTTTTTGCAACATCCATACTAAAGTACAAGACTATACAATGAGTGACTTTTGTATAATTCTTATAGGAGAAGAAGATTTTAGGGAAACAAAAAATTATTCTGCTTTGGTATCCATGATCAGAGAAGTATTGCTGAACTTAGACCATACAAATTTTATTATATGTCTGCCAACATATAAGTGTGGTGTGAGTACAATGTATAATTGGAGAGTTGAAAAGTTTAATAACCTACTTTATCTTGACAACCTTAATAATGAGTATTCCTTTTTACTTGACTCAAACCTTGACTTGACTTTTGATTACGATATGTTTTATAGATCAACTGGCGTAGTAAATAACCATGGTATAGGAAAAATATTTCAGGGAATTATCAAAACAATTGAGTACATAATAGACTACCATTATTACACATATTCTATACATGCACATAAAAATATGCATAATTATGTAGATCAGGCCACCCAAACCGATGAAGAGCTTTGGGAAGATCACGTGGTAGACAATGGTTCCTTTCGTGAATAACGTCACATTGTTTCACCAAAATATCGCTGGAATATTGAATAAAAGGGAAATGCTGGAACTGTGTCTGCTAGAACTTCGTTATAAAAATATTGATATTGACATTATCTGCTTATCAGAGACATTTATCAAGTCAGGACATGAAAAAAATTGTTTTATTAAAGGGTATGAACTGGCCTCGAGTTTTTCACGACAGTCTCAAAAGCGTGGTGGGGTCGCTATTTTTTGTAAAACGCATATTGAGTATAAGCAGTTAACTTTCCTTACAAATATGGCTACTGAACTGGTTTTTGAGTGTTGTGGCATCGAAATACCAGAATATAAAACGATAATAATTTGCCTATACAGAGTACCTAGTTCCAATACCACAAGTATATTCTTTGAACACTTAGAAAATATTCTGCACAAACTGCATAGACGTAAATCCATCAAAATAATTCTGACAGGTGATTTTAATATAAACACACTAGTAGATTCACGAGATAGCAGAGAATTACAGAGGATTGTGCAGAACTATAACTTTCATTTTCATATTGTCAAACCGACACGGCTAAACTCTTGTATTGACCATATAATCAGTAACGTACCAAATAGTGTTGGTACGATACACGATCTAGGGCTCTCTGACCACACAGGTCAAACACTGAATTTCTATATTGAACATAAAAAACCACCAATTGAAAATTGGTACATCACAAAAAGGGATTTCGCTGATGATAATGTTCTAAAATTTTGTCAGTGTTTGAAAGGCCTTACTTGGAGCAGTGTTATTAGTCAACAATCATTAAATGATGCTTTTGAGGATTTTCATGACATTTTTGTCCTGTTTTTTAACTTATGTTTTCCAAAGAGAAGGATCAAATTATCAAATAAAGGAAAAAAATCTAAATGGATTACTAAAGGAATAAAAAGGTCATGTTTAACGAAAAGAAAACTACGATTTCATTTCTATAAAACGAAGTCTGCGGCGGCAAAAATAAAATACTATGATTACACAAAAATACTTAAACTATGCA
This sequence comes from Archips xylosteana, assembly GCA_947563465.1. Classification (NCBI taxonomy): domain Eukaryota; kingdom Metazoa; phylum Arthropoda; class Insecta; order Lepidoptera; family Tortricidae; genus Archips; species Archips xylosteana. Next base: position 236,976 of record OX387345.1, on the reverse strand, counting down.
TTCACAACTCTCAAAAAAAAGAAAATAACATATATCTTAACACCTCAAAAAATAAATGTAAAGCCTCTTGGGACATTATCCAAAACAGGATACATCGCAACTTAAAGCCAAATAAAGTGCAAAACATAAAAATAGGGGATGAAATAATTACTGACCCAAAAAAAATTGCTACAGTTTTCAATGAATATTACATAAATATGACTAAAAATAAATATGATTACAAGGAACATCCGTTAAAATATATGAAAACTTGTAGTGCAACGATGTTCTTATATCCTGTTGACGAACCGGAAATTATTAAAATTATAAGATCTTTAAATAATACCACCTCCGTGGGGTATGATGAAATACCCACTTCGATCATAAAATTATGTGCCCATTTAATTGCACCTGTGTTGTGTTTTTTGGTGAATCTATCATTCACACAAGGAACTTTCCCGGACAAGTTAAAAATTTCAGTTATAAGGCCGTTATATAAAAAAGGAAATAAGGATAATGTAGACAATTATCGTCAAGTAACGTTAGTACCTGTTCTGTCAAAAATTTTTGAGAAGGCAATGCACATTAGGATTATAACTTTTTGTACCAAGCATAATATAATAAAAAATGAACAATACGGGTTTCAGAAAGGCAAGTCTACCACATTAGCCGCTTTTATGTTGGTCAGTAGTATAATTGAACATGTAGACAGGAATAACCCTGTCTCAGCAATATTTTTTGACATGAGTAAAGCATTCGACTTTGTCTCACATGAGCGCCTTCTGCTGAAATGCGAAATGTATGGCTTAAGAGGAGTTACCCTGAAATGGCTGAAAAGCTACTTGAGTGATAGAACTCAGTGCGTTCAGATGGACAATACTGATAACAAACTGTTTTTTGATTGTATTAGGTCTAACTACGAACAAAATGAAGTTGGTGTGCCACAGGGTAGTGTTTTGGGCCCATTGCTATTCTTGTTGTACATAAACGATCTACCCAATATAACTGAACATAAATGTGTACTATATGCTGATGATATCTCAATAGTAGTTCCGTGTAAAGATAAAAATATGAATTCTTACAACGATGACATTAATGAATTAATAAAAAGTGTAGTAATATGGTTAGCATCCAATAATTTAAAAGTTAACATTGACAAAACAAGATATGTACAATTTTATAATAGAAAAGGGGGTGTAGACATTCATGTTGAATATGATAACACAAGTGTACTTGAAACTGAAGATATCACATTTCTAGGCATAATACTAGACAATAATTTTTCTTGGAAAGCTCAAGTTGATAAGAAATGTAAGATGGTAAATAGTTTCGTGTATCCAATTCGGAGGCTCGCAACAGTTGTTAACAGAGAAACGGCGCTTCTAGCGTACCATGGCTACGTGATGTCGGTGCTCAGGTACGGGCTGCTGCTATGGGGAAACTCTTATGACATTGATAGACTTTTTATTAGCCAAAAAAAATGCATAAGGGCTATCTGCAGTAAGCCACCACTAACATCATGCAGGCCATTATTCGATGAATTGAAAGTACTAACTCTTCCATCACTATATATATTGGAAATGAGTAAATTTGTAAAAAATAATATAAATTTGTTTACTCAGCTCGGTCATGTGTGCAAATTTAACACAAGATATCCCAAAAAACTGGTACAGCCCAAAATAATGTCCGAGTTACGAAGCAGAAATTGTTTTTGTATGGCTATAAAAATCTTTAACAATATTCCTAAAGATGTAAAAAACTTGCCCTATAAAAGATTTGTGAGTGTGCTATCTAAATGGCTATTAGAAAAACGTTTTTATTCAGTTAGGGAATTTTTGTCTGTGAAATATGGCTAGTGAATAGGTGATGTTGTTTTATAATTGAGATTAGGCATGACATTTGAGAATTGTATTTATTTATATAGAATATTTATTTTTTAGAGATTAAGGCATGACATTTGATAATTATATTTGTATGAAGTTTTTTATATTGGTTTTTAAAATTTTAATAATAATAGTAATATTTTAACGGCATGACATTTGATATTTGAAATGAATTGAATTTAGGTTTTATTTATTATTGTTATAATTTTCTTTTTTACATACATATTTGCATGCTGGTTTTCGCTGGCGAGAGCGCTGTACAAAATCTTGTATTGCTATAAAACAACTGATGTAACCGCTTCTCAAGTGAATAAATGGATTTGATTTGATTTGATTTGATTTTTGTTAACTAACTGTGGCCCGCAACTATCTCTGCGAAGAATTCGTTTATCGTTATTCCGTAGGAAGTAAGCAATTTTACCGGTTAATAATTATTTTGTAGGGTCTCAAACTAACTCTTTATTAAATTTTATCGATTTGTACTCAACATTAATGCCTACCAATTATTTGAAAAACAAATTTCCTAAGTAAGTAAATAAATATTTTAAATATTACAGTTGCAATATTTTAGCCAGTGTATGGTAACAAGTTTCAACATGTTAGCCTAGGCTATTTATCAAATTGACGACATGGAGCATCGTGGCTGACATTGTTAGTAGTGGATAAAGACAACTTTATATTTTGCGTGCGCTTTGTACTTAATCTAAAGCAGATATATGTACATCCCAAAAGAGTGTTGTCAAGATTGCCATTATTTTTTTATACTATAAGACTTATAGTGTTACCAAGTCAATGGTTTTATGTGGATGAGACAGAGAATCAAGACTGAATTTTATCAGACTGTCGCCATTAATCCAAGAACTATAGGTACGGCGTGTGCCAGAGTAACTGTAAAGTCGATTCTCTATATTTAGCAGTCACTGGTTGCCACGACTGCGAAACTGCTGAAAAACTGCTGAGTCACTAGATGACACAGCAATATTCAAGTGTTGTTATCACCAGCAAAGAGTACTATTATGATTAAGCTATTAACATTTCTAATTGACTTTGTGTTACGGATAATGAATCCCTAAGCACGGTTAGCTTTTGAACGATCATCATTAAATTCGCTGTCAGGATGGGATCAGTTCGTTATCCTAACTTAGAGTGTTGTGAAAATTGTTAAGTAAAATAAAATAAATCTTAGTAATTTTTTAAGTCTGTAACTAACAAGCCTCATCAGTGCGTGTGCGGTGCGATGGTTGAGGCAAACGGTCACCACGGTCTCAGTTGCATGCGATGTGCGGGCAGGTTCTCCAGACACTACGCGATTAATTTATTTCGAATAACTTAGACTCATAGTAATGACATTATTTATTTTAAATAACATTCATAACATTATTTATTATATATTATTATTTTCTTTTTAATTATTAATAATGATATTATACGGCGGGCTTTGGTCTCAGCCAATGTCCCATGTGTTTTGGAGCCGCGGGGTTTATGCCGTGCAGATGGTCTCACTCTTGTTCCTTGGGTGAGGGGGCGTAGCTTACTTTGGGACGCGACTTGCGTGGGCGCCTTTGCCCCCTCGCACCTAGGCTGCACGGAGCGAGTCGCGGGAGCGGCTGCTGAAGGGGCGGCGAAGTTGAAACACGACAAATATTCGGAATTGAAGAAGATTATGACTTCGCTCCGGTCGCTGTTGAGACTGGTGGGCCTTGGTGCGTTGAGGACTTGTGGCCAAACGTTTTGCTAGGGACTTAGGACGCCGTATGAGGGATAGCCGTATGAGGGGGTAGGGCGTAGGGGAGGGATCCGCGTCCCGGTGCTTTTTTAGTCCAGCGCATATCTCTAGCGATACAACGGGGTAGTGGGTAATGCGGCAAGTGTTTTTGGGAAGATTGGCTCGAGGTTGGGTCAATTTGGAGGGTGGGCTGTTTAGGCTTACATGACGAAGCTTGTAGCGGATTTTATATTTTTGTTTAGCTGACGAAGCCTGTTGCGGATTCCAATCTGTTGTTATGACGAAGCTTGTTGCGGTTAACAAAATGTTTGCCTTACGAAGCCAGCGCTGCGAAGCTGATTTTCTTGTACCTATCCCGTATTATTACTAATATTTCAGTAGATTACTTACAAACCTCATGTGTAATGTAACTATTTACCTGATTCAAAACCAAAGTTAAAACGTAGCTAGAGCTCAAAATCGATCCAATGTTACTCTAGGTTCATTAAATCGCCAAAAAATAAGAAATAAATAACTGTCGTTTCTTCTGATAATGAGATCACGGATGCATTGAGTTTAAAATAAGTAGCAGAGTATCTTAACCCATTGTTGTCACATGAAATGATTCTATAATCCACGCAAAAATCATGTTCATAAAACAACAACTGTAAAGTAATACTGAACGAAAACTAACCAACGATTCTCGAGGCGCACTGGTCGCCTATGTCTTGTGGAGCCGCGCTTGCGCCTTTCAGTAGCGCGATAACGGCGAGTGCGAGGTGCGAGCGAGCGAGTGGAGACATGGCGGCGAGGAGGGTGCCCGCTGCCGGCACCCGCGCCGCTTATAACGCATCTAGCCTTCGCTAATGAACAACCGATGCCAAATTAATCATGATCACCAAATTTCACGCATACTAGCACTAACAATAGAAACCATATAAAAAGGATTTTATTTAGTCCAGTCATTAACAAATTAATGCGATATTAAATCCGCAACTAATACAATTAAATGTGAAATAAAACGATATAATAGTTGAGTTTTTTCTGATTTTACTATGCTATTCATTTTTATTTTTCATACATACTTTAGCGCGAGTCAATATTCCGTGGACAATTTTTTTGTTACTCCACATTCAAAGTCAAAGTCAAAATTCTTTATTCAATTTAGACATCAATAAAATTGATGTTTCTATGAATGTCGAAGAATCTACCACCGGTTTGGAGAAACCCTGTTTAGAAAAATCCGGCAAGACACTCGACAAGGTATGTTTTTTTCAAACAGATCTACATTTTTCTTAAATAACAATACATCTAAAGTATTTAATACAACTAAATTTGTTAACACAGTAGATACGCTATAATATAAAAAAATATATATTAGGGGACAATCTTACACAAATCGACCTAGTCCCAAACTAAGCAAAGCAAAGTACTATGGACGACGATAAACATACTTATTTAGATAAATCAATACTTAAATACATAGAAAACATCCATAACTCAGGAACAAATATTCGTGCTCATCACACAAATAAATGCCCTTACCGGGATTCGAAACCAGGACCTCTTGCTTCGTAGGCAGGGTCACTACCAACTAGGCTAAGGCGGTCGTTATATGAGACTAGAGATCGCCAATGCGGATCGGAATCATTTCCAAACATCCCATTCTACTTCAGTAAAATATGTTCTATAATATGGCCTATGTTATGTTCAGCAGTGGATATCTTTCGGCTGAAATGATGATGATGAACCCATTCTACTAAGTCGGGTACAGACTTACGAATTATAACATGATAGGAGCTTTTCATAAGAGTGGACGCATGTACCAAACTGGCGCTCCGTGCACACTGCGCACGCGCGTCCCTTTGTGTTCGGCTAACCTTTTGTACGCCAGTGTCGGTTATAGACGACAATAAGGTAATACAAAAATGAACTTACCCGCATCCGAATAAAAATCAATTTAGTTCGTAACAAAAACGATGTGTGGCGTTCAAAAGGTTAAAACCGACAAATGGTGGGTCGTGGTGCGCACGAGTTGAAATGATCTGTTCGTGCGCGTAGTGTGCACTGCACGGTTCTTGCGCGTGAGGCCTCCACAATAATAGTAAGTAATTAATTAAATCTTTGGGATCCCCTTTTCTCCCATAATCTTTTTATCCGGATTTTGAAAGTCAGAAATGAATGTCCATAATTATTCTTGCTCATAAATATCGATGGTCAAAATTTTTTTAAAGCATGTCGCTTAATAGTTCTAACTGCAATAATCCATAATCCTATTGATCATAACTTTCAAAAGTCATAATATTGATATCAATAACATTTAACGGAATATCGTTGATTATTCAGAAACATGGTAAGGCATATATCTTAAAGTAATAATTGTTTTTAGTCATAATTTTTCATTACCTAAAATGCAGTAAGCATACATCGATACAGCAACATACACATTGAAATCTATATCTAACATCCAAGGAGATATCGATAAATTATTCAGAAACATTGTAAGGCATATCGCTGGCAGCGAGCGAGCAAAGCGAGCGATCAAGACCTTTCAGGGCAGAAGCGACTCGGACAGGTTAGGTCCAGAAGGCGAAGGCGGGAGCGAAGCGTAGCATAGCTCGCGTCTTAGACTTCGATGTTATGTATTTTTATGAATGTTATTACAAAGTAATATTGTTCCTAAAAATAATTATGACCTGCGAAAAAAAACCTTACATTAATTATAACGAGTGACTTTATTACCTTTAACATTATGAAGTGTGATGCTTCCATGACACTGAATGATATGACTTTACTTATTAAGTCCTTACAATAATTATGACTTAAGTAAACCGTAACTCCAATTTAAGTTGTTTAATATTATGACTTCCGATAATATTATGATGAAGAAAAGTTATGACAGAAATCTTTATGGGCTTGAAAATTCGGAACAAAATTTTATGGGAGTCATTATAGACCTTAAATATTTATTTAACTAGTCTATAAAAGCAACAAAAACTAATTAAAAAATAAAAATAAGTATTAATTAGTATTCTACTGATGAAAGAATTATTGAAATCGGTCCAGTAGGTCTTGAGTTTACTCGAAACAAACATACAAAAATACAAAGCTTTCCTCTTTTTTAATATAAGTGTAAAAGTGTAGATGTAAATTAGAGATGAAGTTTATATGTCTTCAGTAACTAGGTAAATGATACTGGCTGGGAGGTGTAAGGTACAAAACACGAATAATGAAACCAGAAACTTTTTATTGCATTGAAATATTGTATTATGTAACTGAGCTTTAATATCGAACCAAAACGCCCATCGAACAATCCAGCATCTTGCTAAATAATAAGGTGTGAATTTAAACCAATTTAATATAGGATTTAATTTGCGGTACGTTTTTTAGGCACACAAAACTGGCTAACGTAGACTTGGGCCTCGTTATTCCAGTATTGGCCTTTCCGGTGCACGGTGGCTGGCGTATAGTAAGGCCAGGAGGGCAGGTCTACATCTGGTGCCACGTCGTCGCACACTGTCACTCGCTCGCCGTACATATACTCATCATCCCTACAGCTCTGCAACAATATGTCATAAATTGTAGTATACGTATTTTCGAAAATTGTATTTATTTATTGTACTGAAAGCCACGGACATAGCTCGAAGAATCGCTAGACTTAAGTGGCAGTGGGCAGGGCACATTGCTCGTAGATGGATGATGACTATACACCCCACTGCAGGGCAAAGGCCTCCTCTCAGAAAGAGTGGGTTTTGCCCTTAGTTCCCACGCGGGCCTAGTGCTGATTGGGAACTTCATACATACCACTGAATTCTTTCGTAGGAGTGTGCTAATTTCCTCATGTCTACTTTCACCGTCAGCTACTTCACGCATTAAACAGCCATGACCACGACCGGTGACCGCAACGACCAAATCAACTGTAGAAACCAAGAGCACGACGTTCATAAGGTTTCTTTGGTTAATCTGATCGTTGTAGCTTCTAGTCGTGTCCACTGGCCACTAGTGTGCGAGGTGCCTTTAGTTCATGGTAAATTTGTAACGTTGTTAAAGTGGTGGTGGTAAGCAGAAGATCGTGGGTTCAAGCCCGGGCTCACACCTCTGAGTTTTTCAGTTCTTAACATTTTATGACAAATGTTATGACAGTTGAAATTACCTATAGTAAATGAAAATGTCGAAAAAGATGTGGTAGAGGGTGAAGGTACTTGATACGAGATTTAAATTAGCATTAGTAAGGATTTCAAAGCAAACGAACCACATACTCGCAGTCCAAAGATAACCAAGAATAAGGGAGCAACGAGAAAAAATTATCCCCCTTTACATATTTCGCACGGAGTGGCACGGATGTACCTACCTCATGCCACTTAAATGAAGAACAAAATATGATCATCGTACATTCTCATGGGGATGTCCCAAATCTAAATTCAACTGCCAGACCTAATAGCATACGTACGTACCAGTGCTTAGTTACGATTTTCTGCACTAGAACATATTATCTAGACCAATAGACAGGCGGACGGATGCACTGACATAACGTAGGTTTAGTTTTTGCCATTTCAGCTAAGTAATCATAACGGGAACGTATTAAAATATATAAAGTTTAAAACGAACAATGGAAAAATACAAAATGGTCATAATACATACTAAAATTTTCTATGAAACTATTGATAAAACGAACTTTTTTAATCATGTAATCTACAGATTGGTTTAGGTTAGGTTAGGTTTATTTTATAAAAATCCTGTAAAGTTGAGAATTTCCAAGAAAATTGCATTTTATATCAAATGACCATTGTGTATTTCGTCCATTATTAATTTTAAACTTTAGATATTTTGATACGTACCCAATCATAACAAAGGGAACGAGTCCTGTAGAAAACAAAATGTGCAATTTGCACTGAACCGTTTTAAGAAGTAGTCATTTTGATACTGAGATGAAGACCTTCTGCTGGTAGTAGTTTTACTACCATGTCATTATGAGAATAAGGCCTTCAGCGTCTGCAATGGTTTTGCGATCCAGTCATTTCTTAGATTCAGTCGTTTTTATTAGGTATTAGGTAAAAGAATACAATACTATATTGTCAAACATAACAAATCAGTACAGTTAAAAAATTTATAGTTTCTAATAGTGAATTACAATTTCTATGCAATACTTACATAAGGTATATCAATAACAGCGTCTTCTACAAATTCGGGGATCGGAGGTGTCTTCAAATAAACTGCGCGACCTACATCCGGTGTTCCTGCAGACAAAGGTGCAATTAAGCAATTTTCTCTCAAGAAAAGTGGTTTTTGGTAGCTTTTCACGTTGCAATTACATTTCGAATAAATAAGTGTATTTTAAAAATCGTAAAGATATAGAACTATCAAAAGTCCTAGAATTAAAAAGCCAATACCCAACAGATAATAACCTGCTGTCATCTCTTTTGCTAACGTTATAAAGTAAAAGATAGCAACCAATGGGGCAATAGTCAGAACTCGGATGTCTACCTTAAAATGTGGCAACATTTTGCTTGAAAACTCTGCGTTGCTGTTTGACCCATGTGCAACACGTTATTTATGTCACATTTAGATAAAAAAAAAACAGAGAAATGTTGCATATTACGGTAGAATGTTTAGCTATTAGAGACAGACCTATTCCCGAAAAAATATTTTTCATATTACTTTTACTTTTGACGACCGCTTTCGCCTAGTTGGTAGTGACCCTGCCTACGAAGCAAGAGGTCCTGGGTTCGAATCCCGGTAAGGGTATTTATTTGTGAGATGAGCACGAATATTTGTTCCTGAGTCATGGACGTTTTCTATGTATTTAAGTATTTATTTATCTATATAAGTATGTTTATCGTCGTCTAGTACCCATAGTACAAGCTTTGCTTAGTTTGGGACTAGGTCGATTTGTGTAAGATTGTCCCCTAATATTTTATTTTATTTATTTATTTATATTCCTGTTATTCAAAAGGCTTTAGTAATGTGCTCGAGGCTACAAAAGTAACAATAGTCGGTTTTTTTTCACGTTAGCCTGACACTTTGCCGAATATTTTAATCACACAGCAAATTTTGTAAACTTCGATAAAAAAATTGACTATTATTATCAGCGTCATTTATTGGTAGCAAAGTATGGGGTAAAAAATACAAAAATAAACATACCTCTGTTTACAGTAGTGCACTGATTATAAGGCCCTGGGTTCGCGCATGCGCCGTGCAGAAGCGCAGCGGCGGCGAGCGCGAGGAGCGAGCGAGCGAGCGGGAACATGGTGGCGAGGCGGGTGCCTGCTGCCGGCGCGCGCTCCACTTATAAGGCGCCCAGCGCTAGCTAATGATCAACCAATGCCAAATCAATCATGTTCACTACATGTCACGCATACGAACATAAACAATATAAACCATATAAAAAGGATTTTATTTAGTTCGCCCATATATAAATTAATGCGATAACAAATTCGCAACTAATACAACAGAATGTGAAATGAAAAAGATTAACAGTTCTGATCAGATCAGTGTGTTCTGGTGTGGTTTGGTTGGTGTCTTGAGATCCCGGGTTCGACTCCCTTCTTGGGGCAGATATTTGTATGAAAAATACGAATGTTTGTTCTCGGGTCTTGGGTGTTTAATATATCTATCTATATAAGTATATATTTCATACTAAATACAAACTGAAATATGGATGCACAGAAAAAACCCCAGAAAAAAGACCAGCGCTGGAAATCGAACCCAAGTCCTCAGCATTCCGTGCCGCGTGCCGTTCCCCTACACCACCACTGGCCAGGAGTTTTGACACGAATTTTTCCCTTACATCCATATCTCAATCTGTTAGCTAATCACTTAATTAAGTGATAATTATCGCCATCTTTGTTTACACCCTCATCAAGAGACTTCAACACTCCTTCGGAACTATCCGCTCACCCGGACAAAAGATGTCACTACTAAGGCAAACTTTAACAAGTTTTATATATATCAAGAATCTTTTTGTATTTTTTTTTATTTTTCAACTTCATTATTTATTACTTTTACGGTCATCCGATCCCGTCCATTCCAGCATTTTTATACTTTTGCCTGTGTCAATATTTATAGAACTATTTTCATATTATGTACTTCACTTTCTACTAGATTTTACCCACAACTTCGTTTGCGCAGAATTTTTCGGAGTTAAGGTTCTTTATTTCTTTCATTGAATAAAGTAAAAATCCGAAAAAAAACATTCAAAAAATCAATCATCCATCACCATCATTATCCATAAATTAGTACCTAAGTGAATATGTAATTCACTTTTTTCATGCCGTGGCAATTTTGAAAAATTCTGAAATTAAATTTTAGCTTATACAATTACCCACTTTCAAGCTATATTTGACATGTCTCGGAATCATAATAACGGAGATAGGATCCCTTTGAAATTTATACATAAATCTGTTTTTTTTCTTCTTCCGTGAAAATTTCCAGAAATCCAGAGATTAGTTTTTTTGACGTTATAATTTTATCTCATTGATTATTTTTTAGTGTTTTGTCCTCGCAATACTCTAGTTCTTCGAAATAAATTCAGATAATTTCCTATAACTGCTAGATTTCTCAAATACGAATGAATGTGTTTTCTTTCTTTTCTTTCAAATACTTTTGTAATTTTGCATGCACACAAAAAAAAGTAACAGCGATTTACTCCTACAAATTAATTAATAAACTTCTTTGATTTACGGGATTTCTAAACGTGTGCCATTTAAGAAAAGAAAAGTAAAAAAATAACAATAAATAAGGTATTTCCAAAAATTATTCCTCGTTTTCATACAGCACAAGTACATAAGTATGACTACGACGGCACTGGATACACGACTTGGTCGCAGACCTGACATAACTCGATTTTTTTTTTGTCTGATATGGGCTAAAAGATTTAGTTTACGGTTAGGAAAAAGAAAATCTGGCAAACAGACATACTTTTTTAAATAAAATAAAAATGATAGTCTTTTTGAAAAATAGCTCCGTTTGCCAGATTTTATTTTTGTTTAACATTCTGTATAACGTGTTTTGCCTTCGTAATACATTGGTTCTACAAAATAAATTCCAACAATTTCAAATTTTTCTATCCCGTGGGAATTTTGAATTTTCCCGAATAAAAAGTAGCCTTAGTCAATCGGGGATAGTCATATCACATAATGTGTAAGAACTTTTAAAATCAGCCCCGAAATTGAGTTAATTTATTTCTATCCCGTGGGAATTTTGTATTTTCCCAAAAAAAAAGTAACCTATGTCAATCAAAGATAGTGTAACTTTCTAATTCTGAAAGAATTTTTAAAATCGGCTCAATAGTTTTAGAGATTCCGCTACAAACAAATAAACAAAGAAAGTTGAGATATTTCCCTATCCTGTGAGAATTTCAAAAAATCCTGCCTTAATGCACCTCTACAATACTCAAGGTACATGTGTGCCAAATTTCAAGTCTCTAGCCCCAGTAGTTTAGGCTGTCCGTTGTCTGTCAGTCAGTCAGCCAGTCAGTCAGTCATTCAGTCAGTCAGTCACGGTACTGTTTTATAGGTTTAAGATAGGTGATAAAAAAATGACAATTAATTTTGTAATTTTGCGTAACTACAAAAAAAAAGTAAAAGCGATTTACGCGTAAAAATTTTTTGATAAATTTCTTTGATTTACGGGCTTTCTAAGCATGTGCAATATAAAAAAGAAAACTAAAAATATATTACTATAGTCCGACAAGGTCGTGCGCGACCCTCCGCGGAACCCTGTCGCAGTGAGTATTTGCCGCACTTATTAAAAACAATCTTGTTAAGGACAGCAGAGGCTCCCTGCGACAGGGTTCCGCCGAGCGCCGCGCACGAGCTTGTCAAGGTATAATTGAGATATTTCCAAAAAAAGAGACCTCATTTCCGTTTTTCAATTGTGTATGACTGCGACGGTACTGGCTATACAACAACAAAGTTGTGGTACTGGCTATACAACAACAAAGTTGTGGTACTGGCTATACAACAACAAAGTTGTGGTACTGGCTTTACAACAACAAAGTTTTGGTACTGGCTATACAACAACAAAGTTGTGGTACTGGCTATACAACAACAAAGTTGTGTTTTCCGGCTTGTTGATTAGTGCATCACTTTTATTTTGGATAGATGGGAATTGTTGGTCAACTTAAATGTGATCTACAAACAAATTGTGTTATCCACCTAAGTTAACAATGGCAAAATAAAACAAACATTCAACTTTTGTCACTTAACTGAATAATTACAAACTTATAAATGACGAGTAACTAAGTAGCCTGTGTACTGAGATAGATAAATGAATGAAAAATTTTTATTTCGCACACACAAAAATAAAAAAAACACAAACAATTATTACTATTAAGACAATACAATTTAAAAATATAAAAAAAACAATAAGAAATAAAAAAATAAAAACAAACAAACAAAAAAAATTAAATAAAATAAAAAATAATGTTTAATACAAGTGTACAAAAAAGGTCTCACCGTTGGAAACGAGGTCTCTCTTTTTGGAAACACTTTATTTTTTGTCATTATTTTAGTATTTTTCTTAATTGGCACATGCAAAGAAAGCCCGTAAGTAAAAGAAGCTTATGAAGTAATTTGTACGTGTAAATCGCTGTTAGTTTTTTTTGTAGTCAGCAAAGTTACTAAAGTATTTGAGATTTTTTTTCTCGTCATGTCTAAAGAAGTTTTTTTCATATTCATATTCATTCATTCATTCTTTTTTAATCAATCTAGCAGTAATAGGCAATTATTTGGATTTATTTTGAAGAACCTGGATATTGCGAAGGCAAAGCACTAAAAATTAGTTGAATACAAGCTCTACAGGATGTTAAACATAAAAAAATCAAGCAAAAAGGGTGATTATCCAAAAAAAAATAAAAATAGCTTATATCTCAAAAACCTTGCAATTTTGCATAATAGTAAATGTGGTCAAATGGTGGTAATATTTGAATTAAAAATCTATGATGTGAAATTCTTATAATTAGTTATACCTATTTAAAACAAAAATCAAGGAACTAAAATTCTTCAAAATAAATATACTCTGCATATTATTGAGTATTCTATGAAATGATCATAATAAGAAACATTTCCTACAAAATGAAAATCTATGAAATATTTGTCTATAAAATAGCTTACACCCGTAAATTAGAAAAGAAGATTAAAAATGTCTTCAGTGACTAGGTAAACGATACTGGCTGGGATGTGTAAGGTACAAAACACAAATAATGAAATCAGAAACTTTTTATTGCATTGAAACATTGTTTTATGTAACTTCAAAGCTTTAATATCGAACCAAAACGCCCATCAAACAATCCAGCATCTTGTTAAATAAAAAGGTGTGAATTTAAAACAATTTAATATGGGATTTCATTTGCGGGACGATTTCTATGCACACAAAACTGCGTAATGTAGACTTGGGCCACGTTCTTCCAGTATTGGCCATTCCGGTGTACGGTGGCCGGCGTATATTTAGGCCAGGGGGGCAGATCCAGGTCTGGTACCGCGTCGTCGCACACTGTCACTCGCTCGCCGTACATATCCTCTTCATCCGTACAGCTCTGCAACAATATGTCATAGAGTATTTATTTATTGTTACTAAAATAATCTAACATGACTATAACGTGGTAGCCTAGTGGTTGGACCTATGGCCTCTCAAGCAGAGGGTCGTGGGTTAGGCAGACGGACGGATGGACTGACATAACGTAGGTTTAGTTTTTGCCATTTCAGCTAAGTAATCATACATAACAAAGAGAACGAGTCCTGTAAAAATCAAATGTGCAATTTGCACTGAACCGTATTAAGAAGAAATCATTTTGATACTGAGATGAAGACCTTCTGCTGGTAGTCGTTTTACTACCATGTCATTATGAGAATTAGGCCTTCAGCGTCTGCAATGGTTTTGCGATCCAGTCATTTCCTAGATTCAGTCGTTTTTATTAGGTAGGTATAGGTAAAAGAATAATATAATACTATATTGTCAAACATAAAAAATCAGTAGGTACAGTTAAAAAATGTATAGTTTCTAATAGTGAATTACAATTTTTATACAATACTTACATCAGGTATATCAACATCAGCGTCTTCTTCAAATTCGGAGATCGGAACTATCTTCAAATAAACTGCGCGACCTACATCCGTTTTTCCTGCAGACAAAGGTGTAATTAAGAGCATTTTGAATAAATAAGTGCATTTTAAATATCGTAAAGAGATTACTTTCAAAAGTAAGGTAAACGTCCTAGCATTTGAGATGCCAATACCCAACAGATAATAAAATAACCTGCTAACATCTCTATTGCTAACGTATTAAAGTAAAAGATAGCACCAACGGGGCAACGGTCAGAACTCGGACATCTACCTTAAAAAATGTGGCAACATTTTGCTTGGAAACTCTGCGTTGTTGACCCACGTGCAACACGTTATTTATGTCACATTTAGATCAAAAAACAGAGAAATGTAGCATATTACGGTATAATGTTTAGCTATTAGAGACAGACCTATTCCCGAAAAAATATATTTATATTCCTTTTATTCAAAAGGCCTTGGTAATGCGCTCGAGGCTACAAAAGTAAAGTTGGTTGGTTTTTTTAACGTTGGCTTGACACTTTGCCGAATGTTTTAATCATACAGCAAATTTTGTAAACTTCGATAAAAAAAATTGACTATTAATATCGGCGTAATATAGCAAAGTATGGGGTAAAATGTTTGATCAATTATAACTGTAGATCCACAGTCGCGCGCCCGAAAATGTCCGAGCCAAATGAGCGCCACTTTGATAAAAGTGGCCTTCTTTTTTCTCAGTACGTTGCGTGAAATTTTCAAATTTAGCTGTCAAGTGTCAACCGAAATTCGACTGTAATGAAGTAAAGACTAGGTTCAAATTTCTGCGTAGGTGATGATTTTAATTGTTATGCAATCAAATAAAAAAGTTCGGACATTCTTTGAAGGGGATTTTGTTCGGCAATGTGTATCTTCAGTTATAATTGATCAAAGGGTAAAATATACAAAAATAAACATACCTTTGTTTACAGTAGTGCACTGATTATAAGGCCCTGGGTCCGCGCATGCGCCGTGCAGAAGCGCAACGGCGGCGAGCGCGAGGAGCGAGCGAGCGAGCGGGAACATGGTGGCGAGGCGGGTGCCTGCTGCCGGCGCGCGCGCCGCTTATAAGGCGCCCAGCGCCCGCTAATGAGCCACCGAAGCCAATTCAATCATCTATTAACAATAAACTACACGCATGTTATCCAGGCTCCACGCACTATTGCTAACAACATCCGATATAGTTAAAGATATTTTCTTAACTTTCGCGATTTAGTCATTGAGTTGTTACGAGCAGACATGGAAACAGAAATATACATAATTATACTTAAATAGGGACCTACGTGCATACTAACATGCATAATCCTCATTTCCTCATTTCTTCACCCCTATAGACCAGAAGTTTACTTACGCCGCAGGGTTTTAAAGCAAATAAAAAAAATCACCAAAATATACAGCGTTATCTAATCTATCTAATACCTTTAAACGAGCAATTCTTGTATATATGTATATATATAAATATATAATCAGGATCTCGGAAACGGCTCCAACGATTTCGATGAAATTTGGTATGTGGGGGTTTTCGGGGATGAAAAACTGATCTAGCTATGTTTCATTTTCAGAAAATCGCTTTTACTCGTGTTTTCCGGCTATTTTTGTTTGCATTAGAATATAAAGCTAAATTTCGCCGACTTCGAGCAGATCATAATGGCGCATTAGAAATCGGGTGGTCGCGGATCCAGCCGACCTCGGTTCGATTCCACATTTTTTTTCAAGTTTTTTAGTTTTTTTTTTAAGTTTATTTTTCATGAGAAAACGTCAAGTTTCTTCTTTTGTGAGAAAAAGTTACTTTTTTGTTAGAAAAAGTATTATAGGGAACGTGCAGTAACTATAGGCGGCAGCACTAATGCGACAGAAGAGACACTATGCGGACAGTAAAACAAACTTATCAAGGTAAAACATTCAAATTGATGGCACTCTTATGGCACCAGTTGGCAGCACCGTCTATGTGCACGTTCCCTATTGGGAGCACAGAACAGGAAAAGCCGGTTGTCTGTAAAGTTGGTTTACGGACGATAGTTTAACGTGACTCACCCCCCCCCCCCCCACCCCCTCCGGTGTTTTTGTCAAATATCTTGAAAACGGTGCATTCTACGGCAAAATCAATGAAATTTTCATCCCCCCTTTAATACTCCCGCGCTCCCTCCCCCGCATCCCCTCCCCCCCCTCTCACCCCCCCCCACCCCCCGGTGTTTTGATCTCGGAAACGGCTCCAACGATTTCGATGAAATTTGGTATTTGGGGGTTTTCGGGGATGAAAAATTGATCTAGCTTGGTCTTATCTCTGGGAAAACGCTTGGTACCGAGTTTCTGCCCGAGCAGAGCTCGGTCGCCCAGGTACTTTTTTAATTCACTGACATCCTCTTAACCCTGAATTCCTATCACTCAAACAAATGTTTTTTTGTTTTACGACTTTTTAAAATGAAGCACTTTTTTCCCATACAAATACACAGAGTATCGTAAAAATAAGAGGCAGAATCAAATTTTCAAAACGTTATTACAACAAAAATATTAAGTTATGATAAAAGCCGTAAAACAAAAAACATTTATTTAAGTGGTAGGATCATAGAAGTGCAGTGAGAAGGGATTTTTGGTTTTTTCCACGGAATTGACAACGGATGTTGACCATAAATTATACTTCTGCGCGGACGATGTGCAGCCAAAAACTAGTAGGAAATAAAGAAAGCTCGGTGATGTTCTCGCGGCGATGTTTTATTCAGCGGCGTCGATTATTCGCGAGGCGCCCGCCGCCGCCCGCCGCCGCTCGCCACTCACTTTAGAGCTAAGTATGATTTGTTAGCTCTTCGATTCCGAGGTCTCGTCTCGTTAAAGTGTTGGAGACAGGGTTGTACACGACTCAGAGGACAACTCGCTTTTTTAAAACCTTTTTATTAACTGGCAATGTACCTATGGGTATGTATTACAATACCGAAGTACGAAAGACCGAATGTATTAAAACATCGAATAGGTCAAAAGACCGACACGATTTTTTTCTGAAACCTTTAACTTACTAAGATAACTTTTTAAGATATATCTTGCCGTTTTAGTAGATATGGGGCGATTCTCGGTATTCAAATATGGTATACTAGCCTTCCGTCCGCAGCTACGCCCGCGATAAATTATTTTTCCCGCGATAAAAAGTAGCCTATGTCACTCATTGATAATGTAGCTTTCTAACGGCAAAAGAATTTTTGAAATCGGTCCAGTAGTTTCGGAGCCTATTCAATGCAAACAAACAAACAATCAAATCTTTCCTCTTTATAATATTAGGATAGATATAGAATTGTGAGTTATCTAGATGACAAAATAAAAATACAGTCAACATAAAGTCAGTCAAATGCTTTTTCTATTGGTAGTTTATTGTTTTAGTAGATCAAGAAAACACGGTAAATCGATTTTCAGAAAGAGAGTTTAGATTTATAACTATAACAATAATCTTGCTTGAAATTAAGCCTTGAAGAAGCTAACGAACGATAATAAATTTACATTAAAATGAAACTCAGTTGACTGATAATAGTGCGTAGGGGAGAGTGGGGGAATCGGTAACACTAAACTTACAGCGCTCAAAAGTAACACAAAAAATCAGACAAGATTTAATGCAAGATAAACTTTATTTATCTATCTACTGATTATTGACGTAAAAAAAAAATATTACCATCTTTTCAGCCGTAGGACGTCCACTGCTGGACATAGGCCTCCTCATTGATACCCAATCATTACAATTGGATGCGGGTTCTACCCACCGTAAACATCCAGCGTTTATCAAATCATGCGTCCATCTCGTTGGTGGACGTCCCACGTTGCGCTTGCCAGTCCGTGGTCTCCATTGGAGAACTTTAAAAATCAGTGTTTGGATAAAAATATGAACAAAAACAAAAAACATTGCCGTTACTCTTTGGGGCAATTAAGATCATCCGCGGGGAATTGGGGTCATTATAAACTACCGACAGTGAGCGAGCTGAGCAAGAGCTGAGCGAAGCTTACTAAGAGTTGAGCGAAAGTGACTTTCACTCTTTTTTTTCACTCTCGCTATCTTGGGCGCACTAAGGGACGCTGATTTCGTCCCTTTGAACAGGTTTTATACCACGAAATTCGATTTTCAAACTTCACATCGTGCCTGTCCATTTACGCTAATAGTGCTAAACATACCTAAGAGTGAAAGGAATGGCATGATACGAAGTTCAAAAAACTAATTTCGTAGTATCCCCCCTGGTACGGGACGGGGTAGTGTGGGAAAAAGTATTACTTATCTTATTGTTCCCAATTACCCGCCGCACTCTAGCCCCCGCTTTCCCCTGCTCTGATAACAAGTGCGCCATGCTGCTTAGCTGATTAGTTGTAGCTGCTGACTTTGGAGCAATCGATATTATATCAAATTAATTAAATAATAAACGGTTTACTACAACAAAGATGGTATTTTATTTTGCCTTCACAACGTAACAAATATTTGATATTATATTCTGTAGTAACAAAAGCTAAACGACTAACAAATCTAGACACCCGGAACCGGAAGCTTCAAAACTAGTGATGGTAACCTTTGACACAATCAAATAGATAGATGCTTTCCTTGAATAAAATAATTAAGTATCATAACTAAGTTATATAATAAACGACGTGATGTAACTGAATTAATAGTAGGTACCTATTGCTAAATATCATAGGGTGTAGGTAGTGGTGGTATGAGTATAGGTATAGAAACATAATGTTAAAAATAAGGAGTGTAGTATTCGCCAACAAACTGTTTTGCAGTTTGGCGAAGTTTTTGTCATAAATTTAATGTATTTTTTTTTGGTTGAGAGAAATAAAAAAAAAAAAAATCCTACTTACTACGAAAAATACAACTAAAGAGTATTTAACATGATTTACCTCAAGAGGCTGACAAGACCTAATTTTGTTGAAATTGATGTCATTTAAACAGTTTTTTAAGAAAAAGTGTTTGTTCTAGCCCATCAAAAAAAATATATATTCATCATATTTCTTAGACCGTGGACGGACTCGATACATAATTGCACGAAATCGGCTCTATAGAAAATAATTGCAAAGATAGGTCTTAAAATCATCATTAAACGGTTCTATGTATTTATTTTTTTGCGTATGGGTCTGCAATTAAAAACATGAAGTCAACAATATTCATACCTAAACCGCTAACGAGTCATATTTCACAAATAATCCACAGTTTTTTTTTAATTCAATATATATTTGCATGCACACATACACACACACACACACACGCACACACACACACACACATACACACACACACATACTCACACACACATGCACACTCATAATTGTAAGTTATCTTACTTAACTTAAGTTTAAGTTAGTTAGTTAATTGGTTTATACTCATGAATACTCTGAGTGGAGGAGCGGGGTCTCCTGACACAAGCATTGTTTTGCTTAAAAGGAGATCCCAACCCTATTTTGTTTAAAACTGTTTCTTTAAACCAATAAACATTTTTCATTTTTAATTTTTTCATATTTATTATTCTAAGGCCCGGCTGCCCAGTAACAGTGGCCTCTCGTTTACTCCGATACAAATAGACAGAGTGCGCCGACGTTGGTGTTGACAGCGTCTTAAGGGGCTAAATTCAGGAACGGCCCAACACGGTTTGCGAGCGGTAATTCAATCGTTTGGGAGAAGATAGGAATGGGTTTA
This sequence comes from Archips xylosteana, assembly GCA_947563465.1. NCBI lineage: Eukaryota > Metazoa > Arthropoda > Insecta > Lepidoptera > Tortricidae > Archips > Archips xylosteana. The sequence goes on along the minus strand of OX387345.1, from coordinate 216,678 downwards.
GCTTGGGATAAGCCTTATTTTCCTGTTAATTCGCTTTGCAGGGTTTCTGTGGCTGATAAAAATGGTCTCGCCGGAAGATCAGCGCTGGCTCCACCCCAGGAGTCCGCATTTATGCTGAGGCGGGACCTTTTTCGTACACTTTATCATATATTATTTTATTTTTATTTTATTGTTTTTTTATATTTTTAAAATTGTATTGTCTTAATAGTTGTGTTTTTTTTTTTATTTTTGTGTGTGCGAAATAAATTTTTTCATTCATTCATTCATTCATAAATAAATAAATAAGGCTCATCCCAAACTCAGGCCAAACCTCTCGCAAACCAGTGATTTTTGGCGTTCCTGAATAGCAGTTCAAACCAAACCCAACCCAAACTATTGAATTACCACTACCAAACCCGTGAAGGCCCTTTCCTGAATTTAGCCCCAGGTCGTTTCATATCTACAGATACCGAACGTGTCAGACACATGCCGTGGCAGACAAAATAATATTCTTCCATACAGTGTCTATTAACGAATTCATATCTAAAAAAGCCCGGCCAGTGTGCGTAAAGAATTTTATTATTCTGTCGGTGTCTGATACGGCACATGTCTGACACGCTCCGAGTTTGTAGATATGAATCGACCTTTATAATTTGCATACTTACATATTTAAAACTTGTTCTATTTCTATTTAAAAGCGAAAAAGTTTTTCGGGTGCGCCGGTGGGATTCGAACCCACGACTCCTGGGTATGAACCCCAACGGGTGTTCTACCAATTGAACCACGTCGCATCCAACCGACTCCCCCGAAATTCTTAATCGCTTACATACGCCAACAGTGGCGTGTGGTAACATCCATCGCAACTATTAGAAGCTACGACTCCTACAATACAATACAATACAATACAAATATTCTTTATTGAGCACCAAAAACAAAGTACAGAAAAAAATAATACTCCTAACTAAGACTCCTACGTTCCAAATTACATTGGAAATGCGTAAGAAATGATGTACCACATCTATTTATTCAAATTTTATTTATTTTCTTAGCAGTACGGCTGCTCACCGAATCTAAGATTATTTAAAAGCGAAAAAGTTTTTCGGGTGCGCCGGTGGGATTCGAACCCACGTCTCCTGGGTATGCGCTCCAACGGGTGTTCTACCAATTGAACCACGTCGCATCCAACCGACTCCCCCGAAATTCTTAATCGCTTACATACGCCAACAGTGGCGTGTGGTAACATCCATCGCAACTATTAGAAGCTACGACTCCTACGTTCCAAATTACATTGGAAATAAAATAAAATAAAATAAATGAAAATATTATTTATTTTATTAGCAGTACGGCTGCTCACCGAATCTAAGATTATTTAAAAGCGAAAAAGTTAGTGATGCGACGTGGTTCAATTGGTAGAACACCCGTTGGAGCGCATACCCAGGAGACGTGGGTTCGAATCCCACCGGCGCACCCGAAAAACTTTTTCGCTTTTAAATAATCTTAGATTCGGTGAGCAGCCGTACTGCTAATAAAATAAATAATATTTGTTCTATTTCGGTCGTCAATGCAAATGTTCCATAGTCCTATTGGCTCTTCAAATACTTACTTTTGTAACTTTTTGTTTAGGAGTTTGCAATATTTAAACACACTCAAAATTAACGTCTTATTGACCTGTAGTGTTTGCTTCTGTATGATTGTATGTATGTATGTATAACTCTTTATTGTACATAGAACATGAAAATTAACAGTTAATAAGAGAAACAGATGTACAAAGGCGAACTTATCCCTTAAAGGAATCTCTTCCAGTTAACCTTTGAACGATTGACAGGACATCAGAGTCAAGAGTAGGCATACAATGCAGATGCATTGTCAGGCATGCCTGCGAATAAAGTTTTTTTATCTACCTAATTACAGTATCCCGTTGCTGTTTATAATTTAATGCAATAGCTGTTAAGTCAAATGAGTTATCCTTGTAGGAAGTTATGAACATTTGGTTAAATTACTGAAATGTGCTAAAATTGCAAAAAGAATCATCTGACAATTTCTAGGTTAATGGCATAAGTACCTGGGCGACCGAGCTCTGCTCGGGCAGAAACTCGGTACCAAGCGTTTTCCCAGAGATAAGACCAAGCTAGATCAATTTTTCATCCCCGAAAACCCCCAAATACCAAATTTCATCAAAATCGTTGGAACCGTTTCCGAGATCCTGATTATATACACCGGACGGGTGGGGGGGGGGGGGGTTGAGAGGGGGGGAGGGGATGCGGGGGAGGGAGCGCGGGGGCATTAAAGGGGGGATGAAAATTTCATTGATTTTGCCGTAGGATGCACCGTTTTCAAGATATTTGACAAAAACACCGGAGGGGGTGGAGGGGTGAGTCACGTTAAACTATCGTCCGTAAACCGACTTTACAGACAACCGGCTTTTCCTGTTCTGTGCTCCCAATAGGGAACGTGCACATAGACGGTGCTGCCAACTGGTGCCATCAATTTGAATGTTTTACCTTGATAAGTTTGTTTTACTGTCCGCATAGTGTCTCTTCTGTCGCATTAGTGCTGCCGCCTATAGTTACTGCACGTTCCCTATAATACTTTTTCTAACAAAAAAGTAACTTTTTCTCTCAAAAGAAGAAACTTGACGTTTTTTCATGAAAAATAAACTTAAAAAAAAAAACTAAAAATCTTGAAAAAATACGTGGAATCGAACCGAGGTCGGCTGGATCCGCGACCACCCGATTTCTAATGTGCCATTATGATCTGCTCGAAGTCGGCGAAATTTAGCTTTGTATTCTAATGCAAACAAAAATAGCCGGAAAACACGAGTAAAAGCGATTTTCTGAAAATGAAACATTGCTAGATCAGTTTTTCATCCCCGAAAACCCCCACATACCAAATTTCATCGAAATCGTTGGAGCCGTTTCCGAGATCCTGATTATATATATATATATATATACATATATACAAGAATTGCTCGTTTAAAGGTATTAGATTAGATAGAGTGATAAATCAAACAAATCTAACGAGTTTAAAATAACTAACAGTTTCTGTAGATGTTTTTGAATGTATCTTATCAGGAACCACGGACTGAATTACTATAAAATAATACGGACACAGTCACATTTGCTAATAATAAGTTTGTCGTCATAATTAGCAAAAGTAACCAAACGTGTATGTATAATAATTTATCCTCTTTTAGTACAGTCGTCAACAATTTTATCTGATCATTTAGTAACTCTTCATCACCGCGTGACTAACTGCACAAAAGAGTAGTTAAGAATGTCGGAGATTGTACCAGGAAAATTTGGAACGAGAAATACCTACGACAAAATATGAGCCAAGTCTGGAAATACTAAATGGACCAGAACAGGTTTACCGTTCTATTTATGATGAAAATTTTCGTGTATGCAAAATTTTCAATACTATTCATAAGAAAACCGATTTTCTAAAGATACAAAATGACTTATTTCGTGGTCGGCAATGCACCTGTGATTCCCCTTGTATTGTGGGTGTCCATGGGTAACGGTGATCGCTCTCCGTGACCCGTCTGCTCGTTTGGCTCTTCTTATATAAAAAAAAAAAGAAAAAAAAGGCAACAATTGATGCTCTAATGAACGTCGAAGAATCTACCATCGGTTCGGAAAAATCCTGTTGAGAAGAATCTGGCAAGAAACTCAACATTGTATATTTTTTCAAACAGATCTACATTGTTATTAAATAACATACATCTAAAGTACAACTAATTTTTTTAACACTAGCGTATCTAATACGCTATTTGAGACTAGGGATCACCAATATGGATCGGAATTATTTCCAAAGAAGTTTTAACGAACTTGGCCCATTTATTCACATTGCGTGTATAGTTTTGGTTGGATGGTTCCTGTAAAACCGCTGTTCTGTATTTGCAGGCGGTGAGCTGCACGTGAGCTTGTACCTACTTACTCGTATATGTTTCCTCAAGTAACCGGCGAGCGGTGGTTTGTTTGTCTCGTCTACTGCCGCCACCTAAACTGTGTTGAATAAACCAAAGTGCATTAAAAAGTTAGTGCTAAGATACGTCTTCATGCTGGGTAATGTTATTTAATAAGTAGTAGATAGAAATAATAATAGAAAGAATAGAAAGACTGTTTCACTGACTTGGCCGTATAAGACTAAAATTTTTGCATAGACTTTGCTTTTATGATGTAGGAAGGTTGTAGGCTAATAGGAATGAGGACAAATTAAGTATTGAAATTCCGTCGAAATAGGGAATAAACTAGATTTATATGTTCGATTCAGAGTGACCCTATTTCCGTAACAATGATTACTAAACTTTTCAATGGCCTACAAGTAGATAATTACCTATAATATTATTAAAAAAAACATGGATACGAATGGACTTGAGAACGTCATCAGACATGTAAAAATCGACTATTTTTTAACGACCGCTTTAGCCTAGTTGGTAGTGACCCTGCCTACGAAGCAAGAGGTCCTGGGTTCAAATCCCGGTAAGGGCATTTATTTGTGTGATGAGCACGAATATTTGTTCCTGAGTTATGGATGTTTTCTATGTATTTAAGTATTTATTTATCTATATAAGTATGTCTATCGTCGTCTAGTACCCATAGTACAAGCTTTGCTTAGTTTGGGACTAGGTCAATTTGTGTGAGATTGTCCCCCCCCCTAATATTATTTATTTATTTATTTAATACATAAAGTTACTTGTACTCGTAAAATTAGGTAGGATCAACTTCGAGAAAGAGGTCAATCGACGAATTAGACTCGGCTGATCAGGACGCTCCGTAATATCTTGTCATCCAATATAATATCTAAAGTCAAAAGTCTTTGATCAGTATGTGTGTTGCCAGTGGTGACTTATGGCACTGAGACGTGGACGCTAACGATGGGCTTCATAAAAAAGCTCGAAGTCACTCAGAGGAAAATGGAGAGGGCTATGCTCGGAGTTTCTCCGCGGGATCGCATTAGAAATGATGAATTTCGCGCAAGAACTAAATTCACCGACATGGCTCGAAGAATCGCCAGACTCAAGTGGCAGTGGGCCGGGCACATCGCTCGTACAACTGATGGCCGAGGGGGCAAACAGGTTCTCGAGTGGCGTCCACGGACCGGAAGACGCGGTGTAGGTGTAGGTAGAACAAGATAAAGCGACGACCTGGTTTAGGTTGCGGGATCGCGTTGGATGCGATCTGTTTGGTGGGGCCTATGTTCAGCAGTGGACGTCTTTCGGCTGAAATGATGATGATCAATGACTGTAATAATGTGTGATTACAACTTGTCAGTGCTGCTGTGGTTGCTGCTAGCGGCGAGCGACGCCGGCCCGGCGTGGCCGCGCTGCGGGCCCGGCGCGCGCGCCGCCTGCGACGCCGCCGCGCCGCGCCGCGCCGGCGGCTGGCTCACGAGGGACTACGTCGTTGACGGTACGTACTTTGTTATTTTATATCACACCAAGCAATACCAATTGGGATGCACCAAAAAAAATAACCTATAGTTTTTATATTTTTTTTGGAAAGAATAGGATATTTTAAGATACCATTTTCATCGATTTTGAATTTGGTTGAATATTTAATTTTTTATATTTTTTTTTAAGAAATACGTTGGATGACGTCACAGTGAGAGAGCCACGTTCCATTGCCTAGAAAAATTCAAGTCGTACATAACATAATCTGTGGCACTACTGGGGAGCTACTCCAAAATTCGAAAATCGAAGTTCGTATCGCATCGTCTTGCTCGCTCTTGTATTAAATACTATTAGCGTGAGAGAAATGACACGATACGAAGTTCGAATTTTGCACTTCGTAGTATAAGGCCTAATTTGTGTTGTCACTGTCAATTATTTATTTATTTATTTATTTAGGCAATAATCCCATTCACAATTACAATAATACATAATACAAGCACGGCTTAGAGGATCCTAAATGAACCATGACAAAATAGTTTTATTTATTTCTCTTCTTTTAGCTTCGATTATTCCTGTTTGTTTAATGGTGTGATAGTAAATAGATATTTTTTATTAAAATCTGATATTTATTATTTTCTTATATTTACTAGTAACGTAGTAATTTAAGAATTAAATTTGTAAAAATACCTTGGAAATACTCGTATACATTTCGGACTTTACGATAAATGACACCTGTTTAAAGCCAGGTGCGCATCATGTGATTAAAGTTTTGTCTTTGTCACTCTTTGCTATTCTGCCGTACTTAAGCTAAAAAAGGGTTAAGCCTCATTTGGTCAGTTTCGAGTTAATGATGCCAAATTACAGAGCGCAAAATTCTCTACATTTTGTTCTAAGACACATATCTCCTACATTCTACGGTTTCGGAGATACAGATTGTCGTGAAACAGTTAAGTGACACTTTTTTTCAGACTTACTTAATTAAATACTAGTTAAGCCACAAAAATTGTCTATAAGAGGGCAAAAGGCTCTTAGCTTCACGAAATCTACTTGTTTTTTAATAATTTGCTTAGTTAAAACGAAGTTAACCATTTTTCCTAGCCTAAAAATAAGTAAAGATCCTTTAACTCTGTTAAAGGCTAGTTAACTTCTCATAAATATTTCGTTAAAAACTAGACTATAAACAAGTTAACATAAAAAACTTAATTGAAAATCAGTTAAGATCCTTTAACCCTCTTTAACCTAAGTAAAACTTTTTTTTTATACACTATAAAAATCTAAATAACCAATCACCTGTTTTTTTAAAACGAAGAGAAATAAATATTTTGTAAATAATCTTTAGTTAAAATAAAGTTAAGCCACATTGCTAGGCTAGAAGTAAGTTATCTGCTGTTCGCATTCCGCGGCGCGGACGCACGATTGGTCAAATTAGGGAGCCGGGGAACAGTGCGGACGTGGTTGTGCGGGCGACGTTTCATTGCGTTCCCGCCATGTCTCGTAACACAGGAAGGTAAGACATTAATTCTGTACCTACTACTGAGTTTTCGTTATTTATTCATATGGTTATAATTTAATATAGGGACTTAAGGATTGCAGTTACAGGTCGATTCACAAGAATTGGCACGAATGGATCGAATGAGTGAATGAAAGTATTTATGTTACCTATTTGAATACATCATCATCATCATCATTTCAGCCGAAAGACGTCCACTGCTGAACATAGGCCGCCCCCAAGGCTCGCCAAACAGATCGGCCCTGCTCCATCCGCATCCAATGCGTTCCCGCCACCTTCACCAGGTCGTCGCTCCATCTTTTTGAAGGCCTACCTACACTGCATCTTCCGGTCTGCGGAAGCCACTCGAGAACCTTTCGGCCCCATCGGCCGTCAGTTCTACGAGCGATGTGTCCTGCCCACTGCTTCTTAAGTCTAGCGATTCTTCGAGCTATATCCGTGACTTTAGTTCTTGCGCGGATTTCATCATTTCTAATGCGATCCCGCAGATAAACTCCAAGCATAGCTCTCTCCATCGCCCTCTGAGTGACTTTGAGCTTTCTTATGAGGCCCATCGTTAGCGACCACGTCTCAGTGCCATAAGTCATCACTGGCAACACACACTGATCAAAGACTTTTGACTTGAGACACTGCGGTGTATTGGATGACAAGATATTGCGGAGCTTCCCGAACACTGCCCAGCCGAGTCTAATTCGTCGATTGACCTCTTTTTCGAAGTTGGTATGTATTTGGAATAAAACCTGTCTAGGTTTTATTACATTAAAAAGGCTTTGGTATAAAAATCGAGAATTTAGTGTATTTTGGGAACAGGCCGTTTTGTGAATCAATCATTATAGGAATCGGGTGTTCTGCAATTTCAAATTTAGGGTATTTTGGGAATGGAGCCTTCTGTGTATCGGCTTTTATGAGCTCCAATCCATTTGAAATTGGCTCATATTGAGAAAACTGCAAATCAAGAACGGTTAATTTTGGTAATAAGTTAATTTGGGTTTCATTCGTTATGAAAATAGTTTGTTTTAGATATTGGGTCGTATTCGTATTGAGTTTAGTGTCGAATGCACTGGAAAGGGATGCTACCTAATTAGTTAAATTTTCATAATAAAATTATGAAAATTTCCTACGTGTGTCCATTTGTTAATGAAGACTGATATAAAGTGCCTTATTTAATTGTTAATTACGAAATACGATTATTAATAAGTAAAGAGACAACACAATCCCACAAAAACATTTCATGTTAAATGTTGCCAAGACGAGACCATGTAGCTCGCATTGTCAAAAAGTAATCAGATCTCTTGTAGAGCCAAGTTTCTAACCCTACGTGCCCAGCTCTAAATCTATAAGCCCTAATTTTACACTAATTAATCTCGTAGGCATGCAAACCGTGGACTAAACTGGCGAGTCGGCCGCACGAACCTTTTGCAATTCGGCATATGGGCTTGAACTTAAAAATCTATTCAATCTTTTAAACTCTTTCCGTGCAGCCGACTCGCCAGTTTAGTCCACGGTTTGCACGCCTACGAGATTAATTAGTGTAAAATTAGGGCTTGTAGATTTAGAGCTGGGCATGTAGGGTTAGAAACTTGGCTCTACAAGAGATCTGATTGCTTTTTGACAGTGCGAGCTACATGGTCTCCTCTTAGCAACATTTAACATGAAATGTTTTTGTGGGATTTCATTTCTTTTTGGTAGGGGATGATATACTAAAAATCCTAAAATACATATCTTATTATTTATAACAAGGGTAACAAGGACCCTCTATATCAATTTTCAGACCTCTAGCATCAAAATTTGCGGAAGTCTCATACATAGTTTAAGGGGTTGGGGGGGTAAAAGTTTCAAGTTGTAAGATTTTTTCGTTGTTTGTATACTATTACTAGCTTACATACCAAATTTCAGCTTTCTAGGACTTCAGGAAGTACCTTAAGAATTTTGATGATCAGTGAATCAGTGACGAAATTGGGGGTTTTTAGACATTGATAAAATCTAAAGTATAGCTACAACATTCAAACTTTGTATGTTTCATGTTTGTACTAGTTTCATTATATCTTGAAATTTTCAACTATTTAACATCATCCAAAGCAAAGTTATAAGAGTTCAAAAAAACGACGAAACGTTTCGAGAAAAGGTAGGTAGTGCCCTTGCGCTCCGCTTGGCTCGTCTTGGCGGGGGCACTCCCGTGCCCCCAGATTCCTTCTTTTGTTATAGGTAAACGTTTTTCAAAAACGTTTACCTATAACAAAAAGGAGTAATTGTGTTGTCTCTTTACTTATTAATAATCGTATTTCAAAATTATTTGAGATCAGTGTAATGTAAACCTATCTACTGATCTCAAATAATTTTGTTATAGGTAAACGTTTTTTATTTATTATATGCTTGAAGCTACTGATAGGTAAACCTATCTACTGATCTCAAATAATTTTGTTATAGGTAAACGTTTTTTAGTTATTGTATGCTTGATGTTACTGATAGGTAAACCTATCTATTGATCTAAAGATCTCAAAAAAAATTGTTATAGGTAAACATGTTTAGGTTATTATATGCTTGAAGTTACTGATAGATAAACCTATCGATCTCAAATATTTTTATTTTGTGTATTTAGGTGATTTTTTGTTTAATTTGATACGAATTTTAATTTCTAATAAACGATTAATACGGAGTAACGTTTTTTTTCTTCAACTTATCACTAATCCATCCTAAGCTATAACGAGGTTAACTACAAGCAATATTTTCTTAACCCCTCTTTAGCTAAGTAATGTTGCATAAATTCATGACATAAAAAAAAATATTTGAAGTTTGCTTAGTTAAATAAAGGTTAAAATCCCTTTGCCATTTTTTGTTATCTAGTGACGTAGCTCTTTTCAATATCATACTTGGTTACAGAACAGTTATGCAGCTTAACTTGTTTATACCTAAGCAATGCTGAATAACTGTGTAATAGTTTTTTTGGTAGTGACAGTAACATGAAATTACTAAGCTAAAAGTAAGTTACGGTATGGTTAGCCCTGTTTTAGTATCATAATTAGTGCAACATTAGAAATAAAAAGCTTAACTTAATTAAAAAAAAGTGATTTTAAGTATTATATTGATAATTATTTTCAATAGAAATTGGTCCATGTGATAGGTGAGAAAATTAGCTAATTTTCTCTCTAAGAAAGTTCACTCTATCTTACATAGTTTTTTAGAGACATCAATCCCCGCCTTTTTTGACGATATCTCAAAATCGACTAGTCGGGTTTAACCCTTTTTTAGCTAAAGTACGGCAGTATTATAAGCAGGACAGCAACATTTCAAACTGTCAATTTGCTTTAGAGTGTAGATTTGCTTTATATTTGCCTTTGTGACGATTCGCTGCAGGGGTCAAATGAAGGTCATTACTTAAATTTTCTTTATTTAATTCAGTTTATCATATTTTTGGAATCTAATTTCTGAAAACGCTTCACAAAGCCTATTTCTCCAAACGGTTTTCGATTTATTATACGTTGTCAAAAATTGGGACATCCCAATTGCACTGCTCTTTCCCGGACCATAACTACAAAATGCTCCTGCAGGGTAATTATGTTTTTTTTTTGACATTCGGCATCGGGTTGTAATGACAGTTTTTGTACGGCTGTGACAGCTGGCTGTTTCCGATATCAATTGTCTGTCAGCCCAAACAAGAACTGTCAAAATGAACGCGAGGCGATTGCGAGGGAGTTAGACAATTACCTGCTGTTTAGGGTTTATACCCACACAAGGCGTACTTTTTACAGTTGCTTTTTTCAAACTAAATGAAACCACCTTTTTGACCGTTTTTGACGTCCGAATAGCCTAGATGTTAGAGAACCTGACTACGAAGCTTGATTTTAAACTTTCGTGATTTTCACTCATAATTACTAAACTAAAACGTGTTAACTCGTGACCACGGTTGCTGCAATGTGGCCGAAACGTCGAGGTAAATAAATAAATATTTATTGCGTGATAAGTCCCGTTTAGTTTAGTAATTACGAAGCTTGAGGTCCCGGGTTCGATTCCCGGTCGGGGCAGACATTTGTGTGAATAATACAAATGTTTGTGCTTGGGTCTTGGGTGTTTAATATGTGTGTATCTTTCTATAATAAGTATGTTTATCCGTTGTCTAGTACTTACCCTTAGTTCGGGACTAGGTCAATTGGTGTGAATTGTCCCGTGATATTTATTTTTATTTACTTTGTTCTAAAATGTAAATCGCGCGTCGCCTGCGCGTAAAAATTATGCCGCGCGCATTATGCATGTGGAGTAATTGATCGACCTCGTGTCACAATTTGAAGTCATCATCATTCAAAATAAATGATCGTATTTTAATTTTTTTAAGTAATTTCATTTTTAATTATATCAACCAGAAGACGTTCACTGCTGAATAAAGGCCTCCGCCGAGGAGTTCGCAACTTTCCTGTGACCTTTACTAGATCGTACAGCCATCTTGTTGGGGCCCTTCCTACGTTACGTCTTCTGATTTGCGGTCGTCACCTTTCTGCCCTTCTGATTTGCCGTCGGTTCTTCGAACAATGTGCCCCCTGCCACTCGTGTCTGGCCAGTCTTCGAGCTGTGTCAGTGACTAGATCTCCTAATTTCTGATTCGATCTCATTTTGCAGGCAAACGTTTGACTTTGGCCATATCGATCCGTGATGGAGACGAAATGCAGGTGTGGCGCTGCGAGCGCTCGCCGTCCTTCTCGCTCGGCGCCGCCGCGCCGGCGTTCCTCGCGCCGCACCCCGTCGCCGCCGTGCACCTTATTGGCTGCCGAGCCCCTCCCGAGAGCTCCTACGCGGAACTCCTTCAGCGACTTAACATAAAGACGACCCGCCTCAGCATCATCTCTCACTCGACCCAATCTTTCGATGCGCTTCTCGTCGAATCGACTCTCTCGGAACTCACCGTCCATTCGGATCGGCTGGTGAAACTCGAAAACGACTTCGCGCATCTCGACACGCTCAAAATGCTCAGTCTGAAGAGGATTTCGATGACGACAGACCAGTTTATGTCCTTACGGAATATTGTAGAGCTGAGCCTCGTCAAGTGCGGGCTCGAAGAGATTCCGGACCTGAGAATGTTTAGTCGGCTGCAGTGGCTGACGCTGCGGGACGGGCGGCTTGTTGACGCGAGCCGACTGCCGACGGCGCCGGCGCTGCGGACGCTCGTTCTGGAGGCGCCCGATGCCGCGCTGGCCGCCATGCCCCGCCTCAACAACGTTATTTTCATCAACACTTACGTAATGGATAGTATCTTCGGGAACTGCAGCGAGCTGGAGAGTGTGTTGGTAGTGCGTGGATTCTTGAGCGAGCTGCGCGCGGGCTGGCTGACGGGCTGCGTGCGACTTCGAAGCCTCAATCTCAGCCACGGCGCTTTAGAAACTTTACCACAATCGCTGTTGACTGACGCTGTCGCTTTAGCGCTTCTCGATCTGAGTTACAACAGGCTGCGCGCTCTACCGGATGACTTGTTGGAGCAAACTACACGTCTCACGCATCTTAACGTGAGTCACAACATGTTGTTAGCCATACCGGATGACTTCCTCGTTCACGCGGGCCGGCTGTTGCATCTCGACCTCAGTCACAACTGGCTGGTGGCCGTGCCCGGTGCTCTGCTGAGTGGAACGCGCGAACTGAAGCACCTCAACCTCAGCCACAACCGGCTGACAGTTCTGCCGAGATCGTTGTTGCCCGCCGGGAGTGCCATCGCGAACAGCTTGGACCTCGATGTCAGCCACAATAAGTTCAGTGAGATGCCGCGCGTCTTCTGGACCAAGGTGAAACTCTTCAAGAGTCTTGACTTCGGACGACTTTAAATTTTTATGCACAGAACAATAAACATCACTAGGAAGGTACTTACTTAATTCAATTATTTATAATTTTTAGGAACGAGTTAGCTTAGCTATGAAATATCTTTTTGTATTTATTTTTTCAACTTCATTTTTTATTACTTTTACGGTCATCCCGTGAAATCATATATTTCATACTAAATACAAACTGAAATATAGATGCACAGAAAAAACCCCAGAAAAAAGACCAATGCTGGGAATCGAAGCATCTATATTTCAGTTTGTATTTAGTATGAAATATATGATTTCACGGGATGACCGTAAAAGTAATAAAAAATGAAGTTGAAAAAATAAATACAAAAAGATACACTTCATAGCTAAGCTAACTTGTTTAAAGTTGCACAGTAGCGCCATCTCTTGTCCAGGTGAGCGGTTAGTTCCGAAGGAGTGGTAAAATCTCTCGATAGAGGGTGTAACATAGATGAGCGCTTGTCACTGCATAAGGTGATGATTTAGCAGACTGAAATGTATGATGTATAGGAAAGATTCGTGTCTAATCTCTAGACCAGTGGTGTTGTAGGGGTATGGCACACGGCACGGAATGCTGAGGACCTGGGTTCAATTCCCAGCATTGGTCTTTTTTCTGGGGTTTTTTCTGTGCATCTATATTTCAGTTTGTATTTAGTATGAAATATATGATTTTAGGAACGCTCTGTTATAGATGTGTGGCGGTGAGGACGAAGAGACAGTTGCAAAAATTGTTTCAGCGGATAATTACCTGAAATGGTATAAGTTTGAAACCTTCGACAGGTAAACATTTAAGTAGGCGGCACTAAGCTGTCTCGCAGTTTGCAGAACTACGAAAAGTACAGTCGACCAGGGTGGAACCTCTTCACAGTCAATTTCCCGATTACTTCTTTGGCAGATATACTTAGGGAATCTCAACATGACATTTGCAACAAAAAGTTTCCATCCTGGTACGCAATTCAATTTACTTGACTGTACGGCAGTAAACTTTACATACCTATTTACATTGTTTGTAACTAAAGAATGTCTGCAATTTCTATCGTTTGTTAATTTAATTTTAAACAATATTTAAACGAAGGTCGTTATTTTATTGCGCAACAGGAAGCGACGGTCCAATGACGTTGCTTTGACAAATTACACCTAAATAGATTCAATGTACGGTCGGCCAAGAAAGTGGTCAACCAGTTTTGATATTAAGTTTCTGTGAGATCTAAATATCGCTACGGTTTACTTTTCTGAGTGAAGTCATTAGTCCTGTCATCGTATTATAGCAAGGGAAAATCGACCTCGTTGTATCATGTCGTGCAAATGAACTTCAACCGTAGGGTGGTAGACCATATTTTTGGCCGGCTGTACAGGTCGATTCACAAGAGCTGGCAAGAATGGATCGAATGAGCTAATAAAAGTATCTACGTGTTACCTATTTGAATACACTTCACACAAATATGAAAATGACATGCATCAATCATTTTCCTACAAAAATGTCAAAGTGTCATTACTATCGTTCTATCCATTCGTGCCAACTCTTGTGAATCGACCTATAGATAGATAGATCCACAGCATCATAGGTTAATACCTACACATTACAAAAGAATCTTTGATGTAGGTATTGTTTTAGTTTTTTAACTAAGGTACCCAATACATCCCTGTATTGTTTTTTTATATAATTATTTTTTTTATTTACTTAATTCTATATTTGTATGATTTTTTTAATTTGTAATTTATTATATTTTAATTTGAAAAGATGACTTTCTGCCAAGTTTCTTGCGGCGCATTCTTCTTGGCAATGATGGTCCTTACGAAAGCGCAGGTAGTTTAAAAAAAATTGACATGTAAAAGAGCCTTTTGCAGCCTACTTGCAGAATAAACGTTTTGATTTTGATTTTAAAAAAAAATTAAGTAGCATTTATTTAAAGCATCTCAAACAAAGGATCGTGGGTTCAAGCTCGGGCTGGCACATCTAAGTTTTTCGGTTCTGGAATGCGGTTAGATTTTTGAAATTCCGAGAAGAGGCCTGTGTCCTGCAGGAAACTAAAACTAACCGAAATTTAATTTAATAGCATCAAATGTGTTTTCGGTACGTATCATCAAAGAAACCTTTGGGTCCCACGATGTAAACATAAGTAGCAAATTTATTCTTGTCCTTATGATAATTTGCGACATAAAGATACATTTCGGCCATCGCTCATAGCCCCCTCCCCCCGCGTCGCGCCTCCTCCGGCACCCGCTCGTAATTACCGCCGCAGATTGATTTATTCGCGCGCTGAGTTACGGCCGCTGCGTGCGTGCAGGTGGGACCCGCCATCACAATCCCGTTGGCCGTCTCTTTCTACCGCCGCTTTATACTTCTGGACAAATGGAAAAAAGTCTATAGAAAAATAATAATTTAAAAATATTTACAGAGATGTACAATCAAACTACATAAATAATATCATGTCGAAATACTCCGGATTAATTCTGAGACACAGTGTATGACCAATTTCATCCTAATCCGTTCAGCCATTGTAGCGTGAAAGAGTAACACAAACACAATATGCACATACTCAAAATACCTACTAGTAGAAGAGAATCCCAATCATCATCATCCCAGCTTATACAGGGTGTAATCGTTAAGTGTGCACAGGCGATAATTCCGTAAGTATTACAGATATCAAAAATTTTGAACCTGATAATGAAAGTACGTTACTAATGAGTAAAATGACATCAATAACTTGCTAAAAATAAAAAGTGAAATATCCAAAATTATGACATTAAACATTCCCATACATTTAGTACCAGATTAGTAGAAATGTGTTAGATTCTGTCTACACCTACTAGCCCAATCTACTGTCACACGCAGAAGCTCGCCTACCCGCTCTCTACACAGATTTCGGAAGTTCCTATTCTTGCAAGTCACCGGTCACGGAAAAAGCTTAAAAATTTGTATCTTGTATCTTCTGTACAATAAACTCATTTCTACGATAAAAAATACGTCTTCATTGAGTTGGAATCCTGAAAGCCACCGAATCCTGCACAGATTCCTTGTTTTAAACGGTTATTTTATAAGCTTACTGATACTGAAGAAAACTGTTATTAACCTAACAAAGTAATAAAACTATCTTTTAAGTGAATGAAATCAATATTATTTATTTCATAGTAACGTGTCTAAATAGGTGGGGCCGGGAAAAGGGTTATTAGATAAAAGTTTGTAAAAGCGAAACATTGTGATAGAAGTGACCTAGTGGAACTATGTCACGCAGAGTCAGCTGGTTCCGTCGTTATCGCGCCGCTGCTCGTGGCCGCGGTTGTCGCGAGCAACAAGTGCTGCCGGAGATAAGCCCGCCTCAGCCATCCAGCGAGCTGGGGCAGAGACACCAATTAATGACTTAAATATTAGGCCGGCTTACACAAACCCGAGTTAACTACATATACTGGATGTCCTTAGCCTCTGGACAAATACTAATACTACTGGTTTAGCAAGTCAGGGTCAAGTAAGTCAGTCTAATTAAGCAAATAACTATTTTACGATATTGCTAAGTATCAGTCTTATCCATGGTTTCATTATTTGTCCAGAGGCTAAGGTCACTTTTTATAATGTAACTTTGTATAATGTAATGCTAACCCAGGGCTAAGAGGTGTCAAAATGTATGTATGGAACTGTCATCTTTAACCTAGGGTTAACGATGATTTTACAAGTTTTTCGCAGTGACTGAAACATTATATTATTTACGTTATCAACCCCTAAGACCCTTTTGAAAAATAATAGACAAAATCTTTCGCATTTATAATGTTAATAAAATAGAATAGAACCATCATCACCGTCATCATCTCAGCCTTTAGTGAAAACGTCCCACTGAAAGGCACAGGCCTCCTCTAAGAAAGAGAGGGCTTGGTCTGTAGTTCCCATGTGGGCCCAGTGTGGTTTGGGAACTTCACACACACCAATGAATTTATTCGCAGGTATATGCAGGTTTCTACACGACGCGTTCCTTCACTGTATAGCTCATGGTAAATTTCAAATGTACCTACCAAACTTGCACATACCAAACTTGCGAAAAAGTTAAAAGTGCAAGCCCGGGTTTGAACGACGACCCTCTGCTCGAAAGACCAAAGTAATAAACTTCCACAGTACTACACCACATTGACAGACATCTTTATTTACTTGTTCTTGATTAAGTAACACCTAGCTGCAGAATGAGCATAAATCATACAGAAGTATACATAAATAATGGGGCAGTTACATCAATTGACCTTCCAAACTAATACTAGTAGGAGTACCTGTCATTTGACCTTTAAATCCTTTGTATACATTCCTCTTGCATTGTTGCAAAAGTATTACAAAATATAACAAGTAACTCAGCTGTGCTAATCATCTGCGGGCTGTTGATCAGATTAAATATGTTCAGCCCACAGCCCAGCAGCGTCTAGTGGTGCGGACGCAGCATCACCACTTGATGCACTCCACTCGCCCTCTTGAGTTTCTCGTACTTTGTTTTTCTTCCCTATAGGAAGACAGAGGGATGTAAGCCCGTAAAGCAACATAATGTGTGCTTAAAGTTGTGTTAGCCACTTAAAGTGGTAATGTATATCAGGGGCTAAATTCAGGAACGGCCCAAAACGGTTTGCGAGCGGTACTTCGATCGTTTGCGAGAGGATAGGGATGAACTGCTATTCAGGAACAAAAATCACTGGTTTGCGAGAGGTTTGGGTTGAGATTGGGATGAGCCTTATGTTTTTCTTTCTAGGAAACCGCAAACCGTATTAGGCTGTTCGTGAATTTAGCCCCAGGAAGAGCTACGGTAAGGAGCAGCCGATGGCTAGTTGGTGCAACGGAATACACGTTTTCACTTGAATTGTAATTTTATGAGCATGTCGTGTGTCGCATGCGTGTTGGGCACCGTTAATCAAATAGCTAACTTCGTTAATCGCTAATCCATTACTAAAAAAGTTAACTTTGTTAAACGTTAAAGCGTTACATTCCGTTAACGTTAATCATTAATCTGTCACTATGTAATGAAAATTGTGGGTCCCCTTGGCCTTAGAAGGCTGAAATTTTGCATAAAATAATGATTGATTTGTCGAAATGTCAAATGATGATGATAATGATAGATGATTGCATGTTGCCGTGGCCGGATTTTTGTTTTATTCGTTGAAAGATATGAAGAAGTTTTACCACAAATCGGAATTCTGCGCGAACGAAGTCGCGGGTAAAAGCTGGTCTACTTATGAAAACTGTTGGTTCGGGATCGCCACTCACACACTCGTCACTCTAAGCGCCGACGCTAATTAATAAAACGATCAAACGAATCATATGAATCGAATTTCTTCGCAGTTTTCTCACTCACACGGACCGGCCAGACATAGAAAACTAGTCTAGTGCGTTATATTTGGTAAACATTAGGCACTGGCGTAACGATTAACGCACTTGATGAAGTTTAACGGAAGTTAACGAGTCCGTTAACAGTTTTTTAAGTTAACTTAATTATTATTAATACTATTTTCTATCATACACCAAACAACACATTAAGTATCGACCAAGAAATTCCTTTACCACCCCGAGGTTCAATGTCAGTTTTACCTATTGACTATTTTTATACAATTAATTAACCAGTGTTTGATCTCTATCTCACTAGATGAAAAGTAGGTACAAATGAGGGCAACGGTGTAGGCCAATTGTTATGTCTATGTTGATAACGTAACAATATACATGATCCTGGGACTTCTTCATCTGAAGAATCATGTAATAAAGTCAGCTGTACACTCGACTGTAGCTGCTGGTGTGAACTCGCCTACCAATTACAGCTCCGCGTCGAATTCTCTTCAGCGCCGCGTTATCAGTTAGTTTTGGTTCGCTAATTTTAGTAGGTAATTTGTCGAGCTTCGTCAAATATACTGTTGTGTTTAACACGCGTTTATTGGTGCTTAAATTATAATACGTCTGTGAAAATTTGCATGATTACGGCTCTTTCACACGGCAACGTCCCGTTTTTGCGGGTTAGGTTTTTTGCAGGATCCCGTTTAGTAGTATACGTGCTACTGTGGTAACATTCACACGAGCATTCGGTTTGTTTTGAAAGAGCCGTTACACCGACGATTCATAAAATAGCAGCTTACGACCTCGTACTCGAACACCTCCTCCTTCGTCCTATAGATACTCTATTATAAGATTTATCACACTGGATGCGTTCTGCAATCGCGGTCAGGTCAAATTGAACGCAGCCCGCATTATGTATGAACAACAATGTCGGTTTCTATTCAGATCGCACGCACGCGCAATATAATAGAGACTCATCATCATCATCATCATTTCAGCCGAAAGACGTCCACTGCTGAACATAGGCCTCCCCCAAGGCTCGCCAAACAGATCGGCCCTGTGCCATCCGCATCCAATGCGTTCCCGCTACCTTCACCAGGTCGTCGCTCCATCTTGTTGGAGGCCTACCTACACTGCGTCTTCCGGTCCGCGGACGCCACTTGAGAACCTTTCGGCCCCATCGGCCGTCAGTTCTACGGGCGATGTGCCCTGCCCACTGCCACTTAAGTCTAGCGATTCTTCGAGCTATGTCCGTGACTTTAGTTCTCGCGCGGATTTCATCATTTCTAATGCGATCCCGCAGAGAAACTCCAAGCATAGCCCTCTCCATCGCCCTCTGAGTGACCTTGAGCTTCCTTATAAGACCCATCGTTAGCGGCCACGTCTCAGTGCCATAAGTCATCACTGGCAACACACACTGGTCAAAGACTTTTGACTTGAGACACTGCGGTATATCGGATGACAAGATATTGCGGAGCTTCCCGAACGCTGCCCAGCCGAGTCTAATTCGTCGATTGACCTCTTTCTCGAAGTTGCACCTACCCAATTGGATTGTATGTCCCAGATAGATATAGTCGTCAACAACTTCGAGCAAAGTATCTCCGATTACGACGGGAGTTGGTACAACAAGGGCGTTCGACATGACCTTCGTCTTGTCCATGTTCAATTTAAGACCAACTCTCTCGGAGACTCTTCCGAGGTCAACGAGCATCGCACTGAGGTCCTCCAAGGTCTCAGCCTTAAGCACCACGTCGTCGGCAAATCGAAGGTGAGTGAAGTATTCGCCATTTACATTGATGCCACGCCCTTCCCAGTTCAGAGTCTTGAACGCATCCTCTAGTGCAGCGGTGAACAGTTTCGAAGAGATAACATCACCTTGTCTGACTCCCCGCTGCAATAGAATGGGCTTCGACATCTGATCCTGAAGTTGGACGGACATTGTGGCGTTATTATACAGACACTTCAACACTTCGATGTACCGGTAATAGAGACTGCATTGTCACAACAACAACAACAACATTTTGTTCATACATAATGCGGGCTGCGTTCAATTTGACCGCTTACGCAGGACGCATTCAGTGTGACAAATTCTTATAACTTTCATTCGTTATTTGTGATATTTATTTTAAACTAGTGTTAACAAGCTGCTTTGCCTAGCCTAGGTACCTCTACGTATGTAAACAGAACTCTCTATTCTTATTGAAAGTTAATCCCCCCCTCCAGGTTATCCCTCGGGAACTCCGTGGAGGAGGTCAGTACTTCTGCTGGTACTTCTACTTTCTAAAAGAGATGAAATCGCACAAGAACTATATAAGTTCTCCGACATAGCTCGAAGAATCGCCAGACTCAAAGCTGTGGGCACAACGCTCGAAGAGCTGATAGCCTATGGCCAAAAGGTTCTCGAGTGGCGTCCACAGACCGGAAGTCGCAGTGTAAATAATGACCATGATGATGATGATTGGATTATTAAGATAGCTGAACGGATTAGCTCATTGAAATGGCAATGGGCAGACCATATATCAAGTAAAACAGATGGCTGTTGGGGCCGAAAAGTTCTGGAGTCCACCAACGAGATGGGCAGACGATTTGGTAAAGGCCGCAGGTTCAAGGTGGATGCAAGTCGGGTCCAACCGTAATGATTAGGTATCAATGAGCAGTGGAAGTCTTATGGCTGAAATAATGATCTTGATGATGATGATCTACTTACATTGACACAAGCCCGTAGAAACCTTCATTAATAAATTGACAAACAAGAAGAAGTACAACGCCAAAGTTTTTGTCTTAAATGTACAAGTCGGTAACTATAATACGGCTTTCATTACCGCAGGAATGGTTTTCACATTTCTACAGCGCAAATCCTCGCAAATTGAAAATTGTGGTTATTAAATTCTGAATTAGCTGGTCGGACACTTCCCGCGTACTGCCGCATTCCGGCGCCGCGCCGGTCCGGTCGCCGTGCATTCCGCGGCGACACCGTCCGGTAATCAAGCTGGGTTTATTCATCGCCGGAATGCGTTCACGTTGTGACGCCCAGTGGCCGGCTGGCCGCGCCGGCTCTTTGAGGCGGGACTCCGATTGTGTGCTTGTTCTGCTGACACCTGTGAAAATAACTTTATAGTATGTGAACCAGTGATTTTATTTTTGTTTTCATTTATTAATTGAAATATTTAATGAAACAGCATTACAGACAAGGCAGGGAACTGTCAAATCCATACAATTTTAACTACGTCTAACACGTAGCGCTGAAAATATTAACAGCATTTACATTTACAATCAATTAAGTTGAAGTCGTCCTTCGCCGCATAGACTTTTATATATGACTACATATTATGTATAATCTTCCAGCTACTAGTTTACTGGCTCACATCCCAGGCCAATAAAAGAATACCTTTAATCCATCGTGGTTAGGTTCGTTAATTACCTTGACTCCCTTACAGCGGCACCCTCACGTTTTCTAATTTTTAAAAGAACATTCCAAACAAATATTCTTTAGCCTGGTTAGGTTAGTGTCATCATCACAATTATGCACATTAATCATTCAACAGTTAAATCTTGGACACAACAAACGATAGGACAAACGATATAACAAAGAAAAAATATGCGGAACAAAGCTTATGCCATACATTATTAGGAGAAAAGTAGATATGCGACATAACAATAGGACTAACATATTTATGCCATCTATACAGGGTGACATCTAAGACGTAATACAAAATTATATTTTCTGGATCCACTCATGATTACGTACGATCAACTTTTATTATGGGACCAACTTCGAAAACGTAAACACAAAATCGACGTCTCCATACAAATTGCGAAACCAGTTGATTGCTTTTAGTATGGGAGGCTTAATTTTTTTCTACCGGTTTCGATATTACTCCCATAATAAAAGTTGATCGTACGTAATCATGAGTGGATCCAGAAAATATAATTTTGTATTACGTTTTGGATGTCACCCTGAAAAGGCCCCCTTTTGACATTTAAATCATTCAAAATTATTAAATTAGTTTGAATACTCAGCGATTGTTCGGAGCAATAACGAGAGACGCCGCGGCGCGCCGGCTGTTTGCGGACGGCGATACCTTTAGAGTCAATTTACATTTCACAACTCGATCGTTTGTTCTGTGATAAACTTCATCGGCAAAAGTAAAATAAAGCAGTACTTAGAAAATAATACTTGTAATTTTAGTAGGTAGATACAACAAATTTAAATTCATTATAAACGTTACTTCAATTCATATAATTAAATAACATTGTTCTTAGACTTTCAAATGTGTAAAGGGAAGTCACAAGTTTTTATACAGGGTAGTTTTTTAATAAGTGCACAAATTTTAATATGTAATTCAATGTCGTTAAAATTACAAATTTCAGCATTTTTCGTTATAATGTTTATCACTTAATTTTTTTATTTTTCATAGCAACTCGACCAATTTTTGGATGAATTACTATGAACAACCCAAATTTCAAAATGTAAAAAAAAAAATCTCGAACAAGCAATCGTGACCTATCAACGATACTGAAACACATATCAGTAGGTACACTGATTAAAAAAATACCTGTATAAGCCTAAGACTATATGGAAGTAATTAAATTGAAATAAAACAAATTAAGTACTTAACCTTTTACTATTTCAGCATGACAAATTTTACGGCTTAGCGTTCAAACTCATTATCTGTAGACTTTTATAAGAGTGAAACCCACGCGTGAATCCAACTAGCGTTGGCCGGTTTATCCAATTTATTCAAACAAATGACCAAACAGGTCAGTACACCGGCACTCGTCGATCTTTACAGTTTCCCACAAACTCCAGGCGCTCTCGGAAACTTTTCTGGGTTGGCCGCAACTCGCCGGCGAGCGAGAGACGCGGTTTTGCGCCGCAAATAAAGAGCGAACTTTCTTCGCTTTCTTATGGCCAGTGTTTCTTTTAGCTTCCAAGAAATAATGAGAACATAGCGTCCGACAGAAGTTACCTTTTCTGAAATATACGCAACAAAATAAACTCGGAGAGCGTATTACTAACTAACTAACTAACTGTGTGTTACTCAAAATAAAATAGCCAGCATCAAGTAATAAACTTTACTTTATCAAGATTATCATCCCTCCACTTCTAAAATCGACTTACTTATATATGGAAACATTTTGTCAACTGCAACTAAAAATCCTAGAAAACATTTACAAAGATATTCAAGTCAAACTTGCCCAAACAAAGAAATTATCCCTGGTTCATTTTAAAACATCATATTATTTTTTTAACTTCATCTCTCGTTACAAAGCAGTAAGAATTATGTTCGTTTAATTAAGCAATTGCTTATCTGAAGTAAGTGCACGGTGTTTTTACAATTAATACGGCTATCCTAAACTTAAAATAAAATAAATCTAATACTAAAAACCAGTATTTCAAAAGGCACTCCCCAGGCATGGTTCCGAAGATACTGGCAGCGTTCCCTATTTGAATAGCTAAGCTAATTCTTTGTCCGAGGAAGCCGCCAGCTCTTCGGTCCCCTGTGAGGTCGACTAGCCTCTTTGTATTTTCTTTACGAGACCTGAAAGCTCTACACCCCACGGACCAAGCATCTTGACACTGAATGGTACAAAGCGCTTACATTATTTTCCAATAAATATAAAACAAAATACTATTCTATACTGGGTGGCCTTAGCCTCTGGATAAATACTAATACTACTGGTTTAGCAAGATATTTAAAACCAAACTGCAAAGTATCACAACAATCAGTCCAATATTTACCGAAAAACTAACGGTTTTCAATGTATCACTTTGAAGTAGCCTGTTTATTTGGATGATATGATTACATAGAAAATTGTCTAATTAAGCAAATAACTATTTTACGATATTGCTGAGTATCAGTCTTATCCATGGTTTCATTATTTGTCCAGAGGCTAAGGTCACCTTGTATAAGGTAAAGTAATATTTCATAACAGAGCAGCTCTTTACTCTTTACAAAACACAGGTTAGATCGTGTATAGGTATGGAATATTAGTGTCTCCTTTGGACGGTTCAGCCAAGAACAGTTAGCAGCATCGGATGTCTAAGGACTCATTGGTGATTGGTCTATCGGAAACAGGGAACAGAGCCTCGAACTTCGTCGTAGCATTACTTGTTTGTTTTTAGCGGATTCATTTTGGTTTTAGTCAGATAAAAGAATATTCATACTTAGTTGAAATGAAATCAAATCATGAACTCAATGTATGTACGGACATCTCAAATTTAATAAGACTAATTAAAACAAATGAGTTAGAGCATTATATTGTCCAGCATTAACCGAGTAAGAAACACTCATTTTAAGATTATTTAAAAGCGAAAAATAAAAGCTTCTTCGTAGCTTCTAATAGTTGCGATGGATGTTACCACACGCCACTGTTGGCGTATGTAAGCGATTAAGAATTTCGGGAAGCCGGTTGGGATCGACGTGGTTCAATTGGTAGAACACCCAGGTTGGGGCACATACCCTGGAAACGTGGGTTCGAATCCCACCGGCGCACCCGAAAAACTTATTCGCTTTTAAATAATCTTAGATTCGGTAAGCAGCCGTACTGCTAATAAAATAAATAATAATTGAACATTCATTTTGTATAACCAGTTTGATTTCACCGTATGAACCAATATGACCCACGACGAAAAACTAAAAAACTAAAGAACACTGATCTCTCAGTAGATTAGTTGATTAGATTACTATGTTAGACTATTAGTCTATTATGCTAGCCTGTAATTAACCGAGTTGGTTAAGGTTGGTGGTGCTCACGTCTCCAGGGTGGCCTCGTATTATTTATATGTAAGAAATAACAGTTCTTGGCGGAGTGTATCATAAATAGTAATAGGCGATTACTCGCGACGCGGGATAATGTTTGTCGAGCGGCCATGTTGTTTGCACGCGCCTTCGACTTGCCGGTATTTATCTTGCGCAAAATAAATCTTGAGTTATGGCTACTACACTGTTAGAAAACTAATTTTGCACGTAAATTCCGAAAAACTTAAGTGTTAGCCCGGGTGTTTAAACCCGGGTGTTTAACAACGACCCTCCGCTTGAGAGGCCGTAGGTCAAACCATATGGCTATCTACCACTGCTTTTGTTACGGATCAGTAAGTATTATTGATGTGTCTTTAGTCAAAATTCTTTGACCAATGTGTGTTGCCGGTGATGAATTATGTGTACTGAGACGTGGCCGCTAACGATGGGCCTCGTAAGAAAACTCAATGTTGCTCAGAGAGCGATGGAGAGGGCTATGCTCGGGGTTTCTCTGCAGGGTCGCATTAGAAATGATGAGATCAGCACAAGAACTAAAATCACTGACATAGCTTAGCTTAGTAGACTCAAATGGCAGTAAGCAGGGCACATCCCCATAGAACTGGTGGCCGATGGGGCTAAAAGGTTCTCGAGTGGCGTCCACGGACCGGAAGACGCAGTGTAGGAAGGTCTCCAACGAGAAGCGACAACCTAGTTAAGGTTGCGGTCACGCGTTGGATGCGGATGGCACAGGGTCGATCTGTTTGACGAGCCTTGGGAGAGGCTTATGTTCAGCAGTGGACGTCTTCCGGCTGAAATGATGATGACGATGGTTATAGATGTCATTTACGATACTCACTAGAGAAATGTCTTTTTGAACCACAATCTCTCTAATAACCCACTTTTGAGCAATAATTTTCGTTACAGAGCTGGGAAGTAAACATAAATGAATTTTTAGTTTCATAGGTGCCTTGCGCTTTTAGCACGCGTAACCTTTGTTTTGCTCATACTTCTGTGGCGGCGCGACACATCCGGTGCCGGGGACGGCCGCGGTTCCACGCCAACACTTCACACTTCGTATCATGCCGTTCCGCTTACTCTGATAGTATTACACATAAGAGTGAAAGAAATGTCACGACACGAACTTCGAATTTAGAACTTCGTAGTAGCCTCAGTAATGGCCGCACTCGCGCCTGCATTCGATTAGCGCCCGGCGCTACACAACATGTCGCTTTTGTTTTTAGGCTGGATATAACTTAGTTTTAGAATACAGAAGCAAAAGCTTCATCATCGCTTCAGCCAAAAGACGTGCACTGCTGTACATAGGCCTAGGTGTGCCAAATGAAGCGGTCTTACGCCATCCGCATCCAACACGTTCTCGCAACCTCAACCAGGTCGCCGCTCTAAGTTCTTGGAGGCCTATCTACACTGCGTCTTTGGGTCCGTTATGATTATGATAACATCTGCATGATAGATTATGGAATGATTAATGTCAACATGACATTTGCAATGAAAAGGCTACACCCTGGTACGTGTTTCTTCGACTGTACATAAAGCGTAGAGTTAGCTTTGGCCGATCTTTGGCTATGTTTGCAGGAAAAAACTGAAAGTAAGAAAACTCGTTATCACCTAATTACCTTTTCCTGTATATAAATATTTGAGTCACACAATCTGATTCATTTTCATTTGCCAAATAAAGTGTCGTGCGTGTTGCCGCGTCACAAAGCGCGGAGCGGCAAACTCCTAAACGAATGTTGTCGTAAGTGCCATTGAGTGTGAGTTACGAGTATCGCGCGACGTGCGAGTGCGAGTCGGAATATGAGTGCGAGTGCCAGTGCACGGCAAACAGCGCGTAAGCAGGAACGATGAGCCCGCCTATGAATTATTAACTAATCGCGAGCGGCATTACTTATTCGCCAACGAGGGGGTATAATTAAGTTTGATGGCCGATTCCTGGCGTTATCTGCTTATCTCGGCTTTACTGGTTGTCTCGGATCGGATATGAGCTAGTGGTGTATTGCGTATATCCTCTGAAAGCTGAAAGACGTGCACTCCTCAAGGAATTTTAACTAGGTGGTCGCGCCATCTTGTTGGAGACCTACCTACACTTCGTCTTTTGGTCCGTAAACAACATTCGAGAACCTTTTCCCCTGCCCACTGCTACTCGAGTCTGGCAATTCTTCGAGCTCTGTCGGTGACATTAGTTCATGCGTGGATTTCATAATTTTGAAACTTCGAGTACCTAACCTATTGCCCTCTCCATCATTCTCTGAGTGACCTCGAGCTTTCTTCTGAGGCCCATCGTTAGCGGCCACGTCTCAGTGCCATAAACTCATCACAGGCAACACACACTGGTCTAAGACTTCTGACTTGACACACTGCGGTACATTGGATGACAAAGCTGCTGCTCCCGAAAGCTGCCCAGCCTAGTCTGATTCGTCGTATAGTGCGTTAACTATGTTATTATGTTAATGGCAATTTGCCCTCGTTTTGCGTGTGCAGTGGCGTGCGAAGCGTTGAACGCAAAAGACTTTAAACGAAAACGAAAGCTAGCACTCTCCGAGCGCCCCTCGCGACGTAAGGGATACATCTTATTTATGGTTCAATTTGAGCGGAATTTATCAGGCGCGTTATAAATTCGAGCAGGTGAGCGATAAATCACGTCCGGTCCGGTTCCGGACCGCGGCCGGAGCGGCGCCGGAGAGCCGTGCGGCGACGGCACGGTAAACAGCTCGTCGGTTACGTCATTACGAGCTTAACTCGGAGCCTTTGCGAGTCAAAGCCTTATTGACCCGGCAAATGATAAAACAGCCGACTTCCGGGAAACAATCAGGGTATTATTCCTCTCGGGGCCCTCCCCCTCCTCACGCGTGATTTTCCCGTCCTAAACAAACTAGGCTAAATCTGAGAGCACACACGACGGGCAGATAGTCCGCGGAGCTGTGTCTATGATTATATTTAAAGGGGGAGGCTTTGTAAACGCGCGGCGTGGTGCAGTACGCATATACTCAGAAGGCATTTACTTTGTTCGCTGAAGACGTGTGACGACGAGTTACCCGCTTTCATTATGGAAGTAAGACGTCATTAAAACTCTTAATGAATTCTCTTTAAAAATCCGTTTTGTTGCAAAGCGTCGGCAGGTGTGAGGCGCAGGAACGAAGCGGCCGCCGGAAAAGAGAAATAATAGAGACGGCGCAGGGAGGGGGGAGGGAGAGGGCCGCAGCGCGCGCGCCGCAGTAAGCGCAGATCACTCCGAAACCAACTTACAGATAGCTATTCTAACCCTGCTGTCATTTTGTACATTCGAAATAATCATGTATGTAAGAAAAATATATACATATATAATTTCCCCGCTAACGCCTATAAGCCAAAGACTACTAAAAACACGGGATAATTGGTTGTCTGGAAGAGATCGCTTTTGAGCGAAATGACCGCCTATTGTCTGCTTGAATTTTTATTTTTGTAATGTCACTGTACCGTTTTTGGTTTTCAATAAAGAATAATTGTATTATTGGTACATAATATTATCCCATCCTATAGACTGGCTAAAACCAAAAAGTGGTTTCTGGGAAATTGCAAACGTTTTTGTCATAAAATTCCAAAAAGATACAAAATTCAAATTCATTCTCAAGCAATGATTAATAGGTAGGTACCTAAAAAGCGTTTGAATAAAAACGTACCTTGCTGAGTTGCTTGCCGGATTCATCACAACAGGGTTTTTCCGAACCGGTCGTAGATTCCAAGACTTTTGTGTCAGTTCGTCCCACTGCAGGGCAACAGGCCTTCTCTCAGAATGAGTGGGGTTGGACCTTACTTCCCACATGGGCCCAGTGCGGATTGGGAACTTCACACACACCACTGAATTTCTGCGTAGGTGTATGCTGGTTTACTCACATGTAATTTCACATATAAATTCCGAAAAACTCAGTCAGTCAGTGCAAGCCGGGGTTTGAACCCATCTTTGAATTATTTTTAATGGCGTCAATACCTATCTCTATTGAATATTTTTTTTGCAATTTTGCTTCCTTCCCGTACTGCGGCTGTCGCGCCGCGTCGCGCGGCCTCTCGCGCTAACGTCGTTATAAAGTTGGCGACGCTCCTCCCGCACTGGCCTGCCGACTGCCAAGCCGTTCTGACCCCTGCGCCCCCGAGACAAGGTCCTCCCGCTGCAGCCAGTTGCTCTTGCAGTTTGTAGTGCATTCTTTAGTAATTGTTAGTGCAATTATTCGCGTCTAGTGATCGTCGCCGGCGCTTGGCAAGCGTTCTACACGTGAGGGTCTACGATGTCCAAGCACATTATAATTAGGGTAATAGAAATGTCACATCAGAACAAAGCAGCCATTACAAACCTAAAATCATGGTCCTTAGACTCGAAAAAAGATAAGGTACTCATAAGAGCCATTAGCGGCCTACTTACTGAAAAAAAAAACTTAAAAAAAACACGTTTTCTCGTATAGGTATTGTACAGTACAATTATAAAAGTAACTCTATGTTGTACACCACAAATAAAACAATACAAAAAACAATATTTGAGGTAAGCAATAGGCGGCCTTACCACTTCGAAGCAATCACTTCCAGGCAACCTTTTACAATGGAAATATTAAAGTAAGGAATTGATAATCATCAGGTGTATTTACGTTGGTTTTGTGACTGTGATGTCGGTGTGATAGGGTGCTGATGGACACGTTACTGAATATCGAAAGTTATATACCTATCGACTATATTGAAATATCGAAAGGGTTGTATACCTACTTAACATGACAAAGTTTTTTTCTGAAACCGTGAACTCAGGATTTATTAAAACAGCATCTCTATATAATAGCTCCTATTAAGTTAGGTTAGTTTTTAACAATCTGAAAAAAAATACGGTTTCAGAAAGAATCTAATTTACCATGAAACCTGCACATACCTGCAAACCAATTCAACAGTGCGCGTGACGTTCCCAACCCACACTGGCCTCACGCGGTACAGCTCAAGCCCATTCTGAGATTCGGTTAGGGAGATACGTGTAGGTAGAGGCCGAAGATGTTATCTTTGTCTCGGTCATGTTGTGTATGTAGTTAGTTCAGGGAGTCTACTTATGGTGATGATTGCCTAAATACTATAACCCTCCCCCCCCCCCCCTGCAACGCGCGTAATTAGGTTATGATCCCTTGTTTGCGTTTTTGGATTGCCTCTAATTACCGATCCCGATTTGTTTGGACAGGCCGCAGCTACAAATAATCGTACTCATATTGTTAATTGCGTTTAAATCGGAGGATGTTTGTTCATGTTCAACATTCCACGTTATTTGTACGGTGGCAATAATAAGCCAATAACGTTAGATGATTCAGAAATAAATTGGATTGGAAACGTCAGCAAGCTTAGGTAGACGCCAAAGGAGTTGTTTTTAAGGGTCTCATTCTAAATTCCTAACATTGTTTGTCCTAATGTAATGTTTGTCCTAATGATCGTTTGTCCTAACACTTTTTTTCTCGGAAACCGTGGATTTTTCAGGAACTTTTTTGTGATTATCCTCTAGAACTCTATAGGTTAGGTTAGGTTTGTTTTATAAAAATCCAGAACAATTAATAGATTTTAAATAAAAAGAGTTAGGACAAACGATCATTAGGACAAACATTACATTAGGACAAATAATCATTAGGGATTTAGATATAGAGCCGTTTTTTAAAGCTTTTTATTAACTTGAAATGTAGTTTGTTCGGATGGAATCTGTCAACTCAAATTTGAGGTAGATATCTTCAACCGATTGAGCTGAAATTTTGCATGCATGTGTAAATCCGATGACAATGTTGTAATATTATTATGACATTAAACTTATCTGATGACGAAGCTCTCTTGAGGTGGCCATAGGAACTCTGTAATAAAACGATACGACCGCTTCGAGTTTGGGCTCGTTTGATTCGTCTACGAGTATTGGTAACCAGGAGAAAAAATTACGCAGCAAAAAAGCTTGTAGGTACCTGTTAAAACAAAAACTTATTAATGCTTAGGTCCTTAACTTTCTGCTTACCAATTCCAGATGGAATATTAGTCTACCTTTGATGACTTTTCCAGTTTACTGCAGGGAGCGTAAGATGCCAGACAAGCCGTTCAGCAAATGAAACTTTTTTTTTTGGAAACTAGTTTACTTATATGTAGCAGTAAACTAGTTAGTTACTTGCGACTTTACCCACACGTTTGCGCTAATCTTAACGATTTTCCGCAGGCTCTTCCCAACCACAGCGGTTAAATTTGAAAATCGCCACAAATACACGTAGGTACCTATTCCCACGCTCATGCCCAACTCTGCCCTGCACTGGGACTTATAAAGGCTGAAATGTGAATGATGATGACAAACCTATTTATATTAAAAAATGAAGGATCCTCGAAAATAACTATAAATGTGTTGACAAAGATATTGGAGCTCATGCAAGCAAATACATACATACTTATAGTTCCAGAGCCACCCCGTATAGTTCTGATCAGTTACCGTCTTCCCCGTAATTCGCGTGACGTCGAGACCTGACGGGTGCCCCGAAAAATATTCATTTATTCGCATAAACATACGAAAAAAGTATTTATTGTGTATTTAACTGACGTCATGCTATAAGGCAGTTCTGTTTCTGATTTTCTACGCTACTTAATAATTATGTTGACGATGACGACTGTACCTATGCTTAGAATATCTATTTAGGTACATCTCTGCTGTACTCTTACAGCAGATGTTTCCGTCCTCGCTGCGGGGCGTAATTAAAACCAGCTTACTTTTTACGGCTTCGTTCATGCCCAATTTTGAACTGATTTTATTAAAAGGCTCATTTCCTCATGATGCCGCTGAGGTTACTATAGAGTGCGACGCTCACTCAGTTAACGTTTTGACTTACATTATCTTTTTTGGTCACGATAACTAATTGTTAAAATAATGCAATCACTTAGCGCGAGCAGATCGACATAGTTGGCACAAGAAAGGTGCTCTTTATCACGTTAACCCGGAGTAGGCTACTTAGAAAATCGTTACCAAATAGTCGTGACCTCCAATTATGTAAGACTGCGGAGTTAAAACGTGTGTAAAGTTTGAATAACATTATTCCTTGACACCATGGTGGGTAGTATCAAAAAAATACAGCAAGAACATGGTAGCTGCCACGCGGCGCGGGGCAGTAATAAAACATTTATTAGTTTTCTTGTTTTCGCAACGAAGAAAGTTGGCGTAGTTTTTATATCAGGCGCAGCGCCCCGCGGCGCGGCCGACGGCGATGCAGGCGTCTAGTTGTAACACGGTGCTAGATGTTTTACTTATTCAAAGTTAATCTCGTCACTTCTCTGGCTCATACATCTCGCTGTTGAGCTTTTAGTTCTTCGGCAAGCCCAGCGAGGATTGGAAACTTCACAGTTTCACACCCACCATCGAACCGCCGCGTAAGTGTATACACAGCTTTTCTTACAATGTTGTCCTTCACTGGAAAACTCATAGTCTGATACATGTCGACAGTGGAAAGGAAAGAGTTCTAAAGCGCCAAAATGCTACTTTGAGAAATGATTTTTAAAGATTTTTTTTATATAATGCTTGCCGTTTAGTTAAATTCCTCAAATACCTACTAAGGCGCAAAAAGTGCTATGACTGACTGAAAACAATTATAATCGAACTACATAAAGCCTATTTTGACCCTTTTTCCTTTTCACTGTCGATATAAGTAAATTCCATAGAACACGGCAGTGAGATGAGATAAGTAATTACTTTACTTTTACTTACTTTAAGTCTGTTTGAATTAAAGTTGCGAGCAAAAATTCAACATAATCTAGCATTTAATCGGGTACGTGTCAAAATATATAAAGTTTAAAAATAATAATGGACGAAGTACATAATGGTCATTTGATATAATGCAATTTTCTTGGAAATTCTCAACTTAACAGGATTTTCATAAAATAAACCTAACCTAACCTAAACCAATCTGTAGATTACACGATTAAAAAAATTCGTTTTATCAATAGTTTCATAGAAAATTTTAGTATGTATTATAAACTTTATACATTTTGATATGTAGGTATCCAATATTAATATTACGCTCTAGTTATTAGCCTGATTTGACAGCAGCCTCCAGCGCGGAAGCATCATATTTCAAAATACTAGAATAGCATTATAATTAGCTCTGTTTACGATGCACATGCAAATTGACGCATTGCCTGCATACGCTCCATTTAGCCCACATCAGCGAATGGGCCGGCGACAAGAATAACAGGCGATGAGCGATGGATGGTATGTTAATAGCGGCGACGCAGCGGGCGCGGACTATCACCGCGAATGTCATGCAACGCCATCTCTGCAGGCTAATTGTCTAACTCCCTCGCAATCGCCATCGCGTTCATTTTGACAGTTCTTGTATGGGCTGACAATTGGTATCGGAAACAGACAGCTGTCACAGCCATACAAAAACTGTCATTTCAATTCGAAGCCAATTGTCAAAAAAGTTAGACAATTACCCTGGCTGGTGGGGCGGTCAGAGTCGCCATCATCAGGTATCGATACAACAGTTTGCCCTGGCTATAGGTAACGCCATGAGAGTTGAGCCGAATGATTACACACACAGCTACATAAAGCACTGATTGCAAAAAAGTAGCGAGTGAATGAAAATGTGAGTTATATGTATGATCTTATGATGAAATACCTACGCAATACTATGCATATCATTTTTCCTTTTTTCCTATAACCTATTTCATTTAAATAACCCAATTTGAAACTGATAAGAAATATTTGCAACAAAAGAATCGGTACCTATTGATATTTAGTGAAAAATTTATTTATCTGATTTAAATAAAATGGATCTTAATATTTTATTTTCTGTTTTGTTTGAACTAGATGTATTTTCCTACATATTTCTTAACGAAATAGGTTAAAGAAATTTTTAGTCAATCTTGTAATTCACTGTTGAGTCTGTTGAACTTGCTGTCGGTACGAATAAATGTCAAAATCACGCTGTCATTACACGTCATGTTCTTGTGTGCGTGACCTCAACTCTCCTGGCGTTACCTATAGGTACCTGAAATATATTTCAGGAGGTTCTTGAGTGGGTTAAACAACCCTGTAAATATTTATCATGATATTTATGGTTGGCAAATGCTATGTGACGTTGCTCGTAGAACCGACGTAGGGCGGTAAGGTTCTATATGGGCAAAAAACCGCTTGTATGCGGGCAGTGCAGGACCGATCGTTATAGATTTTTTTATTAATTATACAAAGTTTAACTAATGTCATCAAAGTGTCCAAATTTTTGAACTCCACCTAAATGTTTTAGTCGTTTTAATATCAGAACGACTTCTTATATTTCTCGCAAATAGTTTGTTTCGTTTATCAAATACAATCCGACGTTATTTATTTGTTTCCGCGATACATCGCAGCCGTCGGCCGTCCCCGGTGATCCATCCTCATCGCTCAGCGCCGCCCGCGCACCCGCGGCGGCCACCAATGACATCTCTCAAACCGAAATGAAAACATGACCTAAATGTAGAAGAATTCAATAAAAGCTGCGTTATCGTATAAAGCTGAATCGTGGGCACGAGCCCAGATGCATACATATCTTTGAGCCTTTCGGAATTTATATGTGAAATTGTGAAACTAGCGTGACCCAGCAAACGTTGTTTTACCATTATAAACATAGCGGTATAAAAAATAGCCTACAACCTATTCTCAGACCTACCAAATGTAGAGAAAAAGTTTCATACAAATCGGTCAAGCCGTTTCGGAGGAGTTTGATAACAAACACCGTGACACGAGATTTTCATATATTAGACTAGCTGGTGCCCGCGACTCCGTCCGCGAAGAATAGCGGTATAAAAAATAGCCTACGACCTATTGTCAGACCTACCGAGTATGGACAAAAAAATTGATAAAAATCAGCCAAACCGTCTCGCAAGAGTTCGATAACAAACACCGTGACACGTGAGATTTTTATATATAAGATTAAATCTAAGCTGCAAACCACGAGGTTTTCGGTAAAGAAAAAACATCGTGAGGAAACCTCCTCACACCTACATAATAAGATAATTCGGTGATGTTTCTGAAGTTGAAACCCGCATAGATCCTGCGTGGGAACACCCATACGCTTTCATTCTGAGGATGCTTGTGTTCAACAGTGGGGTGCTTATAGGCCGGAGATCCTCATCATATCAGCAAAATAACGTCAGCGTATTATATTAAAGAGTTCCGCAACGACCGGTTTGGCGCTACCCGCGTCCAAATATTCCTTGCTACGTTTACCAGATCGTCGGTCCATCTTGTTGGCAGCTTACCCACGCCGTCTTTTTGTTCGCAGTCACCACTCTACATCAACCTTACTGTCCCATCGGCCATCGGTTCTACGAGCAATGTGCCCTGCCCACTGTCACTTTACTCTGGCAACTCTCCGAGCTATATGTCAGTAAATTTGGTCATCCTGCTAATCTCCTCATTTCTAAGTCGATCACGCAGAGACACTCCGAGCATACATCGCACCATCTCTCTTATTCGAGATGATCCTATTGAGATATTTGAATACAGCTTATTAAATTTCGTTCTCTGTCTTGTCTACGTCGACTTCCAATAAGCATTATACCTTACATTATTTGAACAAAGAATCACCTCCATTATGTGCGGAATGGAGTTGTCAAAGGGCGGGTCGGGTGCTGTTCACGTGTCACGCGATGCTCGACGCGGCGGCGGCTCAAAGGCGACGGCGGCAGACGCTTGTTACTGTGCCCCGCTGCGAGCTTTGAGTCCTGGACTGTTTGCTTGACATCGACTAAGCAACAAACTTCGAACTAATTCTAAATTTTGTTTCACTTTGCATTGGTTTTCAAAACTATACAAGGTATCCTACTCAGCCATCGCCCGCGCAAATCCGGGCGTCCCATGAAACTATTGGCGCATCCATGCCAAAAAAAAAACAAACTATATCTACCAAAACCGTGGTAGTTTCTCAAGCAGAGTGTCGTGCACTCTCTCTCAGTTGCACCTCTAAGTTTTTCGGCGTTTACGTGCGACATACTTACATTTGAAATTTTACATGAGCCGCACGGTGAAGGAAACATGGCGAGGAAACCTCCACACACCTGCTAAGAAATTCAATGGTGTGTGTGTGTGTGTGTGTGTGAAGTTACCGCATGAAAATTAAGGCCCAAGCCCTCTCAATCTGACACGAAGCCTGTGCCCTGCAGTGGGGCGTATATAGCCCGGAAGGATGATGTTGATGATGAAACCTACTTTTCGGTAGGCTTATTAAACTTTGCATGTACTCTTAAACGCCTGAATAACTTATTGTATTGGCAACTCGCGACGTCCTTCGCGCCGCATCCGTCTCCATTTGTACGCGGGTCCGTGTTATTATTTGTGCTAAGGCTTTTCAAATAATTGCTTGCGATTCGGGCGCCATCAAGAACGCGGCGGCGGCACGATGCTCCCGCTTCTGTTTGTTTGTCGTTATCTGCGCGCGCGGCGCAGCCGAAAAGACGCGGATCCAATATAAATGCAAATTAGCCGAAAGACAAACAGATTGCGAGAAATATTAATGTACAGCGAGACGAGTCACCTGCCCGCGCGCCCGACGGCGAACTTTTAAATAAATCATGTCCTACGACACTGCAACTCTGGACCCAGATTTCATTTTGCCATTCTAAGTCAGTTTAGTTTTACTTAGGAATTTTATGCAAAGTGAGTTTCGAACAGTCAAAATTTACACCAGGTAAGTTAAGTACGCTATGCCAGCGGCATAATTTTCTTACGACGACAGTCACCTTATTTTTAGGCAAGCCATCTGCAATACTTTCTAGTACTCATTATCTTTGGACATAAAACAGCTTTAATTTTGTACCTACTTTCGTGGTAAGCCGCACACAGCAACGCGCTAATAATCAAATTGATTACAGCGGATATTTTGTTGTTAATGTGGAACTGTTTAATCATTTTAATACCATAAAATTCGTAGTATTTAGGAAAACCACCACCACTAAGTTCCAGGGTTTTCTCAAAAAATAGAAAACATAGGTTTTTTAATTACTATACCTATCTAAGTAACCTAACCACATAAGTAAGTAGGTACCGTTCCAAAAATCTATTGCAGGACATAAAAATCAACATCTTATAAAAATATTTAATGCCGTTGGATTAAAATAATTGTATTATGCCTTAGAGTATAAAATTTGACACACCTACATTAATTTTCCTTAGTTAGAAAACTTTAATGCGAGACAAGAACTTTTTAATTAGGTAGGTACTTCGTTTACATGACCTGCATCCTTAGAATAATAATTGATTGGCTTCGGCGCATTTTAGTGGCGCCCGCAGGGGCTAGAGGTGCGAAGGCGGTGGATCCTTAAAACATCGAAAGAAAGAAGAATTATATCTTCAATCTTTTTGTAACAAAAAGCACTAATAAATGTAGGTATTTTTTTATTATGAGCGGGATTGAGACAGAAGAAATAGCGGGTCATCTGATGGAAAATGATCACCACCGCCCATAAATACATATCAATAACTCAAAGAGAGTCACTGATCTATTGCCAGCCTTTAAAAATAGGAGAGGGAATAGGGGAGTGGCAGAGGGAGAGGTATTGGGCCCCCAGCACTCTCACTGACCATACGAAATGCAGCAGAAGTACTGCTACTTCTCGCTGGTGTTCTGTGAGAGGGTGGTACTGCCCCGGACGAGCCGGCCCATTCGTGTTGCAGCGGCTAGCTATAACATGGCTCGACCACTACTTGATTAATATAGTTTATTTTTCAAGCAATAAATTGTGTAACTCTCTCTCACACGCAGCTTGATGAAATTTCAATGACATGCTAGAAATTGAAATTATAAAGTTATTTTACAAATAAATTAAATAAATATTACGAGACTGTTAACAACTAGATTAAAGCTTGCGTCATGGACCCTTAGCACACAGAAATTAAACTGATTGAGCATGGTAAAGATCGATAAGCATTGGTCGCGGCGGCGAGCGGCGCGTTATTTATAAGCGGCGCGCGCGCCGGCAGCGGGACCCGCCTCGCCGCCAGCGCCATGTCCGCGCTCGCTCGCTCGCTGCTCGCGCTCGCCGCCGCCGCGCTGCTGCACGGCGCATGCGCGGACCCACAATGCACTACGGTTAAAATAGGTCATACAATAAGCCTTTCAGTTATTTATTACTTCTTTTCATTATAGGCAACGCCTTTCATGTCAACATGGGTACCAACGTAGAATTATTCTATTAATGTAACGAACGAACGTCAGGCAAAAGTTGCCAGCAGCGTGTACACAAGTATAATAATATTTTAAACGTAATGATAGTTAAGCTGAACTCAAATTACTTTTTACTTGCAGGATCGAATGGAAGTTTAGGAGTAGACGTCCTGGAACTTCATTTAGATCAGACAGATAGCATCACTGACCTCCCTCCTGATGACGTAAGATACATATAAATAAAATTAAGTTTTAGTATTATTTATATAGGACATAATCCATAGCTATTAATTAAACAAGATAAAAAATACATAATGTTTCGTTAGTTAGGACAAAAAATTAATACAACCAATTAAGACAATAAAACTGTTGTTCGTTACTAATCAATCAAACATCAACTTTTAGGATTAAATTGACACCAAGTCAACATGTTTCAGCAGATTTTAAAAATACTGATGAAAGAATTGTAAAGGAAATTTGTATTACAAATACACAAAAGATCATAACTACGCAGTTATTTCCTGTTCGTTCCCTGGGCGGCCCACCCGAGACTCCAAATCGAGTCGTTCCACACAAAACTCATCCCGAAAAGTGTTTTCTACGAGTATGTCACTGGCTTACACACATTGGCTCCACTCACATCTTATTGCCATTTTCAAAAGTTTTAAGTGGTTTCTCAGCATGTCTGTGAGCAATTAAATTTACTCTTACTTGGTCGGTATTTAGTTTCCTCACTTTGCTCTCCCATGAAAAGGCGTAAGGCGCCTCCGGGCCGCTTTCAAAGCCCTGTGTCGCCTTCCGCCAGCTTTTACTATGTTCCCAGTGCAGGCATGAGGCGCGAGGAGCTACTTGGTGCAAGTTGAAGAGCCACTTCTCGGACGCTCTGTTCCTTCTTGCAGTCCGATGGTGAATGAGTCACATGTCAGTGAAGTGGCGGAAACAAGCCGGACAAAACATATAATCAAACAATCGGCTCAACAGCTACAGAAATGATTCCGATCCCCATCGACGATCAAAAATACGCATTTACTGTATTATAAAAATTAGTTATGTTATATGTATACGTACTTTTGTAATTTAATAACATTGTAGAACTGTTTGAAAAAATTAAAATATATACCTCGTTGAATTTCTCGCCGGATTATTCTCACGTTCTCAAAAGGGTTTTTCCAAACCGGTGTTAGATTCTTCGACATTCATAAATGCTTAAATTGAATAAATAAGTATACTAGGTATTTTGACTGAAATCATTCTCAGGGACCTTCTGGTACTGAATAGTGTGTGCGTTTTCGAGTGACTCATTTTAACAGTTTCTTGTTGGAATGATATTTTTTACTTCATTTGCTGTGTTGCAGGAATGTCCCTGGTACACCTGGCAGGTGGGCGTGGCGGTGACGGCGTGCGACCCGTTTGGTGACGCGCCGCTGGTGGAGCTGGTCAACGGCGACCAGAGCGTGCACATCGTATGCACCTGGACCGACGGACAGCAGTGCCCCGAGGGGATCGATATGGTCGTGCAACAGGGATGTGCTTGAAGTAATTAAACAGTTCAACAATAAAATACAAGTCGTTTTAATGTCCTCGGCTAAAGACCGATTTCGACAGACTGTTGTAGCATGCACTATCGGTTCACGGTCGACGTTCAAAAATTTTTTATAGCCTTAGTGCCATCTTTGGGATAGTCTTAGCGCAGCGGTAACCATCTCGCTCGGTCGGACGTATTTCAACTGGTTTGACAGCACTTCATCTGGAACAAATAATCTTTCTTGTAAACTTGTAAGTATAATAGTAGCACTTTGTGGCGATAATTTCTAAAATTTTTGCTGTATCACTTCTAAATGTCACTAAAAAAATACATTTTAAAATAAAATTATAAATATCACGGAACAATTCACACCAATTTACCTAGTCCCAAAGTAAGCAAAGCTTTTGTTATGGATAATAGGCAACGGACATACGTACTACTTAATAATAAATAAATCCAAACTTAAATACAATATTAAACATCTAAGACTCGAGCACAAAAATTCGTATTTTTCATACAAATATCTAACTGGGAATCGAACCCGGGGACCTCAAGCCTCTTAGTCAGGGTTCTCTAACCACTAGGCCATCCTGTCATCTAACATTGCTTGAGAGATTAGCGTACGCCTTCTAAATCTAATAAATGTCGATTCATATCTACAGACACCGAGCATGTCAGACACGTGCCGTGGCAGCCGAAATAATATTCATCTAAACAGTTTCTATTAACGAATTCATATCAAAGTCAAAGTCAAAGTCAAAATTCTTTATTCAATTTAGGCATCAAATTTATGCTCCTATAAACGTCGTAAAATCTACCACCGGTTCGGAAAAACCCTGTTGAGAAGAAACCGGCAAGAAACTCAACAAGGTATATTTTTTTCAATCAGATCTACATTGTTATTAAATGACATACATCTAAAGTATATTTACAATTAAATTTTTTAACACAGTAGATACGCTATTTGAGACTAGGGATCGCCAATGCGGATCGGAATTATTTCCAAACATCCCTGTCCATGATATAGTCATTAATTTTATAGTACGCCTTAGATATTAATGTCTTCTTCACAATGGATTTGAATTTTGTATCAGTTTGTTCGGTTATTGTTTTCGGAATTTTATTATAAAAACGTATGCATCTTCCCAGAAACGACTTTTTAGTTTTAGCCAGTCTGTAAAATGGAACTTTAAGCTTCCCTGTGTTTCTAGTAACCTTTGGCTTATCGACGTTAGTGGGAAAATCACATATGTTTTTTCTTACATACATGATTATTTCAAATATATACAACGACGGCAGGGTTAGGATACCTATTTCTTTAAAAAAAGATCTTAAAGAATCGCGTGTCCTTAAGTTATATATCGCTCTGATAGCCCTCTTTTGCAAAATAAAAATTGATTTCAAGTCTGCAGCAGATCCCCATAAAATAAGGCCGTATGAAATGATGCTATTGAAGTAGGAAAAATACACCAACCGTGCCGTCGCCACATCGGTTAGCTGCCGTATCTTTCTGACTGCAAACGCAGCAGAGCTCAACCTATTCGCAATTGCTGTGGTGTGCGATCCCCACTGCAATTTAGAGTCCAGTGTTATATCTATCGTAACACGACCGCGCAGGCGCGGGCCGCGGCTGGCTAGTATACGCATAGAGTATTTTGTCAGTGTCTGACACGGCACGTGTCTGAGACGCTCAGTGTCTGTAGATATCTATCGTAACACGACCGCGCAGGCGCGGGCCGCGGCTGGCTAGTATACGCATAGAGTATTTTGTCAGTGTCTGACACGGCACGTGTCCGAGACGCTCAGTGTCTGTAGATATCAATCGACCTTGTTTCGTAAAGTCATAATTACGCCAGGAACCCGCCATGCCAGCCGCATAATTTTGGTTGGTTAAAATGTAACATGTTTGTGAAGTAAAATACTAAAAAAAATATTCCAACGACTGTGACCATAATTTTAGGCAAGTCATTTGCAATACTTTTACGTACCTACACATTATCTTAGTAAATACATAAAACAGCGTTTATTCTATAAACTGATTGGTGAAAGTCAAATGTCTACGTATCTTACCATGAAAACTATCGTTCCGGCTATATTTATTATACAGACATACGTCAAACATTTGTGCCAAATACAGGCTGTTGCAGGTCGATTCACAAGAGCTGGCACGAATGGATCGAATGAGCGAATAAAAGTATCTGTGTGTTACCCATTTACATACACTTCACACAAATATGAAAACGACATGCATCAGTCATTTTCCTACAAAGCCAGCTCTTGTGAATAGACCTACAACAGGTCTTGTTTACAAACAAGTTGAATTACGTCCAACTGCGCGAGATGGTTGCCACCTGCCTACTACGGATATTCCACAACTGCTTCCCTAGCGAGATTTAAAGCCCAGTTCAGACCTGCAAGAAAACTCATGCAAGTAGCATTACATTGCGGCGGTCGATCGACAACTTTACACTCATTAGCTTTACGGCCTTGCAATGTAATGCAACTTGTACGATTTTTCTTGCGGGTCTAAGCTCGGCTTAATGCAATAGGAATAATATTTTGGAACATGAACCAAGAACCGTCAGATGCGTGCTACGACGGCCTGTCGTAACCGGTCTATGCTGAGGACATTAATTAAAACGACTTGTATTTTGTTGGTGAACCGTTTAATAACTTCAAGCACATCTGAATTGGATGACCACATCGATGCCCCAGGGGCACAGCTGTCCGTTGGTCCAGGTGCATATGATGCGCGCGCGCTGGCCGTCGTCTATCAGTTCAACCTGCGGCGCGGCGCCGTACGAGTCGCACGCCTGCACCAATATTCCCACTTCATCGCCGTACCCGAGACATCCCTGCAACACAGGATATAAATAAACATAAATAAACAATTATTTGTTGTTGACGACTATATCTATCTGGGACATACAATCCAATTGGGTAGGAGCAACTTCGAGAAAGAGGTCAATCGACGAATTAGACTCGGCTGGGCTGCGTTCGGGAAGCTCCGCAATATCTTGTCATCCGATATACCGCAGTGTCTCAAGTCAAAAGTCTTTGACCAGTGTGTGTTGCCAGTGATGACTTATGGCACTGAGACGTGGCCGCTAACGATGGGTCTTATAAGGAAGCTCAAGGTCACTCAGAGGGCGATGGAGAGGGCTATGCTTGGAGTTTCTCTGCGGGATCGCATTAGAAATGATGAAATCCGCGCGAGAACTAAAGTCACGGACATAGCTCGAAGAATCGCTAGACTTAAGTGGCAGTGGGCAGGGCACATCGCCCGTAGAACTGACGGCCGATGGGGCCGAAAGGTTCTCGAGTGGCGTCCGCGGACCGGAAGACGCAGTGTAGGTAGGCCACCAACAAGATGGAGCGACGACCTGGTGAAGGTAGCGGGAACGCATTGGATGCGGATGGCACAGGGCCGATCTGTTTGGCGAGCCTTGGGGGAGGCCTATGTTCAGCAGTGGACGTCTTTCGGCTGAAATGATGATGATGAAACAATTATTTCAGTTAAACACTCGGCAGAATCCACCATAATGAGTCAAAACATGTAATATAAAAAAAAAAATCCGCACATAAAACTGTGACTCGAAAACCCACATACTATTCGGCAGGTACCGGTATAAAAAGCAAAGAATGAAAACACACCGCTGAGGTGTAAAAAGTCAAAGTGCACTATGGTAGCGCCATCTCGCAAACGCAACTTTAGGGGCTTATTTCAAATAGTGAATGACAATGCTTGTTATTTTCTGTAAAATAAAATAAATAAAAAATGTATAGAAAGACAATAAATACTTAGTAGTTTTAGACGCATTTGTTAAAAACAGTTTAAGGAAAAAAAGGATGTTATTATAAAAACTGGTTTTGAGTGTAAAACACAAAATAAGATTCCAGCACCAAACTATGCTGCAAGGAAATAAATTGGTTTAATGATTGTCGAAGAACTATGTTGTTACAATTCTTGTACCTGATTTACACTCTCGCCTTGTCACCTCGCCTCGCGCCTCGCCTCGTCGTCTCGCTCCGGACGCGAGCCTCAAAATCAAGGTAAATCACGAGACGAGGCGCGAGGCGCGCCTGTTCACACTCTCGTCTCGTGGCTCGTCCCGCAGTTCGTCTCGCCACTCGTACGCGAGTGTAAACCAGGTATTGAAGTTGTTTATTTTATTTATTTATTTAAAGAAAAGGAATGGAAATAAAGTTTGTTTCGCTTAAATTTATTTCAGAGAAGGTTGAGGTTGAGTTTCATGTAATTCATTCCCTTCTTTTCTCTACCTATTTGTAATACAAA
Organism: Archips xylosteana; assembly: GCA_947563465.1. Classification (NCBI taxonomy): domain Eukaryota; kingdom Metazoa; phylum Arthropoda; class Insecta; order Lepidoptera; family Tortricidae; genus Archips; species Archips xylosteana. The sequence goes on along the minus strand of OX387345.1, from coordinate 172,966 downwards.
TTACCTTTTAGTAATACAATTTAGGGCCTCTCTTTTATTGACATTTTTTTAAATCTGCTGAAAGATGTTGACTTAATGTCAATTTATTCCTACACATTGATATAAGTAAAATTCACTTATTTCTATCCCACGGACAAAAAACCAACAAAGTTTAGATATTTTCCTATCCTACGGGAATTTCGAAAAATAATTTATTTAGTAATGTCAAGTCTCTAGCACCAGGTGTTTAGGCTGTGTGTTGTCGGTTGTCTGTCAGTCAGTCAGTTAGTCACGGTACTGTTTTGTAAGTAGGTATATGTTCGTGTAAAGAACCCTTCGAAAGCTGGAGATCGCTGGTCCTAGGTTTCTATTAGGATAGCCCCAGGGTCCTTGGCATTGTACTCTCTCAATATAAGGAAAGCCACTCACCTTGGTCTGCTGTCAAGTGCCTGCTGCTGTTATACTATTTACACAGAGTCCACAATGTCACACACACACAATAATGTTAAAATATAGTAATATAAATATAGTAATTTAATTTAATGTCATTTCATTTTATTCGGACCCCAAGATACAGGCTAAGCCTAGTTTGGGGCCCACTAGACACTGTATTTTAATGTAAAATTATTTTGGTCAATAAACGATATTGATTTTTTTTTTATATTAACACTAGTCTAAATATTGACTATATTTTAGTAACACCTATGGATGATGTGCCTAAATGTGTCATTTATCCGAAATAAATATTTTTGAATTTGACTTTGACTTTGAATTTGAATTTGAATAGGTAGTATCCCGATGACCGAAATAATATCACCATAAAACCAGTTTTGTTTTAAAGAACAGTACGCACCAAAAACACGTGTGATCCGTACGTTCGTTTACCTCGAACTATCTTGACAGCTCTTCTGCCGCCAACCGACCGTAGTATTGTGACTTGCCCTCATATTAAAAGATTACAATACCCGAATAGTATAGATTAAACAACGATAACTTTTTTTTGTGACTCAATTTTAATGAAACAAAGCTTAAATATTGCTCCAATTTAAGTTTCATCTATTTGCGAAAACAGCAAGAAAATCCGTTCAGTAGTTTCGGAGATAAGCGTATACATACAGACAGACAGAGCTCTACTTTTATTGTTTTAGTATAGTAATAGATTTTTTATAATGTTTAATTAATAAGTATGTATTATGTCCGAAATAAAGTATTCTAAAACTTAAATTAATTTATTATGTAGGTATCTTACGTCTTCGGTAGGGAGATCAATCACGTTATCTTTCGGATCCAAATAAAATTTCAGAACTTTCCCTGGCCAAAGTCCGACCCATCCTGAAAATAAAAAGCAGCCTGAATACAGCGCACTTTCATTACATTTAAAATATTATTAAATACGCGCTACCGGCAACTCTTGTCTGACGTTCAAAGTCAAAGTCAAAGTTAAAATTATTTATTCAATTTAGGCATCAATTGATGCTCCTATGAACGTCGAAGAATCTACTACCGGTTCCGAAAAACCCTGTTGTACTCAACAGGGAAACCGGAAAGAAACTCAACAAGGTATATTTTTTTCAATCAGATCTATATTGTTATTAAATTACATACATCTAAAGTATTTAATACAATTAAATTTTTTAACACATTAGATACGCTATTTGAGACTAGGGATCGCCAATGCGGATCGGAATTATTTCCAAACATCCCTGTCCATGATATAGTCATTAATTTTATAGTACGCCTTAGATATTAATGTCTTCTTCACAATGGATTTGAATTTTGTATCAGTTTGTTCGGTTATTGTTTTCGGAATTTTATTATAAAAACGTATGCATCTTCCCAGAAACGACTTTTTAGTTTTACCCAGTCTGTAAGATGGAACTTTAAGCTTCCCTGTGTTTCTAGTAGCCTTTGGCTTTTTTTTTTTTTATTTATTTAATATAATCAAAGAGGTACAAATGAGTGGAAAAATTACGAGCCACTATTGAAAACCCCTAAGGGGTTTATGTAATAGCTGGCGAGTCGTCGCGCTTATCGACGTTAGTGGGAAAATCACATATGTTTTTTCTTACATACATGATTATTTCAAATATATACAACGACGGCAGGGTTAGGATACCTATTTCCTTAAAAAAATATCTTAAAGTATCGCGTGTCCTTAAGTTATAATATCGCTCTGATAGCCCTCTTTTGCAAAATGAAAATTGATTCCAAGTCTGCAGCAGATCCCCATAAAATAAGGCCGTATGAAATTATGCTATTGAAGTAGGAAAAATACACCAACCGTGCCGTCGCCACATCGGTTAGCTGCCGTATCTTTCTGACTGCAAACGCAGCAGAGCTCAACCTATTCGCAATTGCTGTGGTGTGCGATCCCCACTGCAATTTAGAGTCCAGTGTTACGTTCACTGCATTACCAGTATTACTTCTATTTTACTTAGTTAACATGAAAGCGTTGGCGTCGTCTATAATGCGGAGAGATAATAAATGACTAAAAAGCTTATTGTTTGACCTTTTACAACCGTAGTGCATTGTGGGTCCCCACAGGCACCGTGCAAGAGCGCGGCGTTGGCGAGCGCGAGGAGCGAACGAGCGAGCGGGGACATGGCGGCGAGGCGGGTGCCCGCTGCCGGTGCGTGCGCCGCTTATAATGCGCCGCTCGCCACCGCGACCAATGCTTAATCAATCTTTGCCATACTTTGCTTAAGACGCTGTCAACACTAACGTCGGCGCACACTGTCTATTTGTATCGGAGTAAACGAGATGCCGCTATTACTGGGCAGCCGGGTATATTGAAATTTATCGGGCCAATATTTAATTAAAAAAAAACTGTGGATTATTTGTGAAATATGACTCGTTAGCGGTTTAGGTATGAATATGTTGACTTCATGTTTTTAATTGCAGACGCATGCACCAAAAAAATAAAGACATAGAACCGTTTAATGATGATTTCAAGACCTATCTTTGCAATTATTTTCTATCGAGCCGATTTCGTCCAATTATGTATCGAGTCTGTCCACGGTCTTTGAAATATATGAATATTAACATATAATTTTTTTGATGTGCTAGAACAAGCAGTTTTTCTTAAAAAACTGTTTAAATGACATCAATTTCAACAAAATTAGGTGTTGTCAGCCTCTTAAATTCTTTGCTAAGTGCCCATAACACAAGCTTTAATCTAAATGTTAAAAGTCTCGTAATATTTATTTTTTATTTTATTTGTAGTAAAATAACATTATAATTTCGATTACGAGCATGTCTATGAAATTTAACCAAGCTGCGTGCGAGTGGTTTCACAATTTATTGCTTGAAAAATAAATCTAATACCTTTAAACGAGCAATTCTTGTATATATGTATATATATATATATATATATATGTATATATATAATCAGGATCTCGGAAACGGCTCCAACGATTTCGATGAAATTTGGTATGTGGGGGTTTTCGGGGATGAAAAACTGATCTAGCTATGTTTCATTTTCAGAAAATCGCTTTTACTCGTGTTTTCCGGCTATTTTTGTTTGCATTAGAATATAAAGCTAAATTTCGCCGACTTCGAGCAGATCACAATGGCACATTAGAAATCGGGTGGTTCCGGATCCAGCCGACCTCTGTTCGATTCCACGTTTTTTTCAAGATTTTTAGTTTTTTTTTTAAGTTTATTTTTCATGAGAAAACGTCAAGTTTCTTCTTTTGTGAGAAAACGTTACGTTTTTGTGAGAAAAAGTTACTTTTTTGTTAGAAAAAGTATTATAGGGAACGTGCAGTAACTATAGGCGGCAGCACTAATGCGACAGAAGAGACACTATGCGGACAGTAAAACAAACTTATCAAGGTAAAACATTCAAATTGATGGCACCCTTATGGCACCAGTTGGCAGCACCGTCTATGTGCACGTTCCCTATTGGGAGCACAGAACAGGAAAAGCCGGTTGTCTGTAAAGTCGGTTTACGGACGATAGTTTAACGTGACTCACCCCTCCCCCCCATCCCCTCCGGTGTTTTTGTCAAATATCCTGAAAACGGTGCATCCTACGGCAAAATCAATGAAATTTTCATCCCCCCTTTAACTCCCCCGCGCTCCCTCCCCCGCATCCCCTCCCCCCCCCCCCTTTCACCCCCGCCCCCCACCCCTCCGGTGTATATAATCAGGATCTCGGAAACGGTTCCAACGATTTCGATGAAATTTGGTATTTGGGGATTTTCGGGGATGAAAAATTGATCTAGCTTGGTCTTATCTCTGGGAAAACGCTTGGTACCGAGTTTCTGCCCGAGCAGAGCTCGGTCGCCCAGGTACTTATATTAAATTAAAGTAATCACCTACATCTTAATATATAAAAGAAGAAACTGACTGACTGACTGACTGACTGACTGACTGACATATCAACGCACAGCCCAAACCGCTGGGCCTAGAGATTCCAAATTTGGCATGTAGGTTCCTTATAAGGTCTAGGGGTGCACTAAGAAAGGATTTTTCAAAATTCACTCCCTAAGGGGGTGAAACGGGGGTCCAAAGTGTTGTAGATAGTAACCTCTGTTGTGTAGACTTGCTTATAATATTATTCTTTTTCTTTAGATGCTCCTTAGTTACTTCAAATAAACACTCTTGACAATCAACATCTTTTTACTAATTCTCAATTTACAAATAATTTTATTAAATGCTCTTCTAGCTCTTACCATCAAATATTCCAACACGTTATCAGCACGAAATGCAGAAGAGTTTAAAATTGAATTTGTAAATTAGTTGAATCAGTTTTTTTTGCGTGATTAATAATTTTGACTAGTCGAAATGCCACAAGAAACTGGAGATGCTTCGAGTGTTAATAAGTCGAATCCCTCTACGTCGAATTCATCTTCGATTCCATCATTTTGTCTGAGGAATAAAGATGGATATCCTACTTGGAAGTTTAAGATGAGAAATTACCTTTTACACGAGGATTTGTGGGTAACAATAAGTGGTTATTCGGAAGATGACACGACCCCTGCTTCGATCAAGGTACGCAACGACGAGAAAGCTCTAGCAAAAATATGCTTAACAATAGACGGTGCAGCTATTACTCACGTCAGATGTGCGAAAACTGCAGCCGAAGCGTGGAAACTTTTGCAACAGGCTTTTGAGGATAAGGGAATGGGAAGAAGACTTGCTTTAGAGCGAAAACTGTACAGGTTGAGTCTGTCAGATTTTGAAAATATTGAACTGTACATAAATGCAGTGATATCAACCGCACAGGATCTTGCGGATATTGATGTAGTCATAGAGGACAGGTCTGTTGCTGCTATACTTTTGGGAGGTCTCACCCCAAAATATGAACCTCTCATTATGGCTTTGGAAAATTGCAATATAGACGTGACTAGTGACTTAGTAAAGAGAAAACTGCTGAACGAAATGTCTAAAGATGCAGCTATATCCATAGATTCCGTCTTTCATGCGAAGAAGAAACTTAAATCTAAGAAGAAGGAAATAGTCTGCTACGAGTGTAAAGTACCTGGTCATAAGAGACCCGACTGTCCATTGCGAAACAAAAAGGAGAAAGCCAATACGGAGAATGCTAAGAACACCACATTTACAGCTCTCAATACTTTTGGCAACTCAAGCAAGGAGGTATTTTATGTAGATTCTGGTTGTACTAAACACATGAGTTTCAGACAAGATTGGTTTCAGAACATTACGATACAAAACAAAGGTAGTGTTACTGTCGCAAACGGAGAGCAGATTAAATGCTGCGGCATAGGAGACATTTCAATAAACACACCCGATAACGTAATCAACAAGATCAGTGATGTTGCTTTTGTCCCTGATTTAAAAGCCAACTTACTGTCTGTGCAGAAAGCTGTTGATAAGGGTTTTGTTTGTACTTTTGATAAAAATGGATGTAACTTTTATAAATCTGATAATTTTCATTTTACAGGTGATTCGGTACTTCATGCCTCGCCCTGTGGTGGACTGTACGTTGTAGATGGTACTGTTAATGTTCCCGAGAATGTGGCAAGTAATCATTTGACGCAGGATGTGCACTCTGACTGTCAGAATATTAGTTACAAACTCTGGCACAAGAGGTTAGGACACCTGTGTCGTATAGGCATGACCCAACTCAAGAATCACGAGGTAGGTGTAAAGTTTACAGTAGTAGATAAAAACAATTGCATCGCTTGCGTGGAAGGAAAACAGGCAAGAAAACCTTTTAAGAAGGTATCATATAATAGAGCTACTTCTCCTTTACAACTGATCCATATGGATTTATTGGGACCTTTGTCAACTAACTCTTTTCAGGGTAACAGGTATATGTTAACCATAGTTGACGACTTTACAAGAAAGGTATTTGCTTACTTTATTTCTTCCAAGACACAGGTTAAAGAGAAATTCAGTATTTTCCAATCCTTTGTTGAGAACCAATTAGATAAGAAAATTAAAGCGGTTAGGACTGACGGGGGTAAGGAGTTCGTTAATAGGGAATTCGTTGATTATCTTGCCTCTAAAGGTATCGAACATCAAACGACGACGCCTTATAGTCCTCAACAAGTGGGGGCTGCTGAACGAACTCAACGCTCAATAACCGAGAAGGCGAGGACGTTGCTAGCAGAAAGCTTACTGCCAAAAGCATACTGGGAAGATGCTTTTCAAGTTGCCGTGTACCTAAAGAATAGGTCTCCTCACAGAGCCTTAGGTGGTCAAATTCCGGAGGACAGGTGGTGTGGTTGTAGAAATGACCTTAGTCATTTGAAAGTGTTTGGATGCAGAGCACTTGTACACATACCTTCATGTCACAGGAAAAAGTTAGACGTAAAGGCAAAGGAAGCGATTTTTGTCGGTTATTCAGAAAATCCAAATACTTATATATTTAGGGATCCTGCTAACCCACGAAAAGTGATTACGTCCAGAGATGCAACCTTTTTTGAGAATTGTTTTACAGGATTGAAGGAGCAGAGACAGTCTGAACTTGGGGTACAGTCAGATTCCATATTGTTATTCGAAGATCACGAACCTGAACATGAAGATGGTCAATTCTTCGATTGTGTTGACAGTATCGACACCATAGCTGAGACAACTTCACAAGTAAATGTAGAAAGTGCTGAAGAATCAGCAAATATGAGAGAATCAGAATCATTCTATGAGCTGAGACTTCCTAGTGTCGATAAAAGGCCACCAAGTTTGAAAGTGGAACAATCAGTTTCGGAGCGGAGGTATCCCGCAAGAAACAGAAATCCACCAGATTTTCTTACTTACAATGTGCCGACGGTTGATGCCAATGAACCTACGACATATTATGAAGCTACTCATGCTGATGATGCTGATAAGTGGCACCATGCAATGGCTGATGAGTACAACTCTCTAATAAAACTCCAAACATGGGATCTAGTAGATAGACCAAACAAAAAGGTCATACCATGTAAATGGGTTTACAAACTTAAAAAGGACGCTTATGGTAATGTCACAAAATATAAAGCCAGACTTGTCGTCAAAGGTTTTAATCAAGTTAAAGGCGTAGACTATGACGAGACGTTTGCACCAGTGATTCGTCACTCTTCTCTCCGCACTTTGTTTGCATTAGCTGCAGAGATGAGTTTAAGAATGAAACACTTAGACGTTGATACCGCGTTCCTTAATGGAAACTTAGAAGAAGAAGTTTTTATGGAGCAACCCCTTGGGTTCATAGAAAAAGGCAAGGAAAACAAGGTTTGTTTGTTGCATAAATCCTTGTACGGCCTTAAACAGGCGCCGAGAGCTTGGAATAAAAAGTTAAACGAAACGCTTATAAAAATAGGTTTTACAGGAACTCCATCTGAGCCTTGCGTATATACGAAACTTTTTGGTGAAGAACTCATAATCTTAGGAATATTTGTCGATGACATAATAGTCTTCTATAAATCCGAATTGACATTTGACATTGTCAAAAAGGATTTGTCGAAATATTTTTCTCTGAAAGATCTCGGAATCTTGTTATGTTATTTAGGTTTGCAAATTGAATATGATCCCGATAGTGTAAGAATAAACCAGAGAAATTATATCTTATCGTTACTGGATAAGTTTAATATGAAAGATTGCAAGACAGTGGACACGCCTTTAGTTAAAAAGAATATGGAAAGGAGAACCGAAGGACAAGTTGGTGAGTCTTATCCTTACCAAAACTTAATAGGAGGACTAATGTACCTTTCGGTAAACTCTAGGCCCGATATCGCCTACGCCACTAGCTACTTAAGTCAGTATAATATGTGTTATACGAAGGAACACTGGAATGCTGCTAAAAGGGTTCTGCAGTACTTAAAGGGTACTCTAAACTATTCATTGGTTTACAGGAAAAGCGGAAAACCCTTAGAAGGTTATTGTGACGCTGACTGGGCGAACTGCACGATAGATAGAAGGTCATACACTGGGTACGCCTTCAAGTTGAGTGGAGGGCTTGTATCTTGGGAGTCGAAAAAGCAACCTACTGTTGCCTTATCCTCGGCGGAAGCAGAGTATATGGCACTAGCGTCTGCCACAAAGGAAGCGTGTTACTTGCGTCGATTTATCTATGAGATAACAGGTAAACTTTCATCAGTTAACTTAGCTTCTGACAGTCAGAGTGCCATTAATCTCGTTCGAAATCCCGTACACCACAGCAGGACGAAGCATATTGATACCCGTTTTCACTTTATTAGGGAAAAATTATGCGATAATGTTATAATGTTGGATTATGTGAAAACTAGTGATATGCCTGCTGATGTGCTAACAAAGCCACTAGGGCCTATAGTACACAAACAATGTACAATTAGCTTAGGTCAGGTAACTTAATTTTTTATATTTATGTTTTATTGTTTGTGTGTTTGTCTTGCACAACTTCGATTAAGGGCGGCTGTTGTAGATAGTAACCTCTGTTGTGTAGACTTGCTTATAATATTATTCTTTTTCTTTAGATGCTCCTTAGTTACTTCAAATAAACACTCTTGACAATCAACATCTTTTTACTAATTCTCAATTTACAAATAATTTTATTAAATGCTCTTCTAGCTCTTACCATCAAATATTCCAACACAAAGTTTGTATGGGGAAACAAGATTCGTTCGACTATTTTATTCGAAACTTCACAGAAGTACTCCTAATAATAAATGAGTAAACACGTGTTTCAGGTTTTTTGAGAATTCAACCCCTAAAAGGGGGAAAAGGGGTAACAAAGTCTGAAAATCAACATGGGTGTTGTTTCTATGGTTTATCGGATCGCTGGTTATGAAAACAACAACGGTTTTAAAATCCGACGTGGCGGACGTAAAATACCATCTCCCTGGATGGGGTGCGATGGGGTTGAAATGTCTAAATAAACTAAATGACTGTTGATATATCAACGCACAGCCCAAACCACTGGATCTAGAGACTTGAAATTTTGCACATAGATACCTTATACAATGTAGGCATCCACTAAGGAAGGATTTTTGGGAATTCCCACGGGAACGGGAAAAAACGGGATTTATAAACTCGATTCCGAGTGACCCCATCTCAGTAACTATAATAACTAGACTCTTCAAATTTGATACACAAGTAGGTATTATATTAGTCAAACTCAAACTCAAACTCTTTATTGCATTTAAATGTTGTGGGTAAAGATCTTAAAAATAATGTACAGCTTCAACATTTACCCTGTGAGGGCACAGCAATATGTAGGTATACATAATGGTGGTAGTAACCAAACCACATAACAATATGTACCTTAGTGAAAAGTTACAGTTATACATAGTTTACCTATTAACAATATGGCACTAAAAATTTATATAAACTTAAAAATAAACTACATACTACTTAGAATATAAGCAAGGATGAAATGACTTTATACCTAATCTATTTTTACTGACTTTATATTTTTGTTTTTAGTTTATTGTATTTTGTGTGACTTGTAAATTTTACTAATAAATTTTCGTTTTATTTATGTTTTTATGTAAATTTATTTTTCGTTTAAAAAATCCTGTAAGGAGTAGTAAGATTTGTTGATTAGATGTTGTTTTAGTCGCCTTTTAAATCTGTCTATATTGGTTTCATCTTGAAATGGTTTAGGAATTTTATTGTATATTGCAACTGACATGGCGAAGGGACCGGAGTGAATTATTTTTAAACGACTATCTGGTAACGCTAATCTTGTTTGGGGTCGTAAATTTTGTGGACGGGTGTATTGCGGAAAAAGGGATATATTATTTTTTACAAAAACACCCACTTCTAATATATATATACATGTCAAGGTTAAAATGTTTTGTTCTATAAAATATGGTTTACAGCTTGTCATATTATCAATGTTCATTATTATTCGCAGACAGCGTTTTTGAAGTCTGAACAGTTGTATTGTTTCAGAACTGTTCCCCCATAGAACTATGCCGTATTGTAGCCAGGCGTGCGCATACGCATAATAAGCACATATAGCAGTTTTGATATTTGTACACTTTTTTAATTCATACAAAGCATATGTAAATCTACTAAGCTTCCCAGATACCTTATGTATATGTTCTTTCCAGTTTATAGTAGAGTCAATGTGTATTCCTAGTAAGGGGAAGGTTTTTACGCATTCTAATTTTGAATTCTGAAATGAATAATCTATATTTAAGCTACGTTTTTGATAGGGGTGGAACTGCATCAGTTTTGTTTTTGTAAAATTAATTTTAAGATTATACTCGTTGAGCCAAGTGAAAGTGTTTGTTAGTGTGTTATCTAAAAGGTTATTTAAGGCAGTTTCGTCTTGGCATGGTAATACTATGGATATGTCATCTGCAAAGAGGGTGCATGGAGTATCTATGGTTTTGGGTAAATCGTTAATATATATTAAAAATAAGATACATCCGAGTACACTACCTTGTGGGATTGATTGAGTGGACTTTGTTTCTTCTGATTTGACTTTGGATATGTTGCCTGTCATGTAGTTATGATATTCTACTTCAACAAACTGCATGCGACCCGTGAGATACGAGACGAACCAGTCATGAGCAAAACCTCTTACTCCTATGCCTTGCAGTTTTTGCAATAGAATATCATACAGAACATGATCATAGGCTTTGCTCATGTCTAGTAGAACACCGATTGCATACTTTTTTTCATTTATTACATTCAGTACATCATGCATATATTTGTATACCGCTAAAGTTGTTGATCGGCGCTTCCTAAATCCATTTTGGGAGTCGTTGAATATTTTAAATTTTTCGCAAAATAAGTACAGACGGTTTGACATAGCAGTTTCGAAAATTTTTGCAAACGTCGGTAACAGGGCTATTGGTCTGTAATTGCTGCAATCGCTTTGGTTACCTTTTTTATGGACAGGTTTAATAATAGAAATTTTTAATAAATCTGGGAACGTACCTTCTGTAAATGATTGGTTTATAAGGATAGCTAACGGAAGAGCTAGTTCCTCTGCACAATTTTTTATTAATAAGGGTGGGAATTCATCATGGCCAAAACTTTGCTTATTTTTTAAATTTTTTATTATTTTTATGACTTCCTGAGGAGTAACTGGAGTAAGGAACATTGAATTTTTGGATGGAGTAATGACTGGTCTCCCGCATGGGTGAGCAGAGCGGCTACTCGTTGCTCCAACACACGAGAAAAAAGTATTAAATGAATTAGCAACTTTACGGGGATCGTCGGTAGGTTCATTATTTACATTTAGTTTTATATTTTTTTTGCTTTTTACTGTAAGTTTATTGGTTTGCTCTTTAATAATATGCCACATTGATTTGACTACATTATCAGATTTTTTTATTCTTTTAATATTTTGAAGCTTTTTTGAGATAACGACAGTCTTTTTTAGTAGCTTTTCGTATTTTTTATAAATATTTCTCAAAATAGGGTTATCAACTTGTGATAGTAATATTTTTAACAGTCGTTTATGCTTACAGGAGATTTTTATGCCGTTAGTCAACCACGGTTTTTTATTATTATTTTTTATCTTTATACAAGTTTTGGGTATACACTGATTGAGGATATTTGTTAGCGTTTTATGAAATAAACTATAATTATCGTTTATATTTTTATCTTTATCAATTGTTTTGTTGAAATCAATTTTTTTCAGCTCTGACTTAAAATATTGGATATTTTCCTCATTAAATTTTCTTTTTTCTATTTTCCAAGACTGTCGTGTATTTATTTTAGGTGCGGGAATGTTAATTAGGATACCCTTGTGGTCCGAGAAACCATATTCATTAACATTTACACTTAAGTCTTTCCTGTGAAAGTTAGTGAATACCAGATCAATACATGTAGAGCTAGTAGGTGTTACTCTAGTCGGTTTGTTAACAAGTTGCTTAAAATTATAGCTAGACATCAAATTTAATAGAGCTTTTGTGCATGTTGATTGTTCAAAAACATTTACATTAAAGTCACCTCCGATAACTACATCCTTTTTAACATATTTTTTTTGTAAGTATTTTAACAATAATTCTATCGACTCATAAAATAATCTAGGCATCCTATTTTTGCTTGGCCAGTATACATTTAATATGACTGTATTTAGTTGTGGTAATTCTACACCACATATCTCAAATACAGATTCAATAGACATATTTTCTATGTCCTTGCATTTGCTATATTCTATATCTTTCTTAAGTAATATACCTACTCCTCCACCTTCACAGTTTCGTCGGCAGTAGTATGAGGCTAACTCGTAGCCGTCGACGCGCAGAAGATCTAATTTAGATGGATTTATCCAGGTTTCCGTAAGGCAGAGTACATGCATATTTCTATTTTCATCTGTGGTAGCCTCTAGTAAATGACGTTTATTTTTCATGCTACGGATATTTTGGTAGAGTACATTTAATTTATTCTCGAAAAAAGGCTCTGTTTGGGTGGTTTTCATTTTGAGTCCTCATAGTAAATTGAGTCCCTTCGTTCTTGTGGGCTTTAGAGTTTTCTATAGGCTGCTCTTGGTTTGGTTTATATTCTCTGCCGTCAATCATCAATTTATTATCCATGATATGCGCGCGCTTTCCTAGTCTTCGGGCTTCTACCAGAATTTCTACTAATTTCTTTCTATATTGTCGTGATTCCTGATCCAGCATTTCAGAAACACTTATTCCAGTATTCTTGAAATATTGGCGGTTTTGGAGAATATATCTGGTCGTATTTTTACTTAAAAATTCAATCACCAACGGTCTTCTACGACCTTTTTTACCCAATCTCTTCAAGTCTTCGATGCATCCTGTTAAATCAATGTTTAACATGTCTTGGAAAATGTATATAATTCTGTCATATACATCATTTTCAGTTTCCCACTCATTTTCATCTAAGCCATATATTACTATTTTCTTCATTTTATTCTGGTCTGGTATTTCGCTTTTCTTTGCATTTTTTGGTTTATTTTCATTGTTTTGGCTGATAAGTAACTTTTGTATCTCCTCAATTTCTGCACGTAGTTTCAGGCACTCAGCGCTTAGAATTACAATTTCTTTGTCCATTTTTGCTGAATTATCTTTAAGTTTATTTTGTTCCAAAGACAGTGTATTTGTGGTTTGCATCATTTCTTCTTTTAGTTGAGAGATCGCATTGTTTGTCACTGAAATAATTGTTGATTTCAGTTCACTGAGGAGAGACTGTCCAATCATTTTTATTTTCTTATCTAACAAGGTCTCAATTTGTTCTAGCGTAATTCCTATGTTTACATTCTCTGCAGCGATGGCAGGATCCTCAGGTTGAATTGTATCGCCTAATGTGCTGAGGTCATCGTCCGATAATGATATACGTTTGTCAGGGATATTTACTTTCTTCTTCCTCGTAGTGACAAATTGGGAGTCGTCCAAATTGAGATCTTCGCGGGAATATACCAGTGGAGCATTGTTCGGCCGGATCGGGGTGTTAGTGTTGTCTGTCTTCGGTATTTGACAACGGCAAGTTGGGCATTTCCACATTTTTTTACGCTCCCTTGTCATTGCGTTTAGGAATCTCGGGATGGAAACATTAATACATTCCAAGTCGTATGTAGCAGTACAAAGAGAGCATACAAGGTATTCTCTGTTCGGGATATTTTGATTACAACCCGCGCATTTCAATGCCATCTTGTGTTTCGAAGCAAAAACGTTGATATATTGAAATACCGCAGTACTTGTTATAGTGCCCTCTTACGGATTAATGTAGAACTAACGAGGGAGATGGTCTAGAAATCAATCTTGCTTCTTAACTCAGTTGAGCTAGGATAGCTACACAGTTTCACTTTTATCCAATAGAGGGCGGTGTAAGCCCAAATCGTATGAATCTGCTTTGCGGCAGAGCGGCGTCAAAATTCGAGCGTATTTGAAATTTTTAAACGGTTAGGTATTGATAAAAAATGTTAGTTTTACTTGCAGTATTTGCTTTTTATACACAGTTAAAGTTTTGTACACAGATATATTTGGAAATTGTAGTTTTTGTCTTTACTTAGCTATGATATGTAGTAGTATTTATAGTTTATAAGTTCACTTGCACAACAGACATTTTAAAGGTCGTAAAAAATTTTTACACTTAATTAGTTACATTAAACATTTTTAATCATTAATTACAACGGAGTTGATGTTGACGTGACAGCAGCGCCATCTGACTTTAGTTAGAACATCAATTTCAGGATTTTTCAAAATTCCCACGGGATAAGGAAAAAACGGGTTTTATATATTCAATTCAACCGGATCCAATGAACTATAATTACCAGACTCTTCAAGTTTGACATAGAAGTAGGTAATTATAATAATAAAAAACTGTTTTAAGGATTTTCGGAAATTCCCACGTCATAAGGAAAACACGGGATTTTTCGTTTTACTGGTCGTAGAAAGCTGAAATTCAACATGTAGGTTGCTTGGGAAGTGTAGAGGAGGATTGAGAGAGGACTTTAAAAAATTCCCACGGGAACGGGAAAAAACGGGATTTTTCGTTTTTGTGATCGTAGAAAGCTGAAATTCGGCATGTAGGTTGCTTGGAGAGTGTAGCGGAGCATTTTGAGAGAACTTTCAAAAATTCCCACGGAAACGGGAAAAAACGGGATTTTTCGTTTTACTGGTCGTAGAAAGCTGAAATTCGGCATGTAGGTTGCTTAGGGAATGTTAAGGAGCATTGAGAGAGGATTTTCCAAAAATCCCACGGGAACGGGAAGAAACGGGATTTTTCGTTTTACTGGTTGTAGAAAGCTGAATTCGGCATGTAGGTTGCTTGGGGAGTGTAGAGGAGCATTGTGAGAGGACTTTCCAAAATTCCCACAGGAACGGGAAAAATCGGGATTTTTCGTTTTACTGGTCGTAGAAAGCTTAAATTCGGCATGCAGGTAGTTTGGGGAGTGTAGAAGAGCATTGAGAGAGGACTTTCCAAAATTCTCACGGGAACGGGAAAAACAGAATTTTTCGTTTTACTGGTCATAGAAAGCTGAAATTCGGCATGTAGGTTGCTTAGGGAGTGTAGAGGAGCATTGAGAGAGGATTTTCCAAAATTCCCACGGGAACGGGAAAAAACGGGATTTTTCGTTTTACTGGTCGTAGAAAGACGAAATTTGACAAGTGGGTTCTTTGGGGAGTGAAGAGGAGCAATAAGAAAGCATTTCCCGAAATTCTTACGGGAAAGGGAAAAAACGGGATTTTGCGTTTTACTGGTTGTAGAAAGCTAAAATTTCAAAATTCATAAATTCACACTGTAAATAGGCCGCAGAGGGCTCTTTAACCGAATTCAAAAAAAGGAGGAGATTATGCATTCCACTTTATGTATTTTTTTATGTAGGTATGTTCGCCGATTTCTTGGTCAATTGTTGACCGATTATAAAAATTATTTTTTTATTCGAAAGAATACAATATACTCCTGAGATGGTTCCATTATCACTAACTCAGGATCTGATGACGGGATCTTAGGGAAATTGAGGGCAACCCTCAAATTTTGTAGGCACGCTTTACGTTTTTCATATATTTTCTCAAGTGTTTGCGTCTGGTAGACATCATCTCATGTAGATGAGCTGATGATGGAAGGTAAAACTCCTTAACGGTTAGGAGTTGAGGATATTTTTTTAAATATTATAGGTACGTATAGACCGATAGTTGTATTCTTTCAGGTTATCCGGGTGAGCTGATGATGGAAGGTTAAACTCCTTAACGGTTAGGAGTTATAGGAAGTTTCTTTAAATATCATATGCACGTATAGACCTTTAGTTGTATTTTTTCTGGTTATTCAGATGAGCTGATGATGGAAGGTATAACTCCTTTACGGTTAGGTCACACAACACCTTAACAAAATAATAATATGTATAATATCAATGCTAAGTAGATAGGTTTACGTAGAAGGTAAGAAAACATTGAATTATACCTAATGCAGGACAGGGGAAATTAATAATAGGTTTTATATTATTAACAAACCTGGTTATTTTAGTGCCCGCTTTCGAATAGTGAAAAACATTGTATATAAAAGAAATACTGTAAAGGACCGTATCTACCTGAAGTTTAGTCTGGCTTGCTTGCTCGCTTAATTGCACGCTTTCTTGCACGCTTGCTTGCTTGCGTGCATGCATGCTTGCTTGCATGCTTGCATGCTTGCTTGCTTGCCTGTATGCTTGCTTGCTTGATATCTTGGTTCTTTGGAATACTCATGGTACACGCGAGCGAAGCCGCGGGCAAAAGCTAGTTTAAGATAAGATAAGATGAATCATTTGTAAAACATGAGTAAGTTTATATAATGGTCACAGGTTTACAATAATGTCCGTCTTGTTTTTTGTAAGAAAATAATTTACTATAGAAATTATTCTTGTTTCTTTTGACGTTTCGAGGATACACCGCCTTCAGTGCCTGCTGATGCCACGTTTTTACACACAACATACAATACTTCATCTCACGAATGAAATTAAGGCAAGACTAATGTCATGCCTTAGTTACTTTAGTTTTCTTATTATTAAAAATTACACGGTTAACGTTATGCTTCGCTTGTACTAAAATGTAGTTAATTGTATTTGAAATAAGCATACTAAAGTTGAGCATATTTTTTATTTACAGTCAGATTCAGTTTACAAATACATATTAAGTATACTTATTGATGTTAAACATTAATCTTATGCGTTTTAATACAGACCCACTTGATGGTTTGTAGTGTGTTTATTAAAAAAATAAAGTTTTTTTTTTAAATGAAACAGACTCTCTCGTCTCGTAAACTCGTCTATTAAATTCCATTTTGGCTAGGAATAAATATTTTTCAACTCTCACCGATTAAAAACCATCGTGTATAGTGATTTGGATATATAATATTGTAGTATCTCGTGCATTCATCAGTCATATAGGGAAGAGGAACTGATAAGAAGACCACAGTCGGCTATTGGAAATGCTCCATAAAAGGTACGTGTTTCACGGGTTGCTATTCGATTGTTTTAATGCCTAGCAATTAATGCTCGTGTCAATTCATACAGGGTGGATAAATTTATGGGCCCTGGAAAATCCACATTATGCGACTAACATGTGACGCGTGAAAGTCAATTACCTACTAATATTGCATTTGGCTGGTTAATCCAACGCCATAACTTTTAGTAGTAAAAGAAAGAAAGAAAGAAAGAAAGAAAGAAAAACATTTATTTATAACAACAATAACACGTACACAGGCAAAAATAAGAATACAATAGACATAGACAGATAGATAGATAGAGCTATGTACACATTAATGCTGTCACAAAAGGGACCCGACTCAGCATGTTGCTAGTTAAAACCAGCGCTGGTCTTCCGCCGGGCCACAGCGCAGTAAACTCACGGAAGGCCACACACAAAACAACATAATACTAAAAACTAAACATATTTGTACATTCAGGGCATCCACAGACCGAAGCGCAGGGCGCGCGCGTGGCGGCAACGGAAACGCTTCGGTCTCCGGTGGCCCTAAAATAAACTAAGCTGCATGGTTCTGAGACCTTTGCCTTTTTTCTATAAGGACACTAACAAACAAAAAAAAGAAAAGAAAATATAACAAAACCATCAATGACAACCCGCTCATAACCCAATTAATCCAATTCAAACCAGTTTTTCATTTTTCCTCTGACTAAACTGAGAAACAGATCACAAACTAAAACTAAAATTATCACAAACAAAGAAACATAGTTTAAATTATGAAAAACACAGATTAAGAAAAAGTTAAACTACAGTGGAAAAAGTGGAAAAGCAGTTATAAAGGCTTATATAGGTACAGTAAAGTACCTATATAAGCCTTTATAGTTGTAGCTCATTATAAATTAATAAATAAATTGTAAATAAATAAATAAATAAATTATACTCAAAGGAAAAATTCTTTTATTTATAATAAGAAACAAAACTGCACTTAAAGATTTTCTAAAATTCGCTTCTTTGCAGTTAACCCGTTTAATTACTAAAAGCGCATCTCTCTTGGATGCTCACATTGACCCCCTCGGGGCACTGCTGTCCGTCGCTCCAGGTGCATACGACGCGCACGCGCCGGCCGTCGTCCAACAGCTGCCCGCGCGGCGCGGCGCCGAACGGGTCGCACGCCCGCACCGCCATGCCCACGTGCACCATGCCGACTGCAGCGCATTGCTGTAACTTATGAAATAAACACTCATTTGACGCTTTAACGTAGCGTGAAGCAGAATCCATAAAAATCAAATGAAATATGTTGCGCAAATAAAACCTAAAGAACGACTCACTTTGAAGATGTAGCTGTTGAGCTGATTGTTGAATTTTAATGTTTTGCTGTTTTATATTTTGCCGCCTTTTTATTTTGCCCGATTATGACTCGGCATTGGGAAGCAAAATTTAAGAGGTTGTGGGGAAGCTCTGCTATACCAACAAATCACTCGAAGTGCTGCGCACAGCATTAGCTGGATATAGATGACAAAGGGCTATTTCATCCGTTCAGAGGCGTCTTGAGCCAAAATAAATTAATGTCTCCCTCTGCCAGACTGGTCCTTCTGTCTCCCTAATGTCATCGGACCATCGGGCAGGCGGTCTGCCCACACTTCTTTTCCCTCGTCTGGGTCTAACTAAATATTTAAAATTTAATTTAACTAATATGATATAGGTACATTATCTTACGTCAGAAGGAAGGTCAATGACGATATCTTCCTGAATTAAATGAATTTTAGAGACTGTTATTCCCCAAATT
This sequence comes from Archips xylosteana, assembly GCA_947563465.1. Taxonomy (NCBI): domain Eukaryota; kingdom Metazoa; phylum Arthropoda; class Insecta; order Lepidoptera; family Tortricidae; genus Archips; species Archips xylosteana. The sequence goes on along the minus strand of OX387345.1, from coordinate 153,953 downwards.
CCGATTGATCCTGCAAAAAAAAAGTAGTCTGGGAGTAGCTAAATAAACCCTTCCCCCTCCCCCTTCCTTCCTTCCATTCAAAATAAAAGGTTCCTCTAATCTAAACTATTATGCGCACGCCAAAGGCAACATCTACGCTTTTTTACAATATTTTATTGATGTTTGTGAGTCTTATTAATGCTAGATGTCAATACCTAAACACGTTCTTGACTTCAAGTAATACTTTGTAGACCCATAAGATACAGTTTCTTGACCTCAAGGCTTCCTATCCTATACAATACTTTTACTTCACTCGCACATACAATTCATGCAAGCGTTGGCATCTAAAATCCTGCGAAGAAGTAGTAAATTGCCAAAATCCATAGCACACGACCTTCTACAACCGTAGTGCATTGTGAGTCCGCGCATGCGCCGTGCAGCAGCGCGGCGGCGGCGAGCCCGAGCAGCGAGCGTGCGAGAGGGGACATGGCCGAGAGGACGATGCTCGCTGCCGGCGCGCACGCCGCTTATAACGCGCCATGCTTAATCAATCTTTACCATATTTAATCAGTTTAATTTATTTGCCCAGTGCCCATGAAAAAATAAGTGGTAGTTAGGTAGATTATGTAGATTTAAAAGTTAAGGTAAGGTTAATACCTTATTGCATCAAGGTCGCAATGGGGCATACTATACAGGAACAGGAGCTCTTCTCAGTATTTAAGTTATGGATATAATGCCCGGGCTGCACGAGGCTAGTTCTTCAAGGTCAGTTCTGTCTACACGAAGCCAGAAGTACTAGCTTACTAACGCTAGCTTACTATCCTAGCTATAAAAACTAGCCTCGTGTAGCCCGGGCATATGTGCGTTATCAAATTGAAAGTATTTATTGTATGAGAGATCATTTTAATATAGATCCACTTGAAATCAGATCCAAAATGTGATTGTTTTCATTTTAATAATTTAACAATCTTGAAAAAATATTGCATTTAATTGGAAAACATAGTTTTCTTAAACATTTAAAACAATTTTCATTCCATAACAGACAGTTAACATTACCTACGGATTTAGTGTTGTATGTACAGACGAAGGTATAAATTTTAATATCGATACAGCTAGGTATCGCGTCAAAAATATGCAAACACCGACCTTATGGTCAGTGCCAAAGAGTTGTATACATTATATTATATACAGTTGTGGCCATATAATTAAGAACGATTATTTATTGAGATGATTTTTTCAAAGTAACAAGTATAACTAATTGCCCGTATTTTTTTTATTTCTCTCGGTATTGCGAAACTTTTCCGTACTACCGGTACATTCATTTATGCAACATAGTTGGTTAAAAAATTAATAGAGAAACTTTATACATTCGATCTGAACCTAGTATTAGTACTTACTGGCTGGTCACGTAATTAAGAACGCTGAATAGTTTATTATTTTTTCAAATTTAAATAGAGAACACTGTGTGGCTCTGTGGTTGTAGATTATTATTCGTATAATTTTGGCGCCATTTCGTGCTGTTAAAGTCTTAAAAGTGATTACTTCGTATAAAAACAATGGGGAAAAATAAAAGTTGTGATAAATCTACAAGAGAAGTAATAATAAAACTTCGCGAGAAGAATTGGTCGTATAAAAAGATAGCCGACTATCTGCAATGTTCAAAAACAATGGTTTTCCATGCCGTAAAGCATTTTTCCACGTATCAAATTACTTCAAACGTTCCACGTGGACCTAGACAGAGAAAGTCATCTCGTCGAGATGATCGAAATATCGTTCGTTTGGCAAAACAAAATCCTTTTAAAGGGTCTAATGAGTTGAGAAAAGAATATTTTGGCGAAAACAACCCTTCAGCAATCTCTGCACGCACTATTCGAAGGCGTTTGGTAGAAAATAAGTTGAACGGAAGGATAGCAAGGAAGGTGCCTATGTTGAAACGATGTCATAGGCAAGCCCGACTTGCATTTGCAAGAAGGTATGAAAACTGGACAGTCAGACAGTGGAAAAACGTTCTTTTTTCTGACGAGACAAAAATAAATAGGGTATGTTCTGATGGAAAACGATATGTACGACGCCCTCCGAATAAAGCATTCGACCCAAAGTACACAAAAGTGACATTAAAGCATGGCGGGGGAAATGTGAAAATTTGGGGGTGCTTTTCTGGACATGGCGTTGGACCTGTTAGGCTGATAGAAGGAAACATGGATCAATTCCAATACAAAAATATACTGCAAGAAACAATGTTACCATATGCCGAAGACGTGCTTCCGGTTATTTGGACATTCCAGCACGACAATGATCCAAAGCATACTGCACGCACCGTTAAGGAATTCCTCACATCACAATCAGTTTCTGTCTTAGATTGGCCAGCCAACAGCCCAGATCTTAACCCAATAGAGCATCTTTGGTGCGAAGTCAAGAAAAAGGTTTCATATCGACAGTGTGGCAATTTGAGAGAGCTGTACGACGTTTTCTTAGAAGAATGGAACTCTATTTCTCTTGCGAAATGTCAAAAATTGATAGATTCAATGCCTCGCCGGTGCAAAGCCGTAATTAAAAGCCGTGGACATGCTACTAACTATTAATTTTAATTCAAATGTATTAAATTGCTTTTTTTTCTATACCAACTTCACATTAATATGATTTATTTAATCTAAGTTTCATATAAAACAACTCTGGAGCAGTTTAATAAATCGTTCTTAATTATTTGTCCAGCTTCATTACTATTTGAATTTATTAGTATAGAGAACAAATAAAATTTGTAAAAAAAAATGTTAGCAATTATACACTATTATTCTTAATCCCGTTTGCTCTATCCATGTGGCTATTTTATAACATAACTTGTTACTTCTAAGAAGGAACACAACTAGACATATGACATGATTTAGATAAAAAAAAATCGGAAACTTCAAATCGTTCTTAATTGTATGACCACCACTGTATATTTTAGACGCCTTGGGAACGTACATATATTTATGCCCTTGACTGTACAATGTGTGCCATACAAAGGTGAGTAGGTAATAGGTATAGATAATTCCAATTCATTTTATAAACTACTGACCACCTTAAACCTACGGGCTATGGGTATCAGTTAGCTTCATTGGATTCAGTGGAGCGTAGACTATTTGGTGGACCGATTAGTTGACCTTTATATCTGTTTTTTTTTACGGAATACTTCTTGAAACTTCTGTCAAAACTTTAGACTTATACATACTTAAACATATTATTTATTTAACACCCATTTCACTTTTTCTCATTTTTGGCTGTTACTTCATTAGCATAAATTAACTGTGGCATATTTGCTGGCCTATGTATTACTTAAGTTTTTCTTTAAGTTCACTCATTATATTGTGCCGTTTTTTGCCCAAATAAACATTAAACATTAAACTTTACGCAGGAACGACATTAATTCATTCCACAATCTCTGTTTTACCACTACACTACTAGGCGTAGGAAGCGACCCCACCCTTAGGCCCATACTACACGGGCGGTTTCCCGCTCGACGGAGCTGCGCAGTGTAGTTTGCACCATACAACTTCCATATAAAATTGTGTCTAGTGGCGGTTCAGAAGCGGTTTCCCGCGGCGGGAGAACCGCCCGTGTAGTATGGGCCTTATGTTTATAATGTACCGGCTAATTATTGATATTTATACATACTTATAATAATATTATACCGTCTACTTAAATTACTATTTGTAATTCGGATTTTATTTATGGGGCGGTGCTACTAAGAGATGGAATAGGCTAGTTTCCTAAAAAAATCTAATTAGTTCGTCATTTAAATAATCAAAAAATATTGAACACGTATTTTTTCTTTTGTCAATTGAACAAAAAATGACGGAGATATTGTATGTTGAAGTTCCGCGTGACGTCACGATTCGCTACACTTTTTAGCGAACCGTGACGTCACGAGCCCCCACTCCCGAACTTTGTCGCGCTTTATCTTTGTCGTTTTTTGTTCAATTGACAAAAGAAAAAAAAACGTGTTCAATATTTTTTGATAATTTAAATGTCGGACTAATTGTAATAGTGTTTTTTTTACCCAGGACACTACCCTATTCTCTTCTGTCGCTAATAATTGTTCCGGATAGGTAAAAGTCTGGACTATAGAAGGACAAAGTAAATAACTATTATAAGCCGTTAGTGATCCAGTGAGTTACAAACTTATAATCAGGCGAGGTAGAGGTCAATCGGTCAATCTATATATATAAAAAAAGAAACTGACTGACTGACTGACTGACTGACTGACTGACTGACTGACTGACTGACTGACATATCAACGCACAGCCCAAACCACTGGGCCTAGAGATTCCAAATTTGGCATGTAAATTCCTTATAAGGTCTAGGGGTGCACTAAGAAAGGGTTTTTCAAAATTCACTCCCTAAGGGGGTGAAAAGGGGGTCCAAAGTTTGTATGGGGAAACAAGATTCGTTCGACTATTTTATTCGAAACTTCACAGAAGTACTCCTAATGATAAATGAGTAAACACGTGTTTCAGGTTTTTTGAGAATTCAACCCCTAAAAGGGGGAAAAGGGGTAACAAAGCCTGAAAATCAACATGGGTGTCGTTTCTATGGTTTATCGGGTTGCTGGCTATGAAAACAACAACGGTTTTAAAATCCGACGTGGCGGACGTAAAATACCATCTCCCTGGATGGGGTGCGATGGGGTTGAAATGTCTAAATAAACTAAATGACTGTTGATATATCAACGCACAGCCCAAACCACTGGACCTAGAGACTTTAAATTTTGCACATAGATACCTTATATAATGTAGGCATCCACTAAGGAAGGATTTTTGAAAATTCCCACGGAGACGGGAAAAAACGGGATTTATATATTCGATTCCGAGTGACCCTATCACAGTAACTATAATAACTAGACTCTTCAAACTTGATACACAAGTAGGTATTACATTATTTAAAACACATATTTCAGGATTTTTCAAAATACCCACGGGATAAGGAAAAAACGGGATTTATATATTCAGTTCAACGGGATCCTATGAACTATCATTACTAGACTCTTGAAATTTGGCATAGAAGTAGGTAATTATAATAGTAAAAAACGGTTTTAAGGATTTTTGGAAATTCCCACGGGATAAGGAAAAACAGGATTTTTCGTTTTACTGGTCGTAGAAAGCTGAAATTCGGCATCTAGGTTGCTTGGAGAGCGTACAGGAGGATTAGGAGGGGACTCTTCAAAATTCCCATGGGAACGGGAAAAAACGGGATTTTTCGTTTTACTGGTCGTAGAAAGCTGAAGTTCGGCATTTAGGTTGCTTGGGGAGTGTAGAAGAGCATTGAGAGAGGACTTTCCAAAATCCTTACGGGAACGGGAAAAAACGGGATTTTTCGTTTTACTGGTCGTAGAAAGCTGAAATTCGGCATGTATGTTGTTTGGGGAGTGTAGAGGAGCATTGAGAGAGGACTTTCCAAAATTCACACGGGAACGGAAAAAACGGGATTTTTCGTTTTACTGGTCATAGAAAGCTGAAATTTTGCAAGTGGGTTCCTTGGGGAGTGTAGAGGAGCATTAAGAAAGCATTTCCCGAAATTCTAACGGGAACGGGAGAAAACGGGATTTTGCGATTTACTGGTTGTAAGCTTTTTTTTTTTTTTTTTTTTTTTTTTTTTATATTAGAGGTGGCAAACGAGCAGACGGGTCACCTGATGGAGAGCGATCACCGTCGCCCATGGACACCCGCAACACGGGGGGTATCACAGGTGCGTTGCCGACCCTTTTAGGAATTGGTAGGCTCGTTTTTTAAAGATCCCTAAGTTGTAACACTCTGGGAATGCTGCCGCAGTAAGCTGATTCCAGATCTTTGTCGTGCGAGGAAAGAAGTTTCGCTTAAAACGCACGGTACTAGACTGCCAACCATCAAGATGGTGAGGATGAAAAGACAAACGGTTCCTCGAAGTGCGGTAGTGGAATTTAGCCGCAGGCAGCAATTCGAACAGTTCGTCAGAACATTCCCCATGATAAATACGGTATAAAATACAGAGAGACGCCACATCCCTCCGCAAAGCCAAAGGATCGAGTAGGCTAGAGAGTGCCTGAATACCAACAAATCGAGCAGCTCTACGTTGGATGCGGTCAAATGGAAGAATTTGGTATTTGGGTGCCCCAGCCCAGAGATGAGAGCAGTACTCCATGTGCGGCCTAACCTGCGCCTTATAAAGTTGTAAGCGATGGGCTGGCGAGAAATACCGTCCCGCTCTATTAAGCACCCCCAATTTTTTAGAAGCTAACTTAGCTTTGCCTTCCAAATGACCACGAAACTGAACATTACTCGAAATGTCGACACCCAGGATCCCAATAGACGATTTGGCAACAAGGGGAGTACCTTCAAAACAAGGCGAAACAACAAAGGGATCCTATTTAGTGGAGAACGCGCATACTTGAGTCTTTTGGGGATTAAACTGAACTAAGTTTAGTTTACCCCAATCTGCGACATGCTTCAGCATGATCTCAATTTGAGACTCAAATATATTCCGGCTTTCAATGACGTGTTCCCTGGATAAATTAGCGCGACCGGTATAATACGTGTCCCCAGTACTGTCATCTGCATAGCAATGAATATTGGTATCATGCAACATATCATTGATATGCAGAAGAAATAACGTGGGGGATAAAACGCAACCTTGCGGGACACCAGAGTTTACAGGCTTTAAGTCAGAACATGAGCCGTCGACTACAACTTTGATGCTCCGACCCGAAAGAAAACTTGCAACCCAAGAGCACAACTTTCCAGGTATTCCGTACGCCGGAAGCTTAGACAGCAGAGCTCCGTGCCAAACCCTATCAAAGGCTTTCGCTATGTCCAAACTAACTGCCAAGGCTTCCCCTTTGCTCTCAATCGCCATAGCCCAACGGTGTGTTAGATAAGCCAAAAGATCACCAGCTGAGCGACCACGACGAAAACCGTATTGGTGGTCACTAATCAGCTGGTGCTCCTCGAGATAACCTAAGAGCTGGCGGTTAATAATCGATTCCATTACCTTGGAGAGCAAAGAGGTGATAGCAATCGGTCTGTAGTTGGACGGGTCTGAGCGATCACCCTTTTTAGGGATCGGATGCACGAGAGCTGTCTTCCATCCACACGGGACAACGCCAGTAGAGTAGGAAAGTCGGAAAAGACGCGTAAGGACCGGTGCCAACTCGGGAGCACACATTTTAAGCACTATTGGCGAGATTCCATCTGGTCCACTCGACTTATGGATGTCTAGGGAAAAAAGGGCCTTGCGCACGGTTTTTTGCAAGAACCGAATGTTCTGCATAAAGTGAGCACACCGCGGTATGGTCGGCAGTGTATTACCCCCGTCATCCAAAGTCGAGTTAGACGCAAAAAGAGAGCCCAGAAGATCGGCTTTCTCTTTCGCAGAGTGGGCCGGGAACCACCATTAGCGCTCAGAGGTGGAAAGGTCGGCTGGCAGAAATTTCCAAGGACAGCCTTGGCGAGAGACCAGAACGCTCGAGTACCCGAGGGAAGACGCAGTAGCTTCTCGCCAATTCTGCCTATGAATGCTGACTTCGCTTTAGCAATGCTTCCCTTAAACGACCTAGAGGCAGCATTTAGCTTCTTTTTGTACGCGCAAGTGTTGGGATCCTGAGACGCTACCGCATTAGCCCATGTCCGGTAACATTCCTGCTTCTGACGGGAGGCTAGTTTACAGGAACGGCCAAACCAAGGCAAAATTTCAAAATTCATAAGTTTATGCTGTAAGTAGGCCGCAAAGGGTTCTTTAACCGACTTAAAAAAAGGAGGTTGTGCATTCCACTTTAAGTATTTTTTTATGTAGGTATTTTCACCGATTTCTCGGTCAATTGTGGACCGATTATAAAAATTATTTTTTTATTCGAAAGAATACAATATACTTCTGAGATGGTCCCATTGTCACCAAATCAGGATCTGATGACGGGATCTCAAGGAAATTGAGGGCAACCCTCAAATTTTGTAGGCACGCATTACGTTTTTCATATATTTTCTCAAGCTATTTAAGTGTTTGTGTCTGGTAGACATCATCTCATGTTGATGAGCTGATGATGGAAGGTAAATCTCCTTAACGGTTAGGAGTTGAGGATATTTTTTCAAATATTATAGGTACGTATAGACCGATTGTTGTATTCTTTCAGGTTATCCGGGTGAGCTGATGATGCAAGGTGAAACTCCTTAACGGTTAGGAGTTTTAGGAAGTTTCTTTAAATATCATATGCACATTTAGAACTTTAGTTGTATTCTTTCTGGTTATTCAGATGAGCTGATGATGGAGGGTATAACTCCTTAGCGGTTAGGTCACACAACACCTTTACAAAATACTATAATATGTATAATATCAATGCTAAGTAGGTACACAGCGCTTCCAGTTACTCAAGTTTCCGTAGAAGGTAAGAAAACATTGAATTATACCTAATGCAGGACAGGGGAAAGTAATAATAGGTTTTATATTATTAACAAGCCTGGTTATTTTAGTGCCCGCTTCCGAATTAGTGAAAAACATTGTATATAAAGAAATACTGTAAAGGACCGTATCTACCTGAAGTTTAGTCGGGCTTGCTTGCACGCTTTCATGCACGCTTGCTTGCTTGCATGCATGCTTGCTTGCTTGATATCTTAGATCTTTGGAATACTCGTGGTACACGCGAGCGAAGCCGCGGGCAAAAGCTAGTTTAATATATTATCACAAAGGCATGAAACTATCATTCGAGGTTTAAACACATAGGCATACGGCATAACTTTGTCCGAGATAAGGTGCAGTTAGAAAAGACCGTTGTGAAGTATGTCTCATCGAGCGTGGTGGTTGCTGACGCACTGAATAAGGACACTGTTCAACAGACATTGAACTAGTGCTTTCTAAAAGTTTGGTTTATGGCCACCATGATCGTTCTACTGCTTGCTTCAAGGGGGTAACCTAGGTATCAAACTTTAGAAACTCCTTTACTCGAATTTCATTTATCCGACTTTTTAAAATCCATATGTTTTGTTTTTCCACAACTTCACAATGCCACGGACCCTTTTAAATTTTTTTATTTGCCATCCTAATCAGTTGCCATATTTTCATAATGAACTAAAACAATAGGCTAGACGACTAAAAAAAACTGTTTAGTCCGTCAGTTAGATTATCAAAAAATATTGTACACGTATTTTTTCTTTTGTTTGACAAACAAAAAATGAGGAGGATACAGTGCTTAGAAGTTTCGAGTGACGTCACTATATGGTACAATTTTTACCTAAGCGTGACGTCACAAGCCCCCACTCCGGAAGTTTGATGATCTATATCTTTGTCGATTTTTAATAATTTGATAAACCAAAAAATACGTGTCCCATATTTTCCCATAATCTAACTGACGGACTAATTAGAATGACAAATTTTTAACCCAGTCGTCATCCCTATTACTTTGCTCTTCGCGAGGTCGCTGGTGAGCAAAGTAATTGTTTTAGTTCATTAATATGGCCCTCCGCAAAGTAACGCCTAATTCAATAAATCATATTTTCATAATCTAAATGTAACGAAAAGCCTAAAGTATGTTTTTACTATCTACCTAACCTAACATCAAAGTAAGACATCATTGCTTAATTTGTAGCGAGCGAGCGAAGCGAGCGAACAAGACGGTTCGGAGCGGAAGCGACTCGGATAGATTAGGTTCAAAGGCTAATAGGCATTAGCCTTTGGTGTTAGTTATTTTTTTTATAACCACCTACAAAACCCCCTACCCACATAGCAAACTCAATAAAATATTTGGGCAACATCAAACAACAAAATGAATATTACGCTCCACACATAATTGTATGGTTCCCCTGACCTTTGCGGAATAATAATTTTGCGGAATAAATATACATATATTTGGCAAATGATCCTACAGAATTTCATGCAGTTGGATTTTGAATCATTTGACAAATAAAAAAATGGATTTTAAAACATTTGGCAAAAGAAAATTATGGTAAATAATATTTCGGACAAACAATAATTTGGAAAATGAAAAAAAGGAGTTTCGTTTTCGGAATTTTAATATTCGGAAATGAGCTTTTCGAGAATATGATAGGTAACCCTTCAAGGGCCTGTTGTAATCGGTCTTTACTAAGTACATTAAAACAACATGTATTTTACTGTTGAACTGTTTCATTAGTATTAGTTCCAATACATCTCTGTTGGACGCCGACGTCGATGCCCTGGGGGCACTGCTGTCCATTGGTCCAGGCGCAGGTGACGCGCACGCGCTGGTCGTCGTCCAGCAGCGCTACTTGCGGCGCGGCGCCGTACGGGTCGCAGGCCGTCACCACCACGCCCACCTGCATCGGCCCGATGGCGGCGTCTCCTACACATTGCTGCAACAAATAATATAAAATCATTCCTCGTTTAATTTAACACGCTGTGGGTCCCCCAAAATAAAACTAAACATGCTATACTTTGACTCTGATGTTGATGCTCCACTGGCGACTGGTTTTTGGAGTGATGTGATTTTTTAAATTTTGGTTCCTAGGAATTTAACTTCTTTATTTTTTTTTAGTGAGAAATACGCATAACGTCTATGATCGAGTTAATTATTTCCTTTTCTTTTATAATATTTTATTTTTGCACCTACTGACAGTATCTTCAAAATAAATGATTGAAACTTAATTCAACTAGTTTAGTGTGATCGTGAATCGAAAGAATTTTGCCTCCTGGACACGGAAAAATATTTATTATAATTTATTTCACTATATTTAAAAAATAGAAGAAAAAAAATATATATCTGTCTTTCTGAAGCGTCTTTCTCCTTTCAAACAGAATACAGAGAACGCATCAAATAATAGCCTTAGAAATATGAAAATTTGTCAATTATGATATTTCTTACGTCAGGCGGGAGGTCAGTGACGCTATCCGTTTGAACTAAGTGAAATCCTCCGACGTCTTTTCCGGAACTACCATCCGATCCTGCGAATAAAAATATAACAATAAGTATCGCTAACTATTACTGGTTTTGCCATTATTATATACACACACATGTTTGTGCCATGCTGCTGTATACTACGAGGTGAACCAACTCTGGCTATAGCTGTACGCTTAGTATAAGTTTTACTTCAACAAAATACTTCTCGATCGCGTTTACGTAAAAAAATCAATTGCTATGGAAATAGTATGCTTAGTATAAGTTTTACTTCACCAAAATACTTCTCGATCGCGTTTACGTAAAAATTTCAATTCTATGGAAACATGGACGCGCGCGCGCGGTTGCGCTGTCCATGTTTCCATAGAATTGAAATTTTTACGTAAACGCGCTCGAGAAGTATTTGGTGAAGTAAAACTTATACTAAGCATACAGGGACAGCGCCTCCGCGCGCGCGCGTCCATTACGCTTAGTATAAGTTTTACGTCACCAAAATACTTCTCGATCGCGTTTACGTAAAAATTTCAATTCTATGAAAACAGACGCGCGCGCGCGGGGCGCTGTCCATGTTTCCCTAGTAATTGATTTTTTTTACGTAAACGCGATCGGGAAGTATTTTGGTGAAGTAAAACTTATACTAAGCGTACATGTTTCCATAGAATTGAAATTTTTACGTAAACGCGATCGAGAAGTATTTTGGCGAAGTAAAACTTATACTAAGCGTACTGACCATAAGTCCCTCATGCTACGTAGTATTGAGCAGGCGGTCCTCTAGTGTTGCCTAGTGACACTTTCGCCCACGTTCCTTCCTCCTCCTCAGCTCCTGCTTGGCATTACCTACATCGTTACTCGTGTCAAATAGAAAGCGTTGGCGTTATCAATACGTGGATAAGTAATGAATAAGGCATATGTATGACCTCCTTTAACCGTAGTGCATTGTGGGTCCGCGCTTGCGCCAAGCAGTAGCGTGGCGGCGGCGAGCGCGAGAAACGAGCGAGCGAGCGGGGACATGGCGGCGAGGCGGGTGCCCGCTGCCTGCGCGCGCGCCGCTTATAACGGGCCGCTCGCCGCCGCGACCAATAGGTACTCAATAAATCTTTACCATGCTCAATTTGTTTAATTTCTTTACTAAGTTTCCATGACACAAGCTTTACTCTAGATCAATTGGTGACAATTTATCTATATAATATATAAAATTGCTAAACTGACTGACTGACTGACTGTTGATATATCAACGCACAGCCCAAACCACTGGACCTAGAGACTTGAAATTTTGCACATAGATACCTTAATGTAGGCATCCACTAAGGAAGGATTTTTGGGAATTCCCACGGGAACGGGAAAAAACGGGATTTATATATTCGATTCCGAGTGACCGTATCTCAGTAACTATAATATACTAGACTCTTCAAATTTGATACACAAGTAGGTATTACAATAGTTAAAACATTAATTTCAGGATTTTTCAAAATTCCCACGGGATAAGGAAAAAACGGGATTTATATATTCAGTTTAACGGAATCCTATGAACTATAATTACTAGACTCTTCAAATTTGGCACAGAAGTAGGTAATTATAATAGTAAAAAACAGTTTTAAGGATTTTCTAAAATTCCCACGAAATAAGGAAAAAACGGGATTTTTCGTTTTACTGGTCGTAGAAAGCTGAAATTTGGCATGTAGGTTGCTTGGAAAGTGTAGAGGAGCATTGAGAGAAACAGTTTTAAGGATTTTCGGAAATTCCCACGGGATAAGGAAAAAACAGGATTTATATATTCAGTTCAACGGAATGCTATGAACTATACTTACTAGACTCTTCAAATTTGGCATAGAAGTAGATAATTGTACCTAATGGAAAAAACATTTTAAGGATTTTCGGAAATTCTTACGGGATAAGGAAAAAACGGTATTTTTCGTTTTACTGGTCGTAGAAAGCTGAAATTCGGCATGTAGGTTGCTTGGGGAGTGTAGAGGGGCATTGAGAGAGAACTTTCCAAAATTCCCACGGGAACGGGAAAAAACGGGATTTATATATTCGATTCCGAGTGACCCTATCTCAGTAACTATAATAACTAGACTCTTCAAATTTGATACACAAGTAGGTATTACACTAGTCAAAACATTAATTTCAGGATTTTTCAAAATTCCCACGGGATAAGGAAAAAACGGGATTTATATATTCAGTTCAACGAAATCCTATGAACTATAATTACTAGACTCTTTAAATTTGGCATAGAAGTAGGTAATTATAATAGTAAAAAACTGTTTTAAGGATTTTTGGAAATTCTCACGGGATAAGGAAAAAACGAGATTTTTCGTTTTACTGGTCGTAGAAAGCTGAAATTCGGCTTGTAGGTTGCATAGGAAGTGTATAATATACTCCTGAGATGGCCCCATTGACACCAAATCAGGATCTGATGACGGGATCTCAAGGAAATACAGAGCAACCCTCAAATTTTGTAGGCACGCATTACGTTTTTCATATATTTTCTCAAGCTATTTAAGTGTCTGCGTCTGATAGACATCATCTCATGTTGATGAGCTGATGATGGAAGGTATAACTCCTTAACGGTTAATAGGTCACACAACACCTTAACAAGATAGTATAACATATATAATATCAATTATAATGCTAAATAGGTACACAGCGCTTCCAGGTACTTACTCAAGTTTTCATAGAAGGTAAGAAAACATTGGATTATACCTAACGCAGGACAGGGGAAAGTAATAATAGGTTTTATATAAATATATTGGTGACGTATTACAGTCGTCACCAATGTCTTCTGACAAGCTTTGATTGCCCGTAAAAGCATTCGAGTAGTTTTCCTCAGGCTTATACTCAGGTTTGGTATACGCGAGCGAAGCCGCGGGCAAATGCTAGTAGCTTATAATTTCAATTTTTAGCATGTCATTGAAATTTAATTAAACTTCGTGTGACCTCACTACCTACCTATATTTATTGCTTGAATATAAGATAATTTAGTCCAAATATTTACCTAAGCTTAATTGCCTTTTGTAAGCTGACAAAAATTTACTAAAGACATTATTTATGACCTTCGGTCTATTTAAAACTAGCTTTTGCCCGCGACTCCGTCCGCGTGGAATTAGTAATTTGGGCAGCTTATTTTTTTTATCCAATTTACTTTTTCATCAATTATGGCTGAACTAAAACAATTACTTTGCTCACCCGCGACTTTACAATAGTTACGTTTATGCAAGAAATGTGTGTTCATGCAGTTCCTCCACCTCCACACTGTACGAACACACACATATCACATAAACACAACCATCACCACCACCAAGCTACACTGACGCGTTTCGAACTCAACCAGAGCTCATCTTCAGAGTTATAAACGCGTTGAGTTCGAAACGCGTCAGTGTAGCTTGGTGGTGGTGATGGTTGTGCTTATGTGATTTGTGTGTGTTCGTACAGTGTGGAGGTGGAGGAACTGCATGAACACACATTTCTTGCATAAACGTAACTATTGTAAGGTCGCGGGTGAGCAAAGTAATTGGTTTAGTTCATTAATATGGACCTCCGCAAAGTAACGCCTGATTCAATCAATTATGGCTCTCCTTAGTTCCTCGATATAAAAATAATTACCCCCCCCCCCGCAACCCGCACCCCCAAACCGCTCCCCCCCCCCGCACCCCCGCAACCCACCAACCCCCCCCAACCCCCAAGTTTGTAGGACTATAGTTTGAAATTTACTAAGGCAAGACGAGCTAGTAAGGTAGCTCGGTTGATGTAGGTAGTACTTAGTTACAAACGCTTTCTTTATTTTTGATAAAACATTTAGTTTCAGAAATTTTCCTATATCCGTTAAATATGTAATGTAATGGTATTAAAATGATTAAATAGTCAAGCTTTGTAAATGCTGCCTATTAATTTTATATTTCGCAAACAAACAATTACATCCGCAGTAATCAATTTGTTTTCACTTCTCATGCTCTTAAAATGTTACTTTAGTCTCTGCATATCGGGACTAAAGCTCTTTTTTGATCTCTAGGGATTAAAGTAATTTTATTTTAATTTATTTTGGAAACCCCTAAACTGCCAATCACGGTGTTTGCGGATGGAGGATTATTGCCATTTTCAGTGACTGGGCATAGACAATTTTAAAGCTTTCCACAGACCGCAGCGCGCTGCGGACGCTCCGAAGCGCTCCGTAGCGACCGCTCTGTAGCGCTCCGTAGCGCCCTGCGCTTCGGTCTGTGGAAGACTTTAGTGCGAGGTAATACCTAA
The DNA here is from genome assembly GCA_947563465.1 of Archips xylosteana. Lineage (NCBI taxonomy): Eukaryota > Metazoa > Arthropoda > Insecta > Lepidoptera > Tortricidae > Archips > Archips xylosteana. The sequence continues at coordinate 138,859 of OX387345.1, read as the reverse complement.
CCTCAATATGACAACTGTATAAAAATATTTAAAAAAATAATAATTTCGTGAAACACCATGAATAATTACGAATATTAATCTATTTAATTATATTAAAGATGAATTCATTTTATTATGTATACTTAGTCCAATTATTAGCTATGAAATAATTTTCAAGTTTGAATCTGTTGGCTAAATATGCAAACATTTAAAGCGTTACTCAACAAAAAAAAACCGCGGAACAAATTTAAATTGCTATTTTAATTCTGAACAGACGTCCATTGCTCGTATTGAGTACTACGTTTTATGAAAGTAATATTGTAGATTAGTATACCTAAAAAATCGGTTTTTTTCCTCGCATTCAAAGTGAAAAGTAGAGTGTTTAACGCGAGACTAAACTGCCATAATGACACGCGAATTATATCTTGTGTCATTATGGCTTGTTTTAGTCCCTTGTTGAACAATCTACTATTATAATCGCGTTTGTTGTGGCTGTATGTACCTACATAATAATTATATCAATATCATTGCAACTACTGTACCTATCGTTCGGTTCCACATTTCAAGGGGAAAACCGAACATTATGCCAAGTGCTAAATTCAGGAACGGCCCAACACGGTTTGCGAGCGGTAATTCAATCGTTTGCGAGAGGATAGGGACGAACTGCTATTCAGGAACGCCAAAAATCACTGGTTTGCGAGAGGTTTGTGCTGAGATTGGGATGAGCCTTTTTTTATTTATTTAGGTATTCATTTATTTATTTACAAAGTGAATTAACAGGAAAATAAGGCTCATCCCAAGCTCAGCCCATCCCTATCCTCTCGCAAACGATCGAATTACCGCTCGCAAACCATGTTGGGCCGTTCCTGAATTTAGCCCCTGGTGAGCTCGTGTGTAAAGAGGACTTGTTTGTTTATTTGTTTATTCATAAATATCACGGGACAATTCGCACCAATAGACCTAGTCCCAAAGTAAGCTAGGCAAAGCTTGTGTTATGGGTACTAGGCAACGGATAAACATACTTATATAACATGAACAAACATTCGTATTTTCATACAAATATCTGCCCCGACACGGGAATCGAACCCGGGACCACTAGCTTTATGAAGCTTCTATAGTCAGGTTCTCTAACCACTAGTCTGGTCGTCTAAATAATAAACGCTTCCTTCCCATAGGTATAATGAAGCTTCTGAAATTTGAATTGTCCCTTTCATTCAATAGGTACGTGTCCCTTTCATACCACCTCTCCCCAATACTCGTACATACGTTAGGTGGGTCGGTGACTCGGTGTTCATTATTATACGGATTTCGTTGTTATTTGGGTCATGAAACGCGTAATAATAATCAATACTTAATGTATTTTATTTTTCATCCGAAATTGTAGTTGGTAGGCCTCTTTCCCGAGAGCATAATGTTAATGTGAAATAAAAAAATGTTTTTGATTATAGTACTTACATTTTTATTTTATTAGTTAGTTTTCATCGCATCACTGCCGTCGCATACCTACTTTAAATATCACAATACATCTCGCACTCAATTTATAAGATCGCTGCGCCTCAATTGGACATATTATTTCGTTCAAACATTTTAATTAAATAACAGTAGCTGATACCTACATATTGCTGTGCCCTCACAGGGTAAATGTTGAAGCTGTACATTATTTTTAAGATCTTTACCCACAACATTTAAATGCAATAAAGAGTTTGAGTTTGAGTTTGAGTTTGAGTAGTCGAGCTAAACGAAACGCACAAACTGTCACTGTCACGCTGACAGCGACGTCTGCAGTGACATAACACATAACACCGTTTCGGGCGGCCGCGGCGCGGGCGCAATCAGCTGTTTCTATTTTTGATTCCCATCGAAGCGGTCGATTTCTATTCGAAGGAATCGAATACATGAAAGTGATAACTTATGGTGGGTCGGACCAAGTGTAGTGGAATGGAGGGTGCGAGTGTGTGGCAGACGCACTTGCGGCTGGCGAGCGTGCTGGAGTCGGTGCTGTGGTGGCTGGAGCCAGCGGAGTTGGCGCGCGCGGGCGCCGCGTGCCGCGCCTGGCGCGCCGCCGCCGCCGCCGCGCGCGCCTGGCGCCGCCACCTGGCCGCGCGCGCCTGCAGGCCCGCCGACGCAGGCGCCGCGCTGAAGGCGCTCGCGCAGCTCTACGGTACGGACGGAGCACTCGACAGTACCTTGCCCGTTAGCAATTCAAAACCTGTAACATAAATCCAGTGTCAGTGGGCCCCAAACTAGGCAGCGCTTGTATCTTGGGCGCCCTGGAGAGTTGTTGAAAGGTGCTATGCTATGAGGATGTGAAAGCTAACAATAAGCTATGAAACTATGTGACCGTTTCCACTAATGCTAAGCTATGTAGTTGCTCTAGGAAGAATCAGAGTAACAATCAACAACACTCGTCTTTCCATATAAAGAACATTGCTTAGTTGAACTCGTTAACACCAGTGCTATGCTATGATTAGTGAATATTAAACACATACGTAGCAAACATAGCACTGCACGTCTGTTTGGGAAAACCAAACTAACAGTTGTGCATTTTATGAATAGTTAAGTAATGTGTTTGGGTACGTATCAAAATATATAAAGCTTAAAACAAATAATGGACGAAATACATAATGGTCATAGTCATAATACATACTAAAATTTTCTATGAAACTATTGATTAAATGATTAAACAATTTTTTTTTAATCGTGTAATCTACAGATTGGTTTAGGTTAGGTTAGGTTTATTTTATGAAAATCCTGTAAAGTTGAGAATTTCCAAGAAAATTGCATTATATCAAATGACCATTATGTATTTTGTCCATTAATTGTTTTAAACTTTATATATTTTGATACATACCCAATGTTTTCCTGTAAATATTTACAGACAAAGTTATTTATGCCAATATGGAAAAGGACTGTCATATTACAATCTTTAAAGCTGTTAATTAATGTTCACTCCACTTTATTTACTGCCATTAATTATGGCTTTCACTGCCAGGAATGCATGGGCATTTTTGGCTACTTTCGCCTAATACTGCTGTCATAATTTAGCAATTGTTAAACGCACATATTAATTTGTGGCGTCTGAAGAATTCTTGAGTGAAATTATGGCTTAGAGTTAGAAGGTTGGCTCTACATGAGATCTGACAACTTTTTGACAGTACATGGTCTTGTTTTAGCAACATTTTACATGAAAATGTTTTTGGTGACATGTAACTAACTCAATTTGAAGTAGACAATTGCATAGCAAGTACTTAATAGTCATGCAAATGCAGATAGCATTTAGGTTCTGTAGTGTCCGGGGACTACATCACAATGTTCTTACATTTTTCAATACCAGTTGTAATATTTTTAATTTTGATTGGTTGTAGTGTGAAAGTATACAAATAAAATGGTAAGTCTAATTAGAAATGACAAATAAAATTTCGGACGCCAGGCTATTTTTGAAGAAAGCAAAACAGCCAAAACTCAGACAGCAGAACAAATATTGGACTTTTTTAATCCAGGCCGGGGACTCAGACGTGGCAATAAAAAACTAAGTCTCACCTGATAGAGGTTCCCAGTTTCGTCTGATTGCGTCGCAAGCTTGGTTATCGGACTCTTATGCCAAAAATAACTTAACTAAGTTCTATAAGCTAGTTGTACAAATTTATTCTTAAAATTTAACTACCAAAAGCAATAATTCGGCGTCAACATTCGCCTTCCATTTTCAAAAAAAAAAATTAGACTAATAGGCCAGAAGGGCGAGTAAATTACACTTCCATATTAAAAAAACTAAAGTCCCAAAATTATTTGACGTTGGTGCATCTTGCGGTATAATAAAGTTTTTCACTGACCGTTTATGGACGAAAAATAGTTAAAAACGCAAACGAAACTTATGGCGGGATCCACATGGCGGCCGGCACCGCGTGCCTTCACATTTGTTTCAGCATGCCGAAATGCGATGCGTAAATGTCGATAGTTTTAATCCATAGAAGGATTACAAATATGTATTATATAAAGGATATATATAAAAAAAAAACGCCTCGCGGCTAAAACAAGAAAACCACAAGTTATATCTCAAATAAAAATTTTAAATACCAAAAGGTTGAAAAACAAATAATGGTAAAAACTCACCGTTTTTTCCGAAATCAATACATTTTATTGTAAATCACCATTTGGTGAATCGAAATGTGGTTCTTTATGCCATTTTAACACTGAGCACAATGAGATTTTCTCAGATTACTTTAATTTTAAATTTCAAGCCATCTTTTTCGATGGGATGACGAAAGGGAAGTGAAAAATGTTTTTTTCTAATTACATTAACATGATTCTTGGGCATGGAATCGAGCCTATTCAGCCTCTTAAGCGTCTGATAAACCAAATAAAAATAACACCTACCTCAATTTTGGGACAATCTGTGACAGGTGTGGCTGAAACTACCCTAAAGTTAAAGATTTCTTAAAGGATCTGTCAAATCGATCCAATTTGGTTGTAGTGTTGGGAATACAACACTACAATTCACCCTTTCCCGAAAAAAAAAATAAAGCACTAAAGCTCTATCAAAAGTTTAAAAGACAACAAAGTTTTAATTTATGACTCTACATTCAAAGGGAAAAAAATAAGGCTGGGAAACCTCAAGAAGATGTTCCTGAACCAAAACCAAAGCTCTAAAACTAAATTCAAAGCATGCAAGATTGCAAACTTCAAACTCTATCATCAAATATTCCAAAAGTGAAAGCCAATACATAATTATGAAGATTGAACTCTATGTCCAAAGCCATAACAATAACAAGCTTAAAAGCTTCCAGATGATTATTTCAAATAAGACAAGGAATCCCGATCTAAGATACCAAGTTACTGCTCTACCTTGGCATCACCTGAATTCGCATGACCGACGCTGAAAACAGATGCATCGAGGCCTACGGTAAAACAGTAGAAATAATTAAATTAATAGACAAAGAATATACAAATATCTTACACTAAGTCTAACAACTGCTAATTATTTAACTCTACTTTCATAGAATAGAAACTACATAATGTTACTTGCTTACCCCACCGCTAAGGATAACAAGATCAGTTAGGCACCTTCGCCACTGACTCGAAGCTAAACAAGTAAAATTATCAAAAACATTAAACTAAACTATTTGAAATAGCCTGTCACCAAGGACCAAAGCTCAGCTAGGCACATTCGCCGCTGACTCTAAACTATTCAAAAGTTATTATTACCAAGTTAAACATGCGAAAATTTTAAACAAAAAACTTATTTGACAAGCGTGTCAAGGAGCACAAGAGATCAGCTAGGCACCTGCGCCGCTGACTCAAGCTTAGCCAAATAATGTTTCTTAAAGTTAAATCAAAATAGCTAAATGAAACTCAAAATCTTACTTGCATAACCTGTCAAAAAAGACCAAGAGATCAGCTAGGCACCTTCGCCGCTGACTCAAGCTAGACAAGTAAAATTTCTAACAAAAGTTTAACTAAGTAAACTGAAATTCAGTAGGCAAATCAGCCACTGATTAAACGCTACGAAGAACGATAACTCCATATCTGGCTAAACACTACCCTTCCAAACATGGGTATCCAAAAACTTGGACGCTCTATGATAGAGTCGTATCTTAAGAAAAAAATACACCGTACTGTGGTCGGCACAACTCCACTGACTTTCCGGACACAGACGTGTTCTAAAAGGAAAAACATCATGACTGGCACAACACCACCAGACTTCCAGGCATGAGTAACAAAACTTGGGCGCTCTACAATAGAGACGATACCAAGGAGAAAACACCATACTGTGGTCGGCACAACTCCACTGACTTTCCGGACACAGACGTGTTCTAAAAGGAAAACATCATGACTGGCGCAACACCACCAGACTTCCAGACATGAGTATCCAAAAAAGAGCTTGCACGCTCTACAATAGAGACGTGTCAGGGGAAAAAATATCACACTTAACTGTGGTCGGCACAACTCCACTGACTTTCCGGACACAGAAGCGGATAGGAAAATCTAAAAACGAGGAAACTAAGTCCTATAGAGTCAAATCCAAGAGTCAAAGCAAGGAAAGTGCACGCGTGCTAAGTCTAATCCATGAAATTCCAATAGGAAACTTAATTAACTACATCATGCAAATTCTAAAATTACTTTAACTAAAATGTTAAATTTATAATTCATCACTTAATTGTAAGTGGAGAAATTTGAGCTAAAAAATATGTAAGTTCAAAGTCTATGGTAGAGCTAAATACTACTCAAAACTTGACTATACAAAATATACAAAATAGTTTTAAGATTTTATGAGTTAGAAGAAAAAGTGTTCTTTCTAAACAGAACTACTATTCATGTTTCAAAAAAATGAAAGACGAAAGAGCCAAAATTAAATATTTTGATATCTACTTCAGCAATTGGATATTAGTTTTACCTATCATACGTCCTTTCAAGGGTCATTTATTCATACATCCCTAACACTATCAAACAAAAACCCTAAACTAAGTCCAGTTACAAAACAAGAGACAAAATTGGTTAAATTTTCAAAAATTAATTTGATGACCAAACAAAAGGCAGCCAACAACAAGGTCGAGCTTTCTATATTTTCTAAGAAACAAAATAAACTACGCAAATAACGAAAGAATAAATAAATCGAAAAAGAGTATCGACTTCAAACTAAGACATTCTAACTCACAAAAAATGACTTCCCTTTCCAACAACATTTTTTTTTGCCATGTATATTTAGCAAACAAAAATATTAAAGTGTATGTAAATATAATACACAAAACGCTAAAAGCTATAAAAGCTTGAAGAGCAAAATTAAATTTTAATGATGTCCTTAACATGGTAACGACCAGTTGAACCCTTACTTAAATCTTTTAAAACATAAACGTTATTAGAAACTTTTTCAGTTATTTCGGATTTAACGAACTTTGGAGCAAGTTTAGCTGAAAAATAGTTATACGCATTGGATTGAACAAAATTACGTCTCCAAACTATGTCACCAACGTTATATGAAACAAACTTTCTACCCTTATTATAAGTGGCAGCATTCTTTTTATAAGCTTTTAACAAACTACTAGTAACCTTTTCAAAAATAGTACCAAGATTATTTAAAGATTCAGCGTAAGATTGACGGTTTCCAAGTTGAATTTCATCTAAATTATTAACAGAATTACTAACTCTATGTAGAGCAGCATCTACAATGACTTCTCTACCAAACATCAGAAAATTAGGAGTAAACTCCGTAGCTAAGTTTTCGCTACAATTTAAAGCTAATTGAACATGGGGTAAAAATTTTGACCAAGTTCTATGATCGTCTTTTACAAAACAAGAGATACAGGTTTCTAGAGTCTTATTAAATCTCTCAATTACATTATTTTGAGGAGTATAGAGACTATTATAAAATATTTTAGTAATGTTATACTTTTTAAGAAAGTCAACAAAATCTTTAGAAGTTAGCTGGGACCCATTGTCACATATCAAAATTTTAGGAGAGCCAAATTTCAAGAATATATCTTTTTCAAGTAATTTACAAATGGATTTTGTAGTAGCATTAACTAAAGGAAACATCCAGACATACTTAGTGAAAACATCGACCACTGACAAAATAAATCTATGACCTGAATAGGTTCTTGGTAAAATTCCAATTAAATCTAAAGACAACATAACCATAGGCTGATCAACTTTTTTAGGATTAACCATCAAACCAAATGGAGGAGAATTTGAATGTTTATAAGCTTTGCAAGTCTCACAAGAATTTATGTAATTTCGAACATCTTTAAACATACCAGACCAAAAATAGTGTACCTTCAGTTTTTTCAAAGTTTTATGAATACCTAAATGTCCTGAATTTAAGTCATCGTGATTATTTCTAAGAGTCTCTATAATATGTTCTTTGGGGATAACAATTTTCCAATTTAAACGAGAATTAGGATCAAATTTAGCTTTACAATATTTATATAAAGTTTTATTCTCTACCTTGAAACTTTTGTGACGTAACGGAAATTTTTGACAATTAACAAATATCTTTTTATACCAAGGGTCAATAATATCATCCTCAGGATAATCTATAGAAGTAATATCTATGGCATTTATTTCAAGTCTAGACAAAGTATCAGGAACCGTATGTAAACTACCTTTTTTATGTATGACATCAAATGAAAATTGCGCTATTCTAGCGGCCCAACGTGCGAGTCTACCCGACGGGTTAGTTAACCTAAGTAACCACTGGAGACTAGCATGATCAGTAACTATAGTGAAATTCATACCTTCAATGTACGGTCTAAAATGCTCTATTGAATCTAAAATAGATAAAAGTTCTCTTTCAGTTGTACTATAATTTTGTTCACATCTAGATAAAGCACGAGAATAATAAGCTATTGGATGTTGTTCATGTTGTTCGTCTTCTTGACATAAAACGCTACCTATACCAACGGAACTAGCATCACAATGAAGAAAAAAAGGTTTTTCGAAATTAGGGCAAGCTAAAACGGGGGAAGAAACTAACATTTGTTTTAATTTATTAAACGCAATATCGGCTGTCTCATTCCATTCAAGGGGTTTTTTTTTTGAGTTTTTACTACCACCAGTCAATTTTGTGAGAGGGGACGCTATATGAGCAAAGTCTGAAATAAATCTACGATAATAGGAACACATACCTAAAAAACTTCTTAAATCTTTAACGGTTTTAGGGACGGGAAAATTATTTATGACTTCCAACTTAGAAGGATCAGTGTGAAGACCACGACCATCAACAACATAGCCAAGATATTGTAGTTTATCCTTACAGAATTTACATTTTTTAAGATTAACTGTCAAACCAGCAGATTTCAATTTTTCAAAAATAATGTCTAGTAATTTTAAATGAGAGTCAAAATCTTTTGAAATAGCGACTAAATCGTCCAAATAAGCCATTATTTGACCGTCAAATTCGGGACCAAATAATTTATCTACCAATCTCTGAAGTTCAGCTGGGGCATTCGTCAAACCAAAAGGCATACGAACAAATTCAAAAAGTCCTTTACCAGGAATAACAAAAGCAGTTTTTTCACAAGATGATTTTTCTAATGGAATTTGGAGAAAAGCTTTAGATAAGTCAATAGCTGAAATAAATTTAGCATCTCTCAAACTATCTAAAATACGTGACGCATAAGGAAGTGGATAAGCATCTTTAACAGTCAAAGAATTTAAACGTCGGGAATCTAAACATAAACGAGTGGTACCATCTTTTTTATCTACGCCTAAAACAGGAGAAGACCATGGGGACTTAGAGGGTTGAATAATATTTTCCTTCAATAAAATATCTACTTCATCATATAAAGCTTTTTGTTTTGCCGGACTAAGCGGCCAATAACGTTGTTTAACTGGTTCGCCTACAGTAACAATTTTATGTTCTGTTAAATTAGTAAGACCTAAACCCATCTTTTCATAAGAAATATCTTCAAACTTATTAATGATTTTATCTAATTTATTTTTATCTTCGAAAGAAAGTTCTGAAACAGAAGTGACTGAGCAAATTTGGGTAGAGCTACTATGTTCATAAGTTATATTTTTAAATAAATCTTTTGCTAAATTGAATTTACGCCAAAAGTCAAAACCTAATATTATTGGTGGTTCCAATGAAGGTATTACCATAAAAGAGATAGTATGGGTGATGTCATCACAAGTGACAGGAATGTCCATCATACCAATAATATTTTGAGAAGAACCGTCAGCTGTACGAGCGCTTTTAGAAACAGTACTTATTTTGAAACCAAAATCTAAAAATTTTAAATGACTATTTGAACCTAAAACGCAACCATTCGCTCCACTGTCCAATAAACCTACAAAGTTGCGGTCACGAACTTTGAAGTTTAGAAAGGGACGAACGTCGTCGTTCTTTACAAATAAAATAGGTGCGACTCTATGAATATCAAAAAATGTTTTTAAATAATCAAGCCAATCGGAAAATTCTTTACGTTGAGTGTCAGGTTTAGGTCGACAAATTAGTTTTTTGAATTAGAATTAGAAGTACCAGGTTGTTCATTATTAACAGCCGGGTTGCAATTTGTGCAAAACTTAACTGTAGTGTTTGCTTTCTTGCATCTAAAGCAGATCATGCCAGGAATTTTCCTGCATTCTTTAAATGAATGACCACTTTCGTCACACTTCAAACAATTTTTCGCAGAAGGCGGTGATGTAATAAAAGCTATGTTAGGTTTTTTATTAAATTTTCGCGCGTCAATCTGAGGCTTACGCTCTTCAGTTTGAGTCGAATTATATTCTTCAATCATTTTACTAAATTGCACTAACTCATCAATAGAAATGATATTCCTGCCCAAAAGGTGCATGGAATACTTTGGAAGCATGTTGTGTCTTAAAATTTCCAACAAAGTTAAATCCTGAAGGGGAATTGTCAATCTATTCGACATGTCTACTAAGTCAATGATGAAATCTGACAGAGTCTCACCCTGGCGCTGTTTTCTAGTACGCAGGTCAAATTCAAGTTGATAATCAAAATTTAATTTATCAAAACGTTTAAGCAATTCAAATTTTAAACGCTGCCATGTCAAAATGTTTGTCCGCACAGAACGAAACCATTTCAATGCAGAATCCGTGAGAACTTCAGCAAAAGAATTCAAAATGTGGTTGTCAGCAATATCACGAGCTATGCAATACTCATCTAAATTAGTTAAAAATTCACGAACGCAAGTCTTGCCATTAAATTTGTACTTAAATTTGGAAAGATCAGGTTTTTTATGAAAGTTACCTTTTTGAGTCTGGATTGGTTTTAAATTGTGAGTAGCATTCATTTCAGTTAAATTATTAAGATCGTCCAAGAAACGTCTAGACAAGTCAATGTCTTGAAGATGATTACTCAAGTCATCGGTGCAAGTCGCTACTGAAATCACTAAAGGTTGGTCTAACAAACTATGAGCTTCTCTAGGCTGCGATAGATCCAGTAATTCTTTCTCCATTTTTAAATGAAATTAATATATGTTATCAAAATTTAAAAAGTCAATTAAAAAATTTTCAAAGTTAGTAAAAATTTCAATTCAATCTTGGCCGAGCCGAACAATCTTCAAATATTCTAAGTTATCAAATCCGTTCAAAATCTATATGGTTAATTAAGTTTGTAAATACCAAAATTATTTAATTGTTTTGTTTAACAAAAATACTAAAATAAACAAGCACTGTTGGTATGAAAGTAATGAAAGTACCAATGCATAAAACTTACTTCTCCGCCAAAAATAACTTATTAAAAATGTCAAATCCGAGAATATTTTGCTGAAAACATTCAAAACAAAATGCAAAATAAATGTCAAAACAATAATAAGGAGATGCAACAACCTCAAATTCACAAATAAATGTAAATAAGTCCGTAAAACAAGTACTTCAGTCCCTGTTCTCTGGCGACAATTGTACTATTTTTAATTTTGATTGGTTGTAGTGTGAAAGTATACAAATAAAATGGTAAGTCTAATTAGAAATGACAAATAAAATTTCGGACGCCAGGCTATTTTTGAAGAAAGCAAAACAGCCAAAACTCAGACAGCAGAACAAATATTGGACTTTTTTAATCCAGGCCGGGGACTCAGACGTGGCAATAAAAAACTAAGTCTCACCTGATAGAGGTTCCCAGTTTCGTCTGATTGCGTCGCAAGCTTGGTTATCGGACTCTTATGCCAAAAATAACTTAACTAAGTTCTATAAGCTAGTTGTACAAATTTATTCTTAAAATTTAACTACCAAAAGCAATAATTCGGCGTCAACATTCGCCTTCCATTTTCAAAAAAAAAAATTAGACTAATAGGCCAGAAGGGCGAGTAAATTACACTTCCATATTAAAAAAACTAAAGTCCCAAAATTATTTGACGTTGGTGCATCTTGCGGTATAATAAAGTTTTTCACTGACCGTTTATGGACGAAAAATAGTTAAAAACGCAAACGAAACTTATGGCGGGATCCACATGGCGGCCGGCACCGCGTGCCTTCACATTTGTTTCAGCATGCCGAAATGCGATGCGTAAATGTCGATAGTTTTAATCCATAGAAGGATTACAAATATGTATTATATAAAGGATATATATAAAAAAAAAACGCCTCGCGGCTAAAACAAGAAAACCACAAGTTATATCTCAAATAAAAATTTTAAATACCAAAAGGTTGAAAAACAAATAATGGTAAAAACTCACCGTTTTTTCCGAAATCAATACATTTTATTGTAAATCACCATTTGGTGAATCGAAATGTGGTTCTTTATGCCATTTTAACACTGAGCACAATGAGATTTTCTCAGATTACTTTAATTTTAAATTTCAAGCCATCTTTTTCGATGGGATGACGAAAGGGAAGTGAAAAATGTTTTTTTCTAATTACATTAACATGATTCTTGGGCATGGAATCGAGCCTATTCAGCCTCTTAAGCGTCTGATAAACCAAATAAAAATAACACCTACCTCAATTTTGGGACAATCTGTGACAGGTGTGGCTGAAACTACCCTAAAGTTAAAGATTTCTTAAAGGATCTGTCAAATCGATCCAATTTGGTTGTAGTGTTGGGAATACAACACTACACAGTCCACTCTTGTATATTTCTCTCTAAATGCTATATGGTTGATTTTTGTGCTCCTCATTGTTTACTGAATATTTTTAATATGAAAATATCACTTTACTGATAGTGCGTCAACCTTGTTTTACTGAGATGAGAATAAACAGTTTAATACTGTATTAAGACTTAAGGTTGATTCATGTTTATGGACATTGAGCGCACCAGACATGTGCCGTGGCAGACAAAATAATATCCTTTTATACAGTGTCTATTAACAAATTCATATTTATTGTAACAAACTGCATAGACACCAACAGACACTGGCCGTGCCTCACTAGTATGCGTGGAAAAAATATTTTATCAGTGTCTGATAATATTATTACTATTATTAGTAAAAAAAAATCTTTATATATTTCAAGTATGGAGTGGATTACTAAAATTCAATCAATTTTCTATGATAAGTGAGAAAAGACTAAATAAATAAAATAGTTTCTCGCATTACGGCACTTTCACACGGGCAACGTCCCGTTTTTTGCGGGTTCGGTTTTTTGCAGGATCCCGTTACCGTACTGTGGTAACATTCACACGAGCATTTGGTTTGCAGGGTCCTGCAAAAAACCGAACCCACAAAAAACGGGACGTTGCCCGTGTAAGTGCCAAAATATATAAAGTTACTTAGGTGACTGTAAGTTTTTAACTACAGTAAGTTATTTTGTAGTATTAATTTATTTATTTCTCTCAGGGGTGCCCATCAGTCGTGGGGCCCAGGTCAATGTCAGCTATGAAGACAGGACTGATAGTCAACTATGTTGAAGTATATTGACAGTTGGGCATTGTGAAGCAGATCATCATCATCATCGTCCCAGCCTATATACGTCTCACTGCAGGGTAGAGGCTTCCTCTCTGAACGAGAGGGCTCGGGCCGTAGTTCCCACGCGGGCCCAGCAGAAGCAGATGCCTGTATGGTAGCTCTGCAGCCGTCACCCAGCGGTGCGGATTAGATTTTGTACATTATTGCGATAATGACAATATCGTCGCGGATTTTAAAATATTCGGATTACCTTCATATTTTTTTACGATACTGCGATACGCTTTAATAATGTTGTGATACCGATCGTGATACGCGTGTACGAATATTATTGTTATCGTTTATCTATCGGGCAGGCGGCGCGTGTCCGTGGCGCGAGGTGTTCGTGGCGGCGGCGGCGCCGTGGCGGCGGGCGGGCCGCGTGGCGCCGGCGCCGCCCGCGCGCCTCGCCGCCGCCGCGCTCAGCCGCGCCGGGGACCGCCTGGCGCTGGCCGCCGACGACGGCGCCGTCAGCGTGTGGCGCGCGCGCGCCGGCGCGTGGCGGCGCGTGGGCGCCGGCTCCGTGGCGCCGCTGGGCTGGGCGGCCGTGCTGCGCGCCGAGTGGGCGCCCGCGCGCCGCGCGCCGCGCCTGCTGCTGGCCGGCCGGGCGCCGCTGGCGGCCTCGCGCGGCGCGCTGGCCGTGCTGGCGCCCGGCAGCGGCGGCGGCGGCGAGCGCGGCGCGTGGCGCGTGGTGGCGCGCGCGGGCGGCGCGACGGGCTGCTGGGCGGGCGCCGCCGGCTTCCTGTCGCTGGAGCTGGCGCGGCTGTCGGCGCCCGACCAGCCGCCGCACTTCGCCACCGACGTCTGGCTGAACGCCGCCTCGCAGGTGAGCCGCGGATATAGGTAGTAGCGAGGGCGCGTCGTGTCGTGTTGCGTGTCGTGACGTGTGCGTGTCGCAGGAGGCGGGCTGCGAGTTCGCGGGCGTGGCGGAGCGCGTGCTGCGCGTCTACAACGAGGAGCCGGCGCTCTTCACGTGAGTCCGCGCCGCCGCAGTGAGTCGTGTTTGAGCGTGTGACCTCCTTGATAAAACTATCGTTCATTACTGCTATTGTCATTGTTGTGTCGCTTGTTTCCTGTGTTTTACCAATCGATGTGCTTACTGATCATTACGACTGGCGATTAATGAAGAGAATAAACAAAATGGTACCCAATAACGAATCTGTTTTGGTCCCACTGAAGTTGAACGGGTCCCGAACCGGAACCGCGGTCCTCATCGATTTTTATATTCAGCCGTACGCGCTTTTGATAAATTCATGCGAGCATATTTTTATCTTCCGGCTTAACATAGTTTTGCGTTGTGTGAATCGCTGCTAGTTGTTGTGGCACTTACTCGTAAAGTGTGTTGTGAGGTAAACATCCCTGTACTCGACACTGACCCGATACACGGCACGTTCAATCTTATGTCATAGTAAGAGAGGTGACAGATGGGTGTCATGTACTGGGCGTTGAGGTGTCGAGCATTGGTACGTTTACCTTAGTACTTAAGATATCGATTTCACGTTATTTCCTTATTCAGCCAGGTGGTGTGCGTTGAAACGCCGCTAGATGAGCGCACGGCGCAGGAGTGGGCTGAGGCGGAAGCGGAGGCGGAGGCGGACGCGGAGTTGGATGAACACGCGGCGCGGCCGCCGGGAGCGCCCTTGGAGGAGCAGCTGCCGGGAGAAGCCTACTACCGCGCCACCTGCGGGGTACGAACTCAGATGTTATCGTATCTTAACTGGGTACTGTTGGGCGACAAGATTTTTGAATGACTATTGGTATGTATCTGCCTGGATTAGTTCACTGCTGGACGTAGGCCTATCGCATGGCATTCCCCTGAGCACGGTCATAAAGTAATTCGATTATACGGTAACCTACTTAATACCCGTGGGACGGTCTGTGGCGCAGTCACATGACGAGCTCTCGTGAGTTAGGTATTGTTTTGTTTAGGAATAATTCGTGATAATTCAATCAAGTCGAGAGGGAGGCGGGGAGGCGAGTTGAGGGAATTTTACGGCGTTAAAATCTCGTTTCATTTCATTAAATAAGTAGGTATGTTTATGATATTGAAATTGAATAATATCGGAACGACAGTCCCTCACCCGGTGTTAATTTTCAGCGCTCTTTGTTGCCTTTTTTGATGAGTGAAAATAGAAAACGAAGGGATCGAGTATAAGAAAAGAGAAACGAAGGACTAAGTACAAGTGAATCCGAAGAATCCCGTTAATCCCGTTTCGTACGGTCAGTGAGAGCGCGGGGGGGGCCCAATATCTCTCCCCTCCCCTATTTCCTCTCCTTTTTCCTTAGGGCTGACAACGCACTGGCATCGCGTAAAGCGCTGCTGGTGTCTATGGACCGTGGTGATCATTTAATATCAGGTGACCCACTAGTTCGTTTGTCTGGCCTCTCTAACATAAAAAAAAAAAATGAAGGTGGCGAGGCGGTGAGGGACTACTCGCGGTCGACGATAGTGATGAATAATGTAGTTAGGTACCAATAGCAATCGGCGATGTCGCAGGCAGGCTGGTCGGAGCCGGGCGCGTGGGTGCGGCTGGTGGTGCTGGCGGGCGGCGCGCGGCTGCTGGCGCTGCGCCTGGCCGCCGCCGCGCCGCCGCCGCTGCGCGTGCGCACCTCGCTCGCGCACCGCGTCGCGCTGCGCAGGGCGCGCAGGCAACAGGTTAAGCTTAGTGCCCCGCTCCGCCTATCCGCTTGTATCACAAACTGTGCCGTTCGCACTGTCCCTCGCTTTGTTTATCGCGCTGCAGGTAAGCAGCTCCATTCTGCTCTCTCGTGGCGTTATTCTCGATCTTTCTTTTCGGCTGTGACGAGACCTTTGAGAATTGACGAGACAGATGAAGAAATGGATGAGTATTAACGAGGAGGTGACGCGATGAGCGGGACGACGACTGACGATTAACAGGCCTAAATTACGTCTGGATTTGTTTCGTCGCTTTTCATGCCACGTCGTCAAGTGAGACACACAGGCGTAAAATTTTCGAAGATACGACACCATCTTTCACAGCTATCATTTTAAATGCGCGTGTTCCTGTTTCGTCACTCCCATCGCTGCGCAATGTGTCGAATAGTACTAGACTAGAATAACAAGATGTGTTGTCGCAGGAGGGCGCGGCGGACGGGCCGCCCCCCGCGCCCCCCTCCCCCGCGGAGCTGCGCGCGCGCTGCGCCGCCCCCGCCGCGCGCCTGCGCCTGCCCGCGCGCGCCACAGGCCTCGTCGCACACGACAGGTGACCCCCCGCCCCTCCCCCGCGCCCCCCCTCCCCCCCCTCCCCCGCGGAGCTGCGCGCGCGCTGCGCCGCCCCCGCCGCGCGCCTGCGCCTGCCCGCGCGCGCCACAGGCCTCGTCGCACACGACAGGTGACCCCCCGCCCCTCCCCCGCGCCCCCCTCCCCCCCTCCCCCGCGGAGCTGCGCGCGCGCTGCGCCGCCCCCGCCGCGCGCCTGCGCCTGCCCGCGCGCGCCACAGGCCTCGTCGCACACGACAGGTGACCCCCCGCCCCTCCCCCGCGCCCCCCTCCCCCCCCTCCCCCGCGGAGCTGCGCGCGCGCTGCGCCGCCCCCGCCGCGCGCCTGCGCCTGCCCGCGCGCGCCACAGGCCTCGTCGCACACGACAGGTGACCCCCCGCCCCTCCCCCGCGCCCCCCCTCCCCCCCTCCCCCGCGGAGCTGCGCGCGCGCTGCGCCGCCCCCGCCGCGCGCCTGCGCCTGCCCGCGCGCGCCACAGGCCTCGTCGCACACGACAGGTGACCCCCCGCCCCTCCCCCGCGCCCCCCTCCCCCCCCTCCCCCGCGGAGCTGCGCGCGCGCTGCGCCGCCCCCGCCGCGCGCCTGCGCCTGCCCGCGCGCGCCACAGGCCTCGCCGCACACGACAGGTGACCCCCCGCCCCTCCCCCGCGCCCCCCTCCCCCCCTCCCCCGCGGAGCTGCGCGCGCGCTGCGCCGCCCCCGCCGCGCGCCTGCGCCTGCCCGCGCGCGCCACAGGCCTCGCCGCGCACGACAGGTGACCCCCCGCCCCTCCCCCGCGCCCCCCCTCCCCCCCTCCCCCGCGGAGCTGCGCGCGCGCTGCGCCGCCCCCGCCGCGCGCCTGCGCCTGCCCGCGCGCGCCACAGGCCTCGCCGCGCACGACAGGTGACCCCCCGCCCCTCCCCCGCGCCCCCCTCCCCCCCTCCCCCGCGGAGCTGCGCGCGCGCTGCGCCGCCCCCGCCGCGCGCCTGCGCCTGCCCGCGCGCGCCACAGGCCTCGCCGCACACGACAGGTGACCCCCCGCCCCGCCACAGGCCTCGCCGCACACGACAGGTGAACGAGGTTCCAGTGTGTACGAGAAGGCCACATCACTGATAACGTAACGACAAGCCGAATCTATTCGCAGTTTTGGTTTGTATAGATGGTTCGCAGCGGCTTGCGACAACTTCTCCTCTTGACGTCCACGAGCGCACCGCGAGCGCGTTTTGATTCGCGGCAAAAACCGACAATCGTCGGCTCGCTGCGAGCCGCTCGTGTAGCGTTCGTTGCAGGCTCGCGAACCACGTACACACTTTGTTTTTGATAACAGTAACGGTTAAGGTTACATGCAACGTTACGGTTTCAGAATGAGTATCTTGTAAACGTCGGTTCGCTGCTGGCTGCACGCGCACCGTTCGCAGCAGGTTTGCGAACCGCGTACACATTATGTTCTTTGGTAAAAGAGTAACAGTACATGCAACGGTTACGGTTACGGCTCGCTAATGAGTACAGTAAAATTACATAAAGTTTACCACTGACAGATGGTTTGCCTTCATTTCATATTCAACTTCAACGACCTACAAATAAAGCCAATTTTAGAATACTGTTACCCACGTTTGCAGATTTTGTAATAGCTACTTTATTTGTATGGTGTTAAAGTTGGAAATGAAATGAAGGCAAGCCATCTGTCAGTGGTAAACTAAAAGTAAACGTATAGTACCCGGCTTTACGTTGCGTGTGTGTTCCAGCGGGCGCTGCGTGTGGGCGGTGATGGAGGGCGGCGCGCTGTGCGCGGGGCTGCCGGCGCTGCGCGCGCTGCGCGTCGTGCTGCTGGCCCCGCGCCCCGCGGCCCCCGCGCCCGCGCACTACGTGCAGCCCGCCGCGAGGGGAGACTACTTCGGCAGGTACTGTCACTACATAGCCGGCTACTCACACACCTGCCAAACGGGCAATGGAATTGGACCCTTAATTGTGATGTGTATAGGCAAGCAGGGGCAATTTTTAGATTGGGCCTGCGGCAGGGCGGCAGGGGCGCGAGGCCTTCCTAGCTCCCTAGGTTGTATCTACCGCCCTCCTAGGTTGCCACGTGTGTACGATTGGGGCAATTCCAGCCAGTTCATTGGCGACAACCGAGCGGAGTGCACGTGTCACAATGGACAATAAAGAGCGTGAAGTTTGGACACGGGTAATAGACGTGTACAAAGACCGACCCCACATGTGGGATAAAAAAAATAAACAATATTTTAACAGAGACATGCGTAATCAAACTTTCCAATTAATGTTTTTCGGTAGCACCACAGAAAGTGTTAAGACTATACCGATCCTTTGGTGTTTCGACAACACTGGAAGCATTCTCATGGGCGTGCGTTCAGCGGGACTATCACTTACACACTGAACGGCAGGCTTGTGTGTAAACAACAGCCGAAATTGCTCCGACCGCCGTGCGACCGGTATTGCCCCTGCGGCAGGTGTGTGAGTAGCCGGCTTATTGCCATTGTTAAAAGTGTCAACTGTGTAACGTTGTATTCAATTGTGTATGTACATATGTGCGTGTACAGTCCGTGCGGCTTCGGGTCGGGTGCGGCGCGCGTGTGGGGCCCGGGCTGGGGCGCGGGCGCGCTGCTCGAGCACGCGGCGTGCGCGCTGGCGCTGCTGCTGGCGCCCCCCGCCGCGCTCGTGCTGACCGAGCGCGCGCTGCACGTGCGTAGCGTGGGCTGGGGGCGGGCGCGCTGCTCGAGCACGCGGCGTGCGCGCTGGCGCTGCTGCTGGCGCCCCCCGCCGCGCTCGTGCTGACCGAGCGCGCGCTGCACGTGCGTAGCGTGGGCTGGGGGCGGGCGCGCTGCTCGAGCACGCGGCGTGCGCGCTGGCGCTGCTGCTGGCGCCCCCCGCCGCGCTCGTGCTGACCGAGCGCGCGCTGCACGTGCGTAGCGTGGGCTGGGGGCGGGCGCGCTGCTCGAGCACGCGGCGTGCGCGCTGGCGCTGCTGCTGGCGCCCCCCGCCGCGCTCGTGCTGACCGAGCGCGCGCTGCACGTGCGTAGCGTGGGCTGGGGGCGGGCGCGCTGCTCGAGCACGCGGCGTGCGCGCTGGCGCTGCTGCTGGCGCCCCCCGCCGCGCTCGTGCTGACCGAGCGCGCGCTGCACGTGCGTAGCGTGGGCTGGGGGCGGGCGCGCTGCTCGAGCACGCGGCGTGCGCGCTGGCGCTGCTGCTGGCGCCCCCCGCCGCGCTCGTGCTGACCGAGCGCGCGCTGCACGTGCGTAGCGTGGGCTGGGGGCGGGCGCGCTGCTCGAGCACGCGGCGTGCGCGCTGGCGCTGCTGCTGGCGCCCCCCGCCGCGCTCGTGCTGACCGAGCGCGCGCTGCACGTGCGTAGCGTGGGCTGGGGGCGGGCGCGCTGCTCGAGCACGCGGCGTGCGCGCTGGCGCTGCTGCTGGCGCCCCCCGCCGCGCTCGTGCTGACCGAGCGCGCGCTGCACGTGCGTAGCGTGGGCTGGGGGCGGGCGCGCTGCTCGAGCACGCGGCGTGCGCGCTGGCGCTGCTGCTGGCGCCCCCCGCCGCGCTCGTGCTGACCGAGCGCGCGCTGCACGTGCGTAGCGTGGGCTGGGGGCGGGCGCGCTGCTCGAGCACGCGGCGTGCGCGCTGGCGCTGCTGCTGGCGCCCCCCGCCGCGCTCGTGCTGACCGAGCGCGCGCTGCACGTGCGTAGCGTGGGCTGGGGGCGGGCGCGCTGCTCGAGCACGCGGCGTGCGCGCTGGCGCTGCTGCTGGCGCCCCCCGCCGCGCTCGTGCTGACCGAGCGCGCGCTGCACGTGCGTAGCGTGGGCTGGGGGCGGGCGCGCTGCTCGAGCACGCGGCGTGCGCGCTGGCGCTGCTGCTGGCGCCCCCCGCCGCGCTCGTGCTGACCGAGCGCGCGCTGCACGTGCGTAGCGTGGGCTGGGGCGCGGGCTGCGGGCTGCGGGCTGCGGGCTGCGGGCTGCGGGCTGCGGGCGGGCCTGACAGACACCGAGCGTGCCAGACTAACAAAATAATATTCTTCTATACGGTATCCATTAATGAATTCATCTATCGCAACACGACCGCGCAGGCGTCGACAGATCCGGCCGTGCCCGACCAGTGTATGTACGCAAGGAATTTTTTGTCAATGATACGACCCGTGTCTGACACGCTCGGTGACTCGATGATAGACTTATGGAATGTTGATACGTAAATAAAAGCAGCGGTAGGTCCGCCCTTCTTTGCGATTCATTTTTTTGACTGTACGGTCGACCGAGATATTGGTCTATCGGTACCGGTTGTGACCAAAGTTTCTGTGAGATCTAAATATCGCTCCGGTTGACTTTTCTGAGTGAAATCATTAGTCCCTGTCATTATGCAAGGAAAAATCGACCTCGTTGCATCATAACGTGCAAATGAACATCAATCGTACGATAGTTAGATCATATTTTTGGCCGACTGTACAGTACGATCACGGAATGAAAAGGTTCGTCACTTTTAAACTCTAAGATTCGAACCTTTTCATTCCGCGACTATACATTAGCTAATACTGTAAAGTATGACATGTAACGTGTGTGTCGGCAGGTGTGGGAGTGTGTGGCGCCGCCCGCGCCGCCGCCGCGCGCCCCCGACACGCGGCCGCGCTCGCCGTCGCCCGACATAGACCTAGACTCGGACCTTGACGACTGCTGAAGGACGCGACCCGCGCCATGTTCTTAATACACCTGCAAGAAAAGACGTGCAAGTTGCTTTACCGGCAAGACGTGGTTCACTGATCGACTACATCTTGCCGGATATTAGAGGGAGCTGAGGGTTAAAGAAACTACCTACTGTAGATGATCTCGATGAGACTGTCGTGACTGAAATGTCTACTCGCACTGTTCTATTTAATATCCTAAAACCTTATATTTAATACGAGTACAATATACGTGACGCACAATATCTTAACTTAGCGCACACGTACATACCTACTACTACATGACTAATGTTAAAGAATGTGGCTATCGCCACAGTTGCACTACATTGCGAGGCAACAAAGCGAGCGAGATTGAAGTGGTCGATCGAGCGCCGCTATGTAGTGCGACTTGCACGGTTATTCTTGCAGGTCTAAACTGGGTTCATTCAGTCTAGAGTCTACATTCTAGAGGGTGCGAGAACTATCGTGCGAGTGTACGGCAGCGCCCGCATCTCGCGCGATATTCCTCCCATCAGCTAGCTGAGGTCTTGTCGACCTCATTTTATCATTGATCAGTGGTAACAGTCAACATTGTAAACTCGGATTACACGTTTGTTATTGTTAAAAATAATAATTGTCTTTTATTTTGCTTCGCCCTCTTTGCACTGCAATCGATCTCTGTGTAGGTACCTATTGTACCTACATTTGAAGAAATTGAATCGCGTAGGTACCTACTTACTTTTTCTTACTTGGGTCCATTATATTTGCCTTTTCATTGCAAATATAATGGACCTCCGCAAAGTAACGCCTAACGCCTATAAATAACGTAAAGTAAATTTGTAATGTAATGTAATGTAATCGTGAAATTGTTTGTGAAAAGGTCCCGCTTTGGCACGCAATTCAGTTTCGTCACCCGCACCTACTGGCGAATGCCAAAAAACCGTGTGATTCGCGTCCACAGCCTTTACGCATTTCCGAATAATGGCATCTTTCTTCTTAGTAATGGTTATAAAAAAATGCCGGTAAGTGGTGCAAATTCAAAGTCAGATGATCTTAAGTATGGTATGAATGATAATATGATATCAATCTCGGACCGAAATGAAAGAAGTTTAATGCTAAAGGTAGAGGGTCTGCGGCGGGTCGTGGCGTCTCTAAGCATTAGACAATGTAGGTACATATTTGATACACGACGCAGCCTCAAAGCAGATTGACTAACAATAATTTGATTAAAAACTCAAGGGTGATGCATAGTAATGTCAAGTGTGACCGGCAGGCCAACGAAAACGAATCTAATAATAGCCAAATAGGAAAGCGCCTAAAGATGGCGAATAGCAAAATCACACTAGTATCCTAGGTTTACTTTGCAAGAATTCTTGGTCAGGCGCCGCGACGCGCACTAGAGGTTTCGGACGGCGCCAATTACATCGAAATTAAGCACGTTGTCACACACAAAGTGATTCCAGTCTGACGCGTCGGACGGTAAAAATGGACAGCACCTGAATTCGCCCATAAATTATTATCGCTCCGTCCGGCGCCGTACACTAATTATGAAAGTACTAACATGCGCGGCGATACGACGTGGCTTCGAAATTCACCACTATGAGGCGAAGCACTTCCCTCTAGTAAGTACTTGTATGTAGTCTGTGACTTGTATGTGTGTGTAACCATTTAGGTAGAATAAATAGGTACTTACTTATGTGAGTAGGATTGAAAAGAAAAGGTCCGGAGCGCTGGAAACCGGTGCGCGTGCCCATAGATATCTGCAGGCCATTTTCGGGCGACAATCATTCGGAAATACCGGCGAGTGTCGTCGCGTTAACGGTTTTTCCGCACATAGTTAGGTACAACATTATCTACCGAATGGAGGTAAGGTATGGCGTTGAATAATTAGGTACGTTACGCGTTTGTGCAGTTTAAAAATAAGAAAAAAGCAAAGTAATCGTCGATCAGGAATGAATGACACTAGCATAGCGGGAGGGTTTGAATTATTAGGTCGGGGATCATTGTCGTTTACCTATTCGGGTTTGCAAATTATGGGATCGTATTTTAACTGCACCCAAATACCGGAAAAGTATTGATATTAGAGCCCGCGCAGGCAGAGAGCGTTCCGCTTTCAGTTCTGCGTTCTTTCGAATGTACTGAGTCTCTTTACGATATCGCACACAGCAGCGACCGGAACTCTCGAAACACAGAACTCTGAACGCCGAACGCCGATCTCAGAACTCCAGAGCGCTCTCCGTCTGCGCGCGCTCGAATGGGACATTCTAAGATACATCATCATCATTTCAGCCGAAAGACGTCCACTGCTGAACATAGGCCTCCCCCAAGGCTCGCCAAACAGATCGGCCCTGCGCCATCCGCATCCAATGCGTTCCCGCTACCTTCACCAGGTCGTCGCTCCATCTTGTTGGAGGCCTACCTACACTGCGTCATCCGGTCCGCGGACGCCACTCGAGAATCTTTCGGCCCCATTGGCTGTCAGTAAAGTTCTACGGGTGACGTGCCCTGCCCACTACCACTTAAGTCTAGCGATTCTTCGAGCTACTTAATGTCCGTGACTTCTTGCGTGGATTTCATTTCTAATGCGATCCCGCAGAGAAACTCCAAGCATAGCCCTCTCCATCGCCCTCTGAGTGACTTTGAGCTTCCGTTTAAGACCCATCGTAAGATAAGATACGTCACGTTAAAATCGGAGCCATCGCGGCCTACCTGTTGCGTCGTAAATAGCGAATTCATATTTGGTCGTCCGGGAGACGGGCGCGGCCGCGGAGATCGGGAGTCTCGCCGGCCGTGCCGCACTCCGCACACGCACACACGCACCATGCCCGCGCTCCGAGCCCTGCGCCCGCTGCTGGCCCGCGCCGCCCGCCGGCCCGGCGCCGCCGCGCTGCCCGCGCGCGCCGAGTCCACGTGCTCCGGCGCCGGCGCCGCGCCGCCCTGCCCGCCCTGCGCGCCGGCGCCGCGCCCGCCCTGCCGGCCGCGCGGCCGCGTGACGCTGGGCGGCCGCCGCGTCGTGTGCTGCCCGCCGCCCGCCGGCGCGCGCCCGCCCTGCGACCCGGCGCCGCCCGCCTGCCCGCTCACCTGCGACTCCCACGTCCGGCAGGTACGTACGCGCCTTCCCCTATCGACGCGGAATCGACTTCGACCGATCGAATTTTTTTAAATGTAAACGCAATAACAGCGAGAAAGATGCCGATCCGCTCGGCTCAATTCGGCCCGGGTGGTCGAGCCGATCGACGTCTCTTTCGCTCCTCCTACGTCGACACGAAGATTTTTTTGATCGGATGAAGCCGATTCCGCGTCGATAGATGCGGGGAGACTCTACGGGTCACGCGACATCTGCTCCTCGAGCGACGGTCCGCGACGTCTCACGCTCACGGCCGCTCTCCCGTTGCAGGCGGCGCGGCGGGACCTGGCGGCGGAGGCCGAGCCGCAGTGCGGCGCCGAGAGCGACCGCGTGGCGCGGCGCATGCGCGAGCAGGACGAGGCGCGCCGCCAGCTCTACGAGCGGGACGTGGCCGCGCGCCGCGCCGCGCCGCCGCCGCCCGCGCCGCCCGGCGGCTACGCGCTGCCCGGCGCCGCGCGCCGCGCGCTGGCCACGGACGGGCGCGCCTACACGCTGCTGGGCGCGCCCCCGCCCCCCGCCTGCCCGCCGCCCGCCGCGCGCCACCCGCCCGCGCAGCCCGTGGCGCTGCAGCCGCCCGGCCGCTGCGCGCCGCGCTCCCCGCACCTCGACCCCTGCGCGCACCACCCGCGCACCATGGTGTCCGTCGACCGCAGCGGCCGCCCGCGCCCCTCCAGCCCCGACGACTGCGACGGCAGGATCCCGCCGGCGGCCGCCGCCCCGGCCGCACCGCGCGCCGACTCCCCCGCGCCGCAACCGCTGCCCGAAACGGTACTAAAGTCTTTGTCATTCATGAGCGTCGTACATCGAGTAGCGTGACATCCGCGCACTGTGGATATTATTGTGCCGCCTTGCGAGGCGTCTCGAGCGTTGTCGCGCTCGAACGTGCCGCGCGGCGAACTAGTTCATGTTGGTTTTTGACGGCGTGGCAAAGAAATATATCGAATCGAAACTCCCGCTCCTCTTTCTATACTGGCGTTGGGCGCGCGCAGTTTAGACGAATATCACGTACTAAGTATTTTAGTTCGAGTGCGCGGCGAACTCTACTTCCGGAATGATACTTAGCTCCAGAACGAGTTCAGCGACAGTCTATGTCTATAGCACGCATATCGATACGCAGCTTTTAGGTTTTTACTGATGAATATTATTTTGACTTCGACTTTGATTTTGAAAAACTTCGCAGGCCAAGGAGAAGACCCCGGCGACTCCGAAGGGCCTCACGTCCCGCATCATCGAGTCGCTGAGTCGCGGGCGCGGCGCGACCAGCCCGGGGCGCGGCGGCGGCGGGCGCGGCGCGGGCGCGCGGCGCGCCGGGGACGCCGGCTGGTGCGCCGCGCCGCCGCCGCCCGCGCCCGCGCCGCCGCGCTGCCGCCCGGCCAGCGTCGCCGAGCGGCTGCGGCGCGGCCCGCCCGGCCGCTGCGGCTCCCCGCGGCGCCTGCACACGGCGGCGCGGCTCGGGGGCGCCGAGCGGCCGCCCCGGCCCGGCCGCGACGCCGCGCTGGCCGCCGCCGCGCGGCTGGAGGCGGCGCTGCGGGAGCGCGAGCGGCTGCCGGAGGCGGGGCGCGGGCGCGTGGTGCGCGGCGGGCCGTGCTCCCCGCCGCGGCCGGCGCGCGCGGGCGGCGCGCTGGAGCTGGCGGTGCCGCCGGGCGCCGACACGGTGTGCGTGCGCGTGTCGCTGGGCAGCGTGTGCGCCGCGCCCCCCGCGCGCCCGCCGCCCCCGCCCGCCCCCGCGCGCCCTCCCGCTGGCGCGAGCAGCGACTCGTGGCTGTCCATCAAGGGCCTGCACAAGAAGCTGTCGGGCTGCGCGCGCGCGGAGCCGCCGCCGTGTGCGGCCCCGCTGCGGCGCGCGCCGGGCGTGGCCCCGCCCCCCGCGCCCCCCTCGCCCCCCGCGCCTCGGAAGCCCGCGCCGGGTTCGCCTTGCTCCGCCGGCGGCCGCGTCGAGATGGCCGACCTGTTACCTCACACGGTGTTCGTCAAATCTTAATATCTGTCGCTCGGTATCGCTCGAGCGCGTGCGTGTGTGCTGTGTGAAAATAAACTGTTAATCTCCGACCCGTGTTTTATTTCATTTCCTAAACGTGTCGTATCCTAGAGTGCTCGAGCGTCGATTCCCCCTGGGCGAAGAGCACCGAAGGGTGAGTTCGCTCTCGAGCTGATAGTTTGCGAGCCCGTCCGGGCGAGAAGTGATGTGGTGTGGGCGTGTGACTGTCAAGGACGCAGGCGGCTGACGATCGTGAGTCAGTTGCTTCACTGAGCATCCTCCTCTCGGCTCCTAAGCTGGGAACAGATCTTGATCTTTTCAGATGAATCTTGATATTCAGAGAGCTGCGAGTAGACTTTTTAAACGACTCAACATATTATTTAACTTTTCCATCAATGTATAATAATATATATAATGTGTATTCCACACAGTTTATTTGCAGCGGTGAAATAAAAACTAAATTGAGTTGCTCTGAAAAGAGATGAGTTTTATTATTCACTAATACTACACAGTTATACTTAGCACATATAAATCAACTAGTGTTTACAGAACTTAACTAAATAGTATTTCTTACCTGAAAAGAGAAACAACATTAAAGCTATTATTCCACTAATTATATTGTCTCTTTGTCTCAAGTAAGTATTTATAATCTTAATAGTATTACTTGCACTTTTCTGACAAGCCGCTTAGCCACAGATCTGACAGCTGTCATCAACTGTCACTGTCACAGATAATAAAGACAAAAGGATTAAAGTAAGCGCAGCAATAACCATAAATGAAGTGACACACACCTCTTCATTTACATCTCCCCCCCCCACAGAAAGTAGTTAAGTATATATGTTTTACATTTAAGTCACAGTTATTACAACAATTCTATCAGCGGGATAAGTTTGGTTACATGGAACAGATTTGATTCAGATTTTTTATGGCCTGTGTCTATTCTGTAAATAGAATTTGATAACTTTTGTAAAACTTTATACGGACCTATTTTTAATTCATGTAACTTTTTTCTATTTAATCGATTTCCATTTTCTACGTAAACTGAGTCTCCAACCTTGATTTCACACTTTTTTCTATTTTTATCAAATTGTTTTTTATTATAATTGTGTGACTTTATAGTGTTTTCTAATGCGATTTTTCTATCCTGTAGTAATTCATTATATGTTTTTTCCTGTTTTAGTTCATTTGGTAGAATATCAACTGATTTCCCTTCCAATAAGTATTTCGGAGAAAATCCGGTCACCGTATGTTCAGTCTCGTTATACCTTTGTGTACATAAGCGATAGCGATAGCGTGAGCGATAGTAGTCCAGGTTAATTTATTGTTTCTCTCATTTATCTTACATCTTATTTTATTAACTATCGTCTGATTTAGTCTCTCATTCAAACCGTTTGAAAATGGCGCATTGACTGCCGTAAAGATAATTGGTATGTTTTCTTTATCTAAAAAGTTTTTGAATTCCGTTGAATTTATGCCTGGGTATTGATCTGACAAAATCATTCCAATTTTATTACCCTGGTTTACCGCTTTCACCAGCTTTATAAAGTCATGAGAACCTTGAGTTTTAGAAGTCAAAATATAGGCATACCTAGTAAAATGATCCACAAGTAAGTGTAGATATGTTTTTGTAGAACGGGAACCACCAAATCCACCAATGGTGTCAATAGATACTATTTCAAATGGGTTTGTTGCAGGACCTAAGTGCGACATCAATCCAAGTTTATATTTCACTCTAGATTTATTTTTAATACAGATTTTACAGTTGTTACAAATCTTTTTAATATTATTTGTTAAATTTTTCGCGGTAAAAAACGGTTTAATCTTGCTTTCCATCTGTTGTGGTCCTAAATGACAGAAATAATCATGTACATTTTTTATGATTTTCAAGCTGAATTCTTCTGTTATTATTATCTTTTCTTTTTTTCCTATTTTCTTATAGTATAATATATTTTTTTGCTTTAGTTTATTCTTATTTTGTTGCAAGTGTTCATTATTTTGCTGATCATCTTGAATGTCTTTTAGCTTAATAAAGTTTACACATTTTAAATTATCATCTTGATTATCATCTGGTTCCAGTACAGGGTTTCTACTTAGACAATCTGCCTCCAAGTTGAATTTTCCCGGGGAATAAACCACCTCAAAGTTAAACTGAGATAAGTAGTATGCAATGTCGCCTAATTCCTCATCCGGTCGAGCCTTAATGTTCATTTTTTCTAGAGGTTTGTGATCTGTGAAAACCGTAAACTGTTTCCCTATGAGCCAATGTTGCCAGTATTTAACGGCCTCTTTTATCGCCAAACCCTCGAGATATATGGCTTTTTTCTTTTTTTGAGCATCATTGAGTTTTCTCGAAAAGTATGCGCAAGGTTTCTCTTCTCCGTTACATTGTGGTTGTTTTAAGATCGCGCCTATGCCCTGCAAACTAGCGTCTGTATAAATATGTATTGGTAGATTCGGATCAAATATCGCTAAAATAGGTTTTTGACAGAGTAGTTTTTTTATAGTATCGAACGATTCTTGACATTTTTCCGACCAAGTAAATATTTGTCCTTTTCTTAATAAGTTATGTAGGGGCTCTAATATTATTGAAACATTTGGTACATATTTTCCATAAAAATTGATTTTACCCAGGAACTGGCGTACATTTTTCTGTGTTTTTGGTGTAGGAAAATTTTGTATGGCAATTAAGTTATCTTTTAATGGTGTAATTGTATTGTCTTTGATTATGTGACCTAAATATTTGACTGAGTCTTGAGCAAAGCTACATTTTGTCAATTTTAATCTAAAACCCTCTTTTGTGATTGCTTCCAATAACAATGATAAGTGTTTAATATGATCAGTGAATGTTTCAGAAAATATTAAGATGTCGTCTATATAATTCACTGTAAAATCTGACAGTCCATGTTTCCTTATAATACTACTTAATATTCTCTGAAAGATTGCAGGAGAGGTCTTTAGACCAAACGGTAGACACGTCCACTGAAAGTGCCCCTCCTGTGTAACAAATGCTACCTTCTTCCGGTCTTCAATTCTAAGTGGGATTGACCAGAATGCTGAGTTTATGTCGAGTGAAGTGAAAAATTTACAGTTTCGCGTTTTTACCATTAGATCCTCAATAAGTGGAAACGGTTGTGACTGAGGGACTACAATTTTATTTAAGTCGCGAAAATCTACGCACAGCCTCGATTTTTTCCCTTCCTCTTTCTTGTAAGCCAATGTTACAGGAGCCGCGAAAGGACTATAAGACTCTTCAATTAATTCTTTTTTTAATAGCATTGATATCTGTTGTTCTATTTCTTTCCTATCTTCAATGGTGCACCTATATGGCCGTTTACTACAATATCTATCCACCAACAAATCAATGTGTGCTTCATAGTCCTTCACACTACCAACATCATATTTATCCCTAGCAAAAAGTGATGTATATTTATTGATCAGTTCATCTATTTCCAACTGTTGGTGTTGGTTTAGATGATTTATTGAAATATTAAAGTTTTCAACTAGTATGTGTTCATTAAAATTTATAGTATGTTCTATTTCCTTTCCAGTATTTTCCAAAATAGTCACATCCTTATTTCCATTTTGATCATGTTTATTTTCTAATTCGCCACCTGTGAAGCCAGGAATTATTTCTGCATGTTTATGTTCCATGTCTTTTTTTCTAATTTGTTTTTGTAGGATGGGAATATTTTGTGTAATTATCAAGTTTTCATTTTGAATTAAGTGAAATTTTTCAATACAATCCAAACCTATTAAGAAATTGTAATCAAAATTTTCCTCATCTATTACGAAAACATTAGCCTCTTGTTCTATATCAAATATTTTTATTGTTAAAGTTACCATTCCTATTGGTTTTTTTACGCCATTAATCGTTTTCAAGCCAGCATTTCTGCTACTATTATTACTTGTGTTATTTGTCAGGGACAATAATCTTGAGTTTATCAAAGATATATTAGATCCTGAGTCATAAACCCCTAGTACTTCTAAGGTTTTATTTATTAGTACTTTAATTTTGATTAATGGCGGTATCTCTAGTTTTTTGGATCCATTTCATTTAATTCGGTCTCTAATTCATAATTGTTGACACTTTTTATTTGTTCTCGCTTAAATTTTTCACTATTTTTATTTTTAAACCAACACTGAGACTCTGGGTGATACCGTTTCCCTTTGTTTTCCTTTTCGCAAATCTTACAAGGTTGTACACTAACATTTTTCTCATTAATTTTATTTTCAAAACCTACCCTCTTTTTTTCCCACGTCTTTCTTTCCACTAAATACTCTAAACCCCTTATGTTACTAAATAAATCCTCAGTTTTTTTCAAGGTATTTCTATCAATTTTATCAGCTACAAAGTTTGGCAACCCCGTAGCGATGAGATCTATCAGTGTACGAATATCCATGCTTTTATTTATCTCTAATAGAAGTCTTTCTTTTTTTACTGCATACTCTAATAACAATCCCTGCCTATATTTAAATAACATTGCGTACCTGATCGGTGACCAACTTTTGTCTGCATAAGTTTCACAAAAATTATTTTTCCACAGGGACCACTCTGAATCAACTGTATGTTTTATGAGCATGGCACTATACCAGTCCAAACACGATTCCTCTAAAAACAACCTGAGAGCTTCAATCCGTTTTGTATCCTCTTCTATTCCGAGACGAGTACATTCGGCTTCAAAAGTCATAATCCACTGCGATACATTTGATGTCTTTCTTGTGAATTTCTCGATTACAAACTTTTCTTTTAATCCTGTCAAGTTCTGAGTTTTAGGTTTATCTTTCCGCGCTTCTGCTAAATTTTCCAGGATTCTTGATAAAGCTTCTTCAGAAATTCCAGCTGCCGGAGTCTGGTCTTGAGTTTTTGATGCAATTTCTTCCAATAAATATCCTTTAAACTGCATATTTCCGTCTTCATCCATATAACTACTTGCTATATCTGGTGTCAGTGAAATCCACACTTGCCTTTTGTCGTGTCTCCTCAGTAGTGTATTTTTCACTTTCTGATATGCTTGTGTTTTTGTTATTGTCTCATGCAGTTTGACTGGTTGATATTGCTCTGGGATTGCAAAGACATTTTTATCAGCGTCCGTAATCGAGGTTATACAGATTATACTGGACTTTGTATCTTCGGGACTTACTTTCACTATAAATTCAAATCTCAATTTTTCCATGTTTGTCAAGAAATAGCTGGAAATGTTGTTTTATAATGTGTATTCCACACAGTTTATTTGCAGCGGTGAAATAAAAACTAAATTGAGTTGCTCTGAAAAGAGATGAGTTTTATTATTCACTAATACTACACAGTTATACTTAGCACATATAAATCAACTAGTGTTTACAGAACTTAACTAAATAGTATTTCTTACCTGAAAAGAGAAACAACATTAAAGCTATTATTCCACTAATTATATTGTCTCTTTGTCTCAAGTAAGTATTTATAATCTTAATAGTATTACTTGCACTTTTCTGACAAGCCGCTTAGCCACAGATCTGACAGCTGTCATCAACTGTCACTGTCACAGATAATAAAGACAAAAGGATTAAAGTAAGCGCAGCAATAACCATAAATGAAGTGACACACACCTCTTCATTTACATATAGATAATAATATTAAATTCATTTTTTTTTATTTTTATATAAACATATTAGGAAGAAGCATACAAAATTAGACGCTTTAAGACTATGAAGCCCTATTTTGGTAACACGTCCGTCCGACGCCAGCGCTAAAAATGCAAAAGCCCGTGAATAGTGTCGTGATCCAAAATGTGTCACCCCCTCCACTCCGTCGCAGCGCTTACCTAATATTGAGTAGTACGCTGTTGCTGAACATGAGAGTATCTACTTAGAGTAACACGGTAGGTTGCTCCTGGAGCCTACATAAACAAGCAAATTTGGCCGTTTGTTTAGTAATTAATAGTACATTACTGCAGAGGCCGGGACTTAAGGGGTTGCCGGCCGAGTATCTAAGTTGACGGCCGAGTGGTACACGAGGCCGGCAACCCCTGTTCCGGCCGAGGCTTGTATAGTGCTTTTCTCAAACATGGACCATCATCATCATAATCATCATCGTCGTCGTCATCATGATGGTGATGGTGATGATGATGATGATGGTGGTGATGGTGATGATGGTGACGATGATGATGGTGATGATGATGATGATTATGATGGTGGTGATGGTGGTGATGATGATGATGATGATGATGGTGATGAATGATGATGATGATGATGATGATGATGATGGTGATGATGGTCATGATGATGATGATGATGGTGATGATGGTGATGATGATGATGGTGATTGATGATGATGGTGATGAATGATGATGATGATGATGATGATGGTGATGATGATGATGAATGATGATGATGGTGATGAATGATGATGAATGATGATGATGATGATGATAATGATGATGATGGTGATGAATGATGATGATGATGGTGATGATGATGATGATTATGATGGTGGTGATGGTGGTGATGATGATGATGATGATGATGGTGATGATGGTGATGAATGATGATTATGGTGATGGTGATGATGGTGATTGATGATGATGGTGATGAATGATGATGATGATGATGGTGATGAATGATGATGATGAATGATGATGATGATGATGATGATGATGATGAATGATGATGATGATGATGATGATGATGATGATGATGGTGATGAATGATGATGATGGTGATGATGATGATGATGATGGCGATGATGATGATGGTGATGGTGATGATGGTGATGATGATGATGATGGTGATGAATGATGATGATGATGATGGTGATGATGATGATGATGATGATGATGGTGATGATGATGATGATGGCGATGATGATGATGGTGATGGTGATGATGGTGATGATGATGATGATGGTGATGAATGATGATGATGATGATGGTGATGATGATGATGATGATGATGATGATGATGGCGATGAATGATGATGATGATGATGATGATGATGATGACGATGATAATGATGATGATGATGATGATGATGATAATGGTGATGATAGTGATGATGATGTTGATGATGAAATATTTCTCTAGGCAGATCACCATTACCATCACCATCACCAGCTTACCTTACCTTAAATAAGCGTAGTGGCAGAATGTCATAATGAACCAAAACGCAAATATTGCTTATAGTTTTTTTTTAAATGGCTGAATGCTATGATGCCATAATAGACCTATAAAAATCATGGTGCTGTGTGACATGAAACAATAGACGATCGCATTGCCGGCCTAGGCCTGCAAAGTTGTATGAAATTCCATTATTGACCTCTCGTCTAGGCGGTCCCCCACCACCGGCTGCACCTGCACCTGCAACGTGACCCTTCGTGGCGTACTATAAGGAACATAACGTCAATATTTCATAGCATGTTTGAGAAAATGCTATTTCCTGAGTAATAAAATAAGAGATGAGTAAGTACAAAAATGTTATTCATAAAGATCATCATCATTATATGTAAGAGCTAGGCTCTTGTCGGTGCAGTAATTTCCAGCTTATTCTACATTCCGCTCTTTCCTTCACTTCTTTATATAATGAAACATTTATTTTTTCTTTTATTTGCTCCATACAGGGTGTTTGGTAGCGACGTGCAAAGCTTTAAGGGGGTGATAGCCAAGGTATTTTTGAACATTTTTAGCCATATATGTCTTAGCCGAAATTTGATATTTTTTTTTTTAATTGATGACTTACAAATTTTAGGAAAATACCCAGAATTTGACAGTCACGAGTCAATATTGCCCCAATGAGCGTTAATTTGGAAACCAAATCTTTTATTTCGGATAGTTTAATGTGTATTGGACCAAATGAAATAATTTTTAAGTGTCTTTCTTGCCACAAAAACAAAATGGAGGCATTCGAAATTACTAAAAATGTCTTAGGTTCGAACAGAGTCATTTTTCTGTGCCATAAAAAAAAAATAAAAAAAAAATCCTTGAAATGTTCAAACATTTTTAGAAACATGCCTGTTTATTGTTCTTTCTTTTAAAGTATCACTCATTAACATTGTTTGCTAAATCTGAGATAAAAAGTAAAAACCAAACTCAGGGAGCACACGCTAAGAATGCACTAGTCTTGAAATTTTACTAGTAAATAACATGTGAAAAAGACAAGTCTACGTCATTTTTCTGTGCCATATTTAAAATTTCCAAATTATCGCTTATTGGAGTAATATTGACTCGTGACTATCAAATTCTGGGTATTTTCCTAAAATTTCTAAGTCTTCAATTTAAAAAAAAAATCAAATTTCGGCTAAGACATATATGGCTAAAAATGTTCAAAAATACCTTGGCTATCACCCCCTTAAAGCTTTGCACGTAGCTACCAAACACCCTGTATATGTCCTTCTTGGTCTTCCCCTTTTCCTTTTCCCTTCTATCTTTCCTTCTATTATAGTCAATGTAATAATCGTGCCGTAATAGATGACCCAACATCTTCCCTCTAGCTAAGATTAATGAAATTATGTATAAGAAGACGTGAACAAATAATATCTTCCCGATAAAAGTCATTAAACATTAAACATTAAAACCGTACAAAATAAGATTTTTGGTCAAAAATTAGGAAAAACGTGTTAAATACCTACCGACCGAGGTGATGTAGCTAAGCGTTTGACCGAAGGGTGGGAGCGGTGGGCACGGATACTAGGCCGCGCGGAAGCCCTATTGATTAAATGAGATACCTAATATTGAGTAATACGCTGCTGCTGAACATGAGAATATCTACTTAGAGTAACACGATAGGATTGCTGCTGGAGCATACTGGAGAAAAAGTACCCAGGGTTTGATAAAAAAGCGAATTCGGCAGTCTGTTTCATAATTGAACGCTATTTTCCGAGTAAGAAAACGTACAATTACAAAAATATTATTTATAAAGATAACTAAGAATAATGAAATATGTATAATAAGACGTGAACAAATAATATCTTCCCGATAAAAGTCATTGAAACTGTAAAAAATGCGAATTTTGGGCAAAAATTAGGAAAACGTGTTAAATACCTACCGACCGAGGCGATGTAGCTAAGCGTTTGACCGGTGGGTGGGAGAGGTGGGCCCGTATACTAGGACTATCGCCTATTGATTAAAAATGTCTCTAAAATATCAGAAATACTAAGTAATACACAATAAAATCTATCAACAATTAACAATAATCTTACTTGCAAATATTATAATTGATACTAGTATATATATATACGCGTAAGTTTGTATATGGATGGGTGTTTGTTCCCCTTTCACACTAAAACGGTTTGACGGGTTATGGTGAAATTTGGCACACAAATAGTTTGAGACGTAAATTATACTAAAGGATACTTTTTATACCGGAAAATTGCATTGATCCTGCGGGATGGAAATGAATTCTAAGAAAAAGGGCTAGTTATGTAGTCATTACGGAAATTATAACCAAACCTTTAATATCTACTTTTTTTAATAATTTTTGAAACCTATTTTAATTTTGAAACCTGTGTTTGAAACCTAACTTTTTTAAACCTAAGATTTTGAATCCTAACTTTTTGAATCCTAACTTTTTGAGATCTGTTTTTTCTTGAAACCTAAAGTTTTTGAACCTAACATTTTCAGACCTAAATTTTTTGCAACCTTACTTTTTGAGACCTAACTTTTTGAGACCAACTTTTTGAGACCATACTTTATGAGACCTAACTTTATGAGACCTGACTTTTTGAAACCTTACTTTTTAAACCTAAGATTTTGAATCCTAACTTTTTGAAACCTAACTTTTTGAAACTTAACTTTTGGAAACCTAACTTTTTTAAACCTAAGATTTTGAATCCTAACTTTTTGAAACCTAACTTTTTGAGATCTGTTTTTTCTTGAAACCTAAAGTTTTTGAACCTAACATTTTCAGTCCTAAATTTTTTGCAACCTTACTTTTTGAGACCTAACTTTTTGGGACCTAACTTTATGAAACCTAACTTTATGAGACCTAACTTTTTGAGATCTAACTTTTTGAGACCTGACTTTTTGAAACCTAACTTTTTGAAACCTAACTTTCAGAAACAACTTTCAGAAACTTAACTTTTGGAAACCTAACTTTTTTAAACCTAAGATTTTGAATCCTAACTTTTTGAAACCTAACTTTTTTTTTTTTTTTTTTTTTTTTTTATGCATGTCCCCCGCTCGAGTCGGGGGGGGGTCTTTTGGGCTCTCCCACTTTTAAGGTGGGCCTACCGAATAAAAACCGCACGAGTTTCCCCTTCGGTCGTTAGTGCAGACGCCACGGGAACATGAGAATCTTCC
Organism: Archips xylosteana; assembly: GCA_947563465.1. Classification (NCBI taxonomy): domain Eukaryota; kingdom Metazoa; phylum Arthropoda; class Insecta; order Lepidoptera; family Tortricidae; genus Archips; species Archips xylosteana. Next base: position 102,296 of record OX387345.1, on the reverse strand, counting down.
GCGACGCCTACCGACCACCCCGGGAATGGGGTTAAAAGGGCTGCGCCGCCCCGGTATCACTGGGCTTACGCCCTCCGCCCGATGGGCTCAGCCTTGCTTTCCCTGACCCTAAACACAATGTTAGGTTTCAAAAAGTTAGGTTTCAAAAAGTTGTTTCTTAAAGTTAGGTTTCAAAAAGTTAGGTCTCATAAAGTTAGGTCTCAAAAAGTTAGGTCTCATAAAGTTAGGTCTTATAAAGCTAGGTCTCAAAAAGTAAGGTTGTTAAAAATTTAGGTCTGAAAATGTAAGGTTCAAAAACTTTAGGTTTCAAGAAAAAACAGATCTCAAAAAGTTAGGTTTCAAAAAGTTAGGATTCAAAATCTTAGGTTTAAAAAAGTTAGGTTTCCAAAAGTTAAGTTTCTGAAAGTTGTTTCTGAAAGTTAGGTTTCAAAAAGTTAGGTTTCAAAAAGTCAGGTCTCAAAAAGTTAGGTCTCAAAAAGTTAGGTCTCATAAAGTTAGGTTTCATAAAGTTAGGTCCCAAAAAGTTAGGTCTCAAAAAGTAAGGTTGCAAAAAATTTAGGACTGAAAATGTTAGGTTCAAAAACTTTAGGTTTCAAGAAAAAACAGATCTCAAAAAGTTAGGATTCAAAATCTTAAGTTTAAAAAAGTTAGGTTTCCAAAAGTTAAGTTTCTGAAAGTTGTTTCTGAAAGTTAGGTTTCAAAAAGTTAGGTTTCAAAAAGTCAGGTCTCAAAAAGTTAGGTCTCAAAAAGTTACGTCTCAAAAAGTTAGGTCTCATAAAGTTAGGTCTCATAAAGTATGGTCTCAAAAAGTTGGTCTCAAAAAGTTAGGTCTCAAAAAGTAAGGTTGCAAAAAATTTAGGTCTGAAAATGTTAGGTTCAAAAACTTTAGGTTAGGTTAGGTTAGGTTAGGTTAGGTTAGGTTCGCTTGGGACGGTGCACCCTGGGCAACAACGGTAAGCTAATGTATTCGTACATTATCTTACCGGTGGCTAATATCCGACTGGGGGGGAGGGGTGGTGAGGTGAACCCGCAACTAGTTGCGGGGGATCCGAGCCAGCGGGCCCATCCGTGGGTCCGCAGTGAGGGCGGCGTCTCGCCATTGGGTGGGCGCCTTTGACGTCGGCGAACCCGAGCTGAGTACCTGCTCTGCCACGGCGGACAGGGAAAGGCGAGGGGGAGCCTGGTGGCGGAGGCGACCGTGCCCTCGATTCCGCTCTGCTTTCAGAGCGGGACATGAGGGCGCGGAAGCTAACGTGAGGGCACGTAACCCCGGCTTGCCGGGAACGTGGGCATCTGCGGAAGCCACGAGGAGTAAACCTCTTTAAACAATCCTTCACCAGCGGGGGAGGCTGGGGAGTGCCGAGCCCGCATTGCACGGTGTCGACAGAGGAGCCCCATCCCGGGGCGGCCAGTGGGCGTTGCGGTGACTCCTTATGCTCCCGTGGCGTTCACAATGGCAAACGAGGGAATCCGTGTGGTTTTTAGTGGGTATGCCTGTTGAGAGGAGAGCCCCACATACCTCCGTTTCCCCGAACGGTGACGATGCATAAGGTGCATTTTCCACACCAAAAAAAAAAAAAAAAAAAAAAAAAAAAGGTTAGGTTAGGTTAGGTTAGGTTGGGGTGCGAAGTCGGAAACCTCCTCGAGTGCCCGGGCGTTACCACTCCCTTCTATCCGAGGCGTAGGCCTCATGGGGTGGGGAAGGGTAACGCTTGGGACGGTGCACCCTGGGCAACAACGGTAAGCTAATGTATTCGTACATTAGCTTACCGGTGGCTAATATCCGACTGGGGGGGTGGGGGTCAGCAATCTCCACATGTGCCCGGGCCACCAGGCCTACGACTAGATGGTCTGGGCTGCACGACCGTTACGGTTCTCCCCTATTAACCCTGGTGGTTAAGGGGGAGAAGAGTAGCGGATGGGCCCATGGCCTGTGGCGATTGACTGACGGGGGGGGAGGGGGGTCAGCAGCTTCTACATGTGCCCGGGCGGTCGGAATAACGGCCTGCCGTCTGGGCTGCACGACCGTTACGGTTCTCCCCTGTTAACCCTGGTGGTTAAGGGGGAGAAGAGTAGCGGTTGGGCCCATGGCCTGTGGGGGTTTGCTGACACACTGGGGGGAGGGCGTCGGCAATTTCCACATGTGCCCGGGCGGTATTTCTGGTTATCGTCTGGGCTGCACGACCACTACGGTTCTCCCCTGTTAACCCTGGTGGTTAAGGGGGAGAAGAGTAGTGGTTGGGCCCATGGCCTGTGGTGGTCTGCCGACGCACTAGTAGGGAGGGTAAGCGGGCCCATTAGTGGGTCCGCTTTTGAGGACGGCGCCCCGCCCTTGGGCGGGCGCCTTTGACGTCGGCGAACCCGAACTGAGTACCTGCTCTGCCACGGCGGACAGGGAAAGGCGAGGGGGAGCCTGGTGGGCGGAAGCGACCGTGCCCTCGGTGCCGCTCTGCTTTCAGAGCAGGACATGAGGGCGCGGAAGCTAACGTGAGGGCACGTAACCCCGGCTTGCCGGGAACGTGGGCATCTGCGGAAGCCACGAGGAGTAAACCTCTTTAAACAATCCTTCACCAGCGGGGGAGGCCGGGGAGTGCCAAGCCCGCATTGCACGGTGTCGACAGAGGAGCCCCATCCCGGGGCGGCCAGTGTGCGTTGCGGTGACACATTTTGCTCCCGTGGCGTTCACAATGGCAAACGAGGGAATCCGTGTGGTTTTTAGTGGGTAGGCCCCCCTTGGGGAGAGCCCCACATACCTCCGTTTCCCCGAACGGAGACGATGCATAAGGTGCATTTTCCACACCAAAAAAAAAAAAAAAAAAAAAAAAAAGGTTAGGTTAGGTTAGGTTAGGTTGGGGTGCGAAGTCGGAAACCTCCTCGAGTGCCCGGGCGTTACCACTCCCTTCTATCCGAGGCGTAGGCCTCATGGGGTGGGGAAGGGTAACGCTTGGGACGGTGCACCCTGGGCAACAACGGTAAGCTAATGTATTCGTACATTAGCTTACCGGTGGCTAATATCCGACTGGGGGGGTGGGGGTCAGCAATCTCCACATGTGCCCGGGCCACCAGGCCTACGACTAGATGGTCTGGGCTGCACGACCGTTACGGTTCTCCCCTATTAACCCTGGTGGTTAAGGGGGAGAAGAGTAGCGGATGGGCCCATGGCCTGTGGCGATTGACTGACGGGGGGGAGGGGGGTCAGCAGCTTCTACATGTGCCCGGGCGGTCGGAATAACGGCCTGCCGTCTGGGCTGCACGACCGTTGCGGTTCTCCCCTGTTAACCCTGGTGGTTAAGGGGGAGAAGGGTAGCGGTTGGGCCCATGGCCTGTGGGGGTTTGCTGACACACTGGGGGGAGGGCGTCGGCAATTTCCACATGTGCCCGGGCGGTATTTCTGGTTATCGTCTGGGCTGCACGACCACTACGGTTCTCCCCTGTTAACCCTGGTGGTTAAGGGGGAGAAGAGTAGTGGTTGGGCCCATGGCCTGTGGTGGTCTGCCGACGTACTAGTAGGGAGGTTTAGCGGGCCCATTAGTGGGTCCGCTTTTGAGGACGGCGCCCCGCCCTTGGGCGGGCGCCTTTGACGTCGGCGAACCCGAACTGAGTACCTGCTCTGCCACGGCGGACAGGGAAAGGCGAGGGGGAGCCTGGTGGGCGGAAGCGACCGTGCCCTCGGTGCCGCTCTGCTTTCAGAGCAGGACATGAGGGCGCGGAAGCTAACGTGAGGGCACGTAACCCCGGCTTGCCGGGAACGTGGGCATCTGCGGAAGCCACGAGGAGTAAACCTCTTTAAACAATCCTTCACCAGCGGGGGAGGCCGGGGAGTGCCGAGCCCGCATTGCACGGTGTCGACAGAGGAGCCCCATCCCGGGGCGGCCAGTGGGCGTTGCGGTGACACATTTTGCTCCCGTGGCGTTCACAATGGCAAACGAGGGAATCCGTGTGGTTTTTAGTGGGTAGGCCCGTAGGGGAGAGCCCCACATACCTCCGTTTCCCCGAACGGAGACGATGCATAAGGTGCATTTTCCACACCAAAAAAAAAAAAAAAAAAAAAAAAAAAAGGTTAGGTTAGGTTAGGTTAGGTTAGGTTAGGTTAGGTTGGGCGGGCGCCTTTGACGTCGGCGAACCCGAGCTGAGTACCTGCTCTGCCACGGCGGACAGGGAAAGGCGAGGGGGAGCCTGGTGGCGGAGGCGACCGTGCCCTCGATTCCGCTCTGCTTTCAGAGCGGGACATGAGGGCGCGGAAGCTAACGTGAGGGCACGTAACCCCGGCTTGCCGGGAACGTGGGCATCTGCGGAAGCCACGAGGAGTAAACCTCTTTAAACAATCCTTCACCAGCGGGGGAGGCCGGGGAGTGCCGAGCCCGCATTGCACGGTGTCGACAGAGGAGCCCCATCCCGGGGCGGCCAGTGGGCGTTGCGGTGACTCCTTATGCTCCCGTGGCGTTCACAATGGCAAACGAGGGAATCCGTGTGGTTTTTAGTGGGTATGCCTGTTGAGAGGAGAGCCCCACATACCTCCGTTTCCCCGAACGGTGACGATGCATAAGGTGCATTTTCCACACCAAAAAAAAAAAAAAAAAAAAAAAAAAAAGGTTAGGTTGGGGTGCGAAGTCGGAAACCTCCTCGAGTGCCCGGGCGTTACCACTCCCTTCTATCCGAGGCGTAGGCCTCATGGGGTGGGGAAGGGTAACGCCTGGGACGGTGCACCCTGGGCAACAACGGTAAGCTAATGTATTCGTACATTAGCTTACCGGTGGCTAATATCCGACTGGGGGGGGTGGGGTGTCAGCAGCAATCTCCACATGTGCCTGCACCAAGCTTCCGCTAGGGCATGGTTCAGGCTGCACGACCGTTACGGTTCTCCCCTGCTAACCCTGGTGGTTAGGGGGGAGAAGAGTAGCGGATGGGCCCATGGCCTGTGGGGTTGACTGGCTGACTGGGGGGGGGGGGGGGGGGGGTCGGCAATCTTCACATGTGCCCGGGCGGTCGGAGCTATTGACTGCCGTCTGGGCTGCACGACCGCTACGGTTCTCCTCTGTTAACCCTGGTGGTTAAGGGGGAGAAGAGTAGCGGATGGGTCCATGACCTGTGGCAATTGACCGACGTACTGGGGGGGGTGGGGGTCAGCGATATCCACATGTGCCTGGGCAATGCTATGTCAGAGTGGTGCGTTGTCTGGGCTGCACGACAGTTACGGTTCTCCCCTGTTAACCCTGGAGGTTAAGGGGGAGAAGAGTAGCGGTTGGGCCCACGGCCTGTGGGGTCTGCTGACACACTGGGGGGGAGGGGTAGCGGGCCCATTCGTGGGTCCGCTTGTGAGGACGGCGTCCCGCCCTTGGGCGGGCGCCTTTGACGTCGGCGAACCCGAACTGAGTACCTGCTCTGCCACGGCGGACAGGGAAAGGCGAGGGGGAGCCTGGTGGGCGGAAGCGACCCTGCCCTCGGTACCGCTCTGCTTCCAGAGCAGGACATGAGGGCGCGGAAGCTAACGTGAGGGCACGTAACCCCGGCTTGCCGGGAACGTGGGCATCTGCGGAAGCCACGAGGAGTAAACCTCTTTAAACAATCCTTCACCAGCGGGGGAGGCCAGGGAGTGCCGAGCCCGCATTGCACGGTGTCGACAGAGGAGCCCCATCCCGGGGCGGCCAGTGTGCGTTGCGGTGACACATTTTGCTCCCGTGGCGTTCACAATGGCAAACGAGGGAATCCGTGTGGTTTTTAGAGGGTAGGCCCCCCTTGGGGAGAGCCCCACATACCTCCGTTTCCCCGAACGGAGACGATGCATAAGGTGCATTTTCCACACCAAAAAAAAAAAAAAAAAAAAAAAAAAAGGTTAGGTTAGGTTAGGTTAGGTTAGGGTGGTGCTGGAGCGCTGGGCGGATGAGCTTGCGCAGGCCGAATACGGCCTCCGCACGATCGCAGCCATCCGCCCGGTGCTCCAGGAATGGTGCGGGAGGGATCATGGGTCCCTCACATTCCGCCTTGTGCAGGTGCTGTCCGGGCATGGCTGCTTCGGGCGGTACCTGCACAAGGTTGCCGGAAGGGAGGAGACGGCGTCGTGCCACGAGTGCGGCGCCGCCGAGGACACAGCCCAGCACACCTTGGAGGTGTGCAGCGCATGGGCTGAGCGGCGCCGCACTCTGGCGGCGACGATTGGCGGCGACCTCTCGCTCCCCAGCGTCTTACGTGCGATGCTGGAGAGCGAGACGTCCTGGGAGGCCGTCACCTCCTTCTGCGAAGACGTGATATCGCAGAAGGAGGAGAGGGAGCGGGAACGCGAGAATGATCCCCTCGCGAACCCGCTCCGGCGCAGACGGACGGGAAGGAGGCGGCGACAGTTCGCTGCCAACCTTCCCTAGTGGTGCTAGCCGGCGGGGGATGGGGATCCCCTGTCGGCCGTAATAGCCCACACGTCTAGGGGGGGGACCAAGTATTCCGGTCCCCCCTCTCTTGGCGCGGGAGCCCCGGCATAGGCCGGGGCGGCCAGCGGATGCTGTGGTGGCTCTCAATTCTCCCATGGCATCCGCAAATGGCAAGAGAGGGAATACCGGTGGGTTTTTAGTGGGTATGCCTCCCCCCCTCCTTCCACTAGGGAAGGAGGTTACGGGGGAGGTGAGTCCCACATAACTTCCGCGCCGTCCCCACGGCGCGGTCGTATGCGTAACGCATTTTCCCACCGTAAAAAAAAAAAAAAAAAAAAAAAGGTTAGGTTAGGTTAGGTTAGGTTAGGTTAGGTTAGGTTAGGTTGGGGTGCGAAGTCGGAAACCTCCTCGAGTGCCCGGGCGTTACCACTCCCTTCTGTCCGAGGCGTAGGCCTCATGGGGTGGGGAAGGGTAACGCTTGGGACGGTGCACCCTGGGCAACAACGGTAAGCTAATGTATTCGTACATTATCTTACCGGTGGCTAATATCCGACTGGGGGGGAGGGGTGGTGAGGTGAACCCGCAACTAGTTGCGGGGGATCCGAGCCAGCGGGCCCATCCGTGGGTCCGCAGTGAGGGCGGCGTCTCGCCATTGGGCGGGCGCCTTTGACGTCGGCGAACCCGAGCTGAGTACCTGCTCTGCCACGGCGGACAGGGAAAGGCGAGGGGGAGCCTGGTGGCGGAGGCGACCGTGCCCTCGATTCCGCTCTGCTTTCAGAGCGGGACATGAGGGCGCGGAAGCTAACGTGAGGGCACGTAACCCCGGCTTGCCGGGAACGTGGGCATCTGCGGAAGCCACGAGGAGTAAACCTCTTTAAACAATCCTTCACCAGCGGGGGAGGCCGGGGAGTGCCGAGCCCGCATTGCACGGTGTCGACAGAGGAGCCCCATCCCGGGGCGGCCAGTGGGCGTTGCGGTGACTCCTTATGCTCCCGTGGCGTTCACAATGGCAAACGAGGGAATCCGTGTGGTTTTTAGTGGGTATGCCTGTTGAGAGGAGAGCCCCACATACCTCCGTTTCCCCGAACGGTGACGATGCATAAGGTGCATTTTCCACACCAAAAAAAAAAAAAAAAAAAGGTTAGGTTAGGTTAGGTTGGGGTGCGATGTCGGAAACCTCCTCGAGTGCCCGGGCGTTACCACTCCCTTCTATCCGAGGCGTAGGCCTCATGGGGTGGGGAAGGGTAACGCCTGGGACGGTGCACCCTGGGCAACAACGGTAAGCTAATGTATTCGTACATTATCTTACCGGTGGCTAATATCCGACTTGGGGGGGAGGGGGTTCGGTCAGCAATCTCCACATGTGCCCGGGCGGTCGGAGCAATTGACTGCCGTCTGGGCTGCACGACCGCTACGGTTCTCCTCTGTTAACCCTGGTGGTTAAGGGGGAGAAGAGTAGCGGATGGGCCCATGGCCTGTGGGGGTTGACTGACTGACTGGGGGGGAGGGGGTCGGCAATTTCCACATGTGTCCGGATGGTAGAAGGGTAACTCTGCCATCTGGGCTGCACGACCGTTACGGTTCTCCCCTGTTAACCCTGGTGGTTAAGGGGGAGAAGAGTAGCGGTTGGGCCCATGGCCTGTGGGGGTTTGCTGACACACTGGGGGGAGGGCGTCGGCAATTTCCACATGTGCCCGGGCGTTATTTCTGGTTATCGTCTGGGCTGCACGACCACTACGGTTCTCCCCTTTTAACCCTGGTGGTTAAGGGGGAGAAGAGTAGTGGTTGGGCCCATGGCCTGTGGTGGTCTGCCGACGCACTAGTAGGGAGGGTTAGCGGGCCCATTAGTGGGTCCGCTTGTGAGGACGGCGTCCCGCCCTTGGGCGGGCGCCTTTGACGTCGGCGAACCCGAACTGAGTACCTGCTCTGCCACGGCGGACAGGGAAAGGCGAGGGGGAGCCTGGTGGGCGGAAGCGACCGTGACCTCGGTACCGCTCTGCTTCCAGAGCAGGACATGAGGGCGCGGAAGCTAACGTGAGGGCACGTAACCCCGGCTTGCCGGGAACGTGGGCATCTGCGGAAGCCACGAGGAGTAAACCTCTTTAAACAATCCTTCACCAGCGGGGGAGGCCGGGGAGTGCCGAGCCCGCATTGCACGGTGTCGACAGAGGAGCCCCATCCCGGGGCGGCCAGTGTGCGTTGCGGTGACACATTTTGCTCCCGTGGCGTTCACAATGGCAAACGAGGGAATCCGTGTGGTTTTTAGTGGGTAGGCCCCCTTGGGGAGAGCCCCACATACCTCCGTTTCCCCGAACGGTGACGATGCATAAGGTGCATTTTCCACACCAAAAAAAAAAAAAAAAAAAAGGTTAGGTTAGGTTAGTCGGAAACTACCCACCATCAAGTGCGGTCACGTTTTTTCGTCGCTCCGTATTGTGTCTTCCAAAGCTGGGTTTTTCGGGACCCAGCTTCCTGAGGGAGGTCTCAAAAGTTGCGGATCGATGTGGAGCACCCACTGGTGCATACGTTGTGACTAAATAACTAGTAATTACAAGTTTTAGTGCGGAAGTGCGCAGTTAAAATTAGGTTAGGAATTTTCCTTCCTTCTTTCTTTCTACCCGCTATTTTTTCTTCTGTTTTTCCTTACTCTCTCTCTTCCCTGTACCTTCTCTTCCTTTCCTACCCTCGCCTGGTACTTAGTGAGTGAGTGACTGTGTGTGAAAACGAAAAGTGCGGACACGCTTAGTGACGATTAAGTGTTGTGTTGTCTGCCGTGACTAGGGCCGGGTCACCGGCTATAGTCGCGGCCCCCCCCACCTGGACTAAAAGGTACCCAATTGACATTTCACCTTTTGACTTTTGTGTGACTTTTGTGTGTGCGTTGCCGTTAATGGTTGACTCAGACTGTAACAGCATCTATATGTCGGATATGTCGGATGCGTCCGATGCAGAGGCGGAAGGCGATGACAACCGCCTTGATAAAAAAAGAGAGGGACTTCTTGGAGGCAATATTCTTGGATAAAGCCATCCTTAAGAAGCGGCCGCATGAACCGGGAGGTGCGGAAAATGAGGAGACACCGAAGCTTGCTCGGAAGACGATCAAGGGTCGCACAACCACCAGACCCAAGCTGACATACGGGCCCCCACGCCAGCCGACGCCGGACCCGCGGACTAAAGACCTGCCACCGTCGAGGTCGGGGTCCGAAGATGCGGAAAACCCCGAGGATTCCCCAGCGCCCCCCCCCGAGACGCGTGAAGTTCTGGCCGACACCGCATTGCGACACATGGCGGAAATCTACGGGGAAGTCCAAAAATCTGGACATTTGAAGGGGACTGTGCGCAGCGCCATTAACGCAGCTTCTGTTGGGGTAGTCCGCGCCATCGAAAACATACGCTGCATGACAACGACCGACGAGCTTCGCCGCCTCTGCGCGGACAACGCCAGGCTCGCTCGTGAACTGGAGGTTGTTCGCGCAGAGTTGAAGGCATTTAAGGCGGCCTTCACAGAGATGCGCCGAGACGCTGCCAGAACACCGGCCGCCAAATTGACGGAGGCAGACTCGCTCAGGGAAGTGATGGAGGAAGTAAGACACGACCTCCTCACTTCCCTGGGCGGGATGATCAATGCCCGACTGGAGGGCCTTGAATCGCGGCTCCCGCCGGAGCCGGTTTTAAGGCCCCCCTTAGCAGCGGACAAGTTAAGACCGCCGCCACCACGCCCGCGCATACAACCCGTGATGGGGAAGCCGCTGCGAGCGATCGAGGCTACCGACCCCCCCCCTACTCCGCCACAGGGGGGCAATAGCAAAGTGGTCGGCATGAGGCTTGACGGGCCAAAATCAAGGTCCAAGCCTCAGCCTGTACCCACGGCCGGGTCTAGCCGGCGAGTGGTACCCGCTCTGAATGCAGAAGCCGCCCAAGCAGCAGAGGAAAAGAAGAGTGCTGACTCATGGGCCCTTGTAGTGAGAGGCAAGAGGAAGAAGGGGGAAACCAATACCCCTGCCGCCCCAATTAAAAAAAAACCGCAACCGCGCCCGGTGCGAATCACCGCCCCCCGCACGGCAGCGGTTGTAATTATGCTGAAGGAGCATGCCAAGGCCAACTACGTCGAGGTACTTAGCAAGGCAAAGGCTAATATTAAGCTGGCTGACATTGGACTGCAGTCAGTCAAGATAAAAACCACCATGACTGGCTCCAGGCTAATGGAAATAACTAGTGATGATCCGGAGGCGGCCGCCGACCGACTCGCGGAGAAGCTGCGTGCCGTAGTTGGCGACCAGGTGGAGATCATTAGGCCGACAAAAACAGCCGACCTAAGGATCTCCGGCCTGGATGAGACTATATCTAAGGAAGAGGTAGCAGCCGCCATAGTGGCTAAGGGGGGTTGTTCCCTTGGCCAAGTTAAGGTCGGGGCGATCAGGGTGAGCCGTTGGGGACAATGCTCCGTCCTCGTCAGGTGTCCAGCGGCAGCCGCCAAGACCGTCGCCGGCATGGGGAGGGTGCCCATTGGCTGGAGTACGGCCAACATCACGCCGTTAGAGACCCGGCCCATGCGCTGCTTCAGGTGCATGGCGCTGGGTCACACAAGGGCGCTCTGCCCATCGGAGACGGAACTCGGCGATAAATGTTTCCGTTGCGGCGCCGATGGACATCTAGCGGGCTCGTGCGAAGCGCCACCGAAGTGCGCCGTGTGCGAACTAGCAGGGCGCCCACATACTCACACTATGGGTGGGATGAAGTGCGTCCCCCCCTCGGTCAGAGGCAAAGCCCCTCCGAAGGGCCCAACCAGAGCACCCAGCCCAGTCAAAATAAGCCAAATGGATGAAGAGGAGCCCGAAATGCAGGTGTCCTAATGCCAGCACGCCTGCATTTCGAGCTCCTACAGACGAACTTGAACCACTCCGCCAGGGCGCAGGATCTATTAATGCACGTCATGGCGGAGTGGCGAATTGATATCGCGGTGGTTGCCGAGCCCTACGCTGTCCCCCCCCAGCAAAACTGGGCCGGGGACACCTGGGGCTCGGTGGGCATACTGGTGCCGACGACCGCCCCTCGGCGCCTCTCGCTGAGGGACAGGGGCCCCGGCTACGTAGCGGTTGGATGGGGGGAGGCAGTTGTCATTGGCACATACTTCTCCCCGAACCGGCCATTCTCGGAGTTCGAGGCACACCTGATCCACCTTCAGCGGGTGGTGCAGGGGGCGGCGCCGGCCCAGGTGGTCCTGATGGGGGACCTCAACGCCAAATCAACGGAGTGGGGGTCCCCTATCACAGACCAGAGAGGTGCGCTTCTGCGGGACTGGGCCGTCATAAACGGCCTAGTCCTGCAGAACGTGGGCGCAACTGATACCTGCGTCCGGTGGCAGGGAGGATCCATAGTGGATCTTACTTTCGCAACGCCTGCCATCGGCGCACGTATCGGCGAATGGCGCGTGCTCGAGGAGGTGGAGACCCTGTCTGACCACCGTTATATCAGATGCAGGCTCTCCAAAGCCCCTCCTCGACCACGGGCCATGCAATTGGGTGGAAGTGGCGGGGAATTCCCGCGATGGGCGGTCTCTCGCCTCGATCGCGATCGAGCTGAGGAGGCCGCCATCGTAAGGGCATGGTGCCCGGGGCCCTCCCGGGAAGTGGGGGTCGAACAAAGGGCTGCTTCTTTTCGGGAGGACCTCACGATTATTTGCGATGCGGCGATGCCGAGGGCGAAGCGCCACATGGCTAGGGCCGGCGTGTACTGGTGGTCACAGGACCTAGCGGTCCTGCGAGCCGCCAGTGACGCCGCGCGACGCGCCTTCACTAGGTGCCGCCGGCGCAGGACGAGAGTGCCCGGAGAGGAGGAACGTCTCCTGGCCAACCTCCGGGCGGCCAAAAGGGCGTTCGCCGCCGCCATCGCCGCAGCAAAGGACGCCGCATTCCGCGACTTCCTTGCGACGCTAGATGCGGATCCGTGGGGGCGGCCGTATCGCATGGTGCGAGCCAAACTGAAGACGGCCCCCCCCACGGAAGATTTCGAGCCGTCTCTGTTGAGTGCTGTTGTGGAGGGCCTCTTTCCTCAGAACCCCCCCTTTGACGCGCCGCATATGACGGGGCCTAGAGTGGAAACGGGGGCAGCTCGGGACATCCCCCCCTCGGTTACCCAGGAGGAGATGGCCCGAGTTGTAAACCGACTCAAAGGTGCCCATAAGGCGCCGGGGCCGGATGGGGTGCCGAAGGGGGCCCTTCACATAGCGCTGAAGCATCTCGGGGACCGCCTCTGCGAGCTGTTTGACGATTGTCTGGCGACGGGGCGGTTCCCGGGATGCTGGAAAGAGGGTAGATTGGTCTTGCTCCGGAAGGAGGGTCGACCAGAAGACTCTCCTTCTGGTTACAGACCACTGGTGATGCTGGATGAGGCGGGAAAGCTACTCGAAAGAGTCATAGCATCCCGTATCATCCAGCATCTGACAGACGTAGGCCCAGACCTCTCGGATAACCAATTCGGGTTCCGGGCGGGGCGATCCACTCTGGACGCCCTGTCCGCCCTGAAGGGGTTCTCTGCAGAGGCGGCCGAGAGGCGGCAGGGGGCGATGGCGGTGTCACTAGACATCGCCAACGCCTTCGGGTCGCTTCCTTTCGAGGTGATAAGAGAGGCGCTCCGTTATCACGGAGTGCCTCTCTATCTCCAAAACATCGTAGGGCACTACTTGGAAGACCGAGTGGTGCTCTACATGGGGAGAGGGGGCGTGCGGATGACGAGGTCTATAACCTGCGGTGTTCCACAGGGGTCCGTATTAGGACCCCTGCTTTGGAGCATCGGTTATGACTGGGTCATCCGCGGGACGGTGCTGCCCCGGATGGCGGTAATCTGTTACGCCGATGACACGCTTGTCGCCGTCCGGGGCACCACCTATGAGGAGGTGGTTAGAAGGGCGGAGGTGGGCGCCTCAATGGTGATCGACCGAATTGGGGCCCTGGGACTCAGAGTGAGCCTCAGCAAGACTGAGGCCCTCTGTTTCAGGGGCCCCAGATGGAGGATCCCAAGGGGGGCCCATCTCCAAATTAGCGGAGCGGCCGTCGAGGTGAAGGCCCATATTAAATATCTGGGCCTTACCCTCGACGGAGGCTGGAAGTTCGCGGAGCACTTCGTCAGAATGGCTCCTCGACTTGTAGGGGCGGCCGGAGCACTCAGTCGGCTCCTACCGAACACAGGGGGACCTGATGCCCCCTGCAGACGATTGTTTGCAGGGGTCATCAGGAGCATGGCCCTGTATGGGGCTCCGATATGGGCGGACAGCCTCACCGCCAAGACCAAGGCCCTCCTTCGTAGGCCACAAAGGGTGATGGCGGTGAGGATGTGCCGAGCATATAGGACGGTGGGTTGGGCGGCGGCCTGTGCCTTGGCCGGCACCCCTCCCTGGGAGATTGAGGCAGGGATGCTGGCCGACGCCTACAGGGCGCGGCTCGAGAGGCGGGACCGGGGTGAGACCCTCGCCCCGCAGGAGCTCGCGAGGGCCCGGGAGGTAGGGAGAGAGAAGGTGATGGAGCGCTGGGCGGAAGAGCTGGCGGATGCCGAGTACGGCACCCGAACCATTGAAGCCATCCGCCCAGTGCTCCCGGAGTGGTGTCAAAGGGGTCACGGATCCCTCACATTCCGCCTTGTGCAGGTGCTGTCCGGGCATGGTTGCTTTGGACGGTACCTGCACAGGGTGGCGGGAAGGGAGGTAACGCAGGCGTGCCACGAGTGCGGTGCCGCTGAAGACACGGCGCAGCACACCCTCGAGGTGTGCCCAGCCTGGTCGGACCAGCGCCGCACTCTTGTGGCGGAAATCGGGGGTGACCTCTCGCTCCCCAGCGTCACAATAGCGATGCTGAGGAGCGAGAGTTCCTGGGAGGCTGTCTCCTCCTTCTGCGAAACAGTTGTTTCGCAGAAGGAGGAGAGGGAGCGGGAGCGCGAGAGTAATCCTCTGGCGCACCCGCTTCGACGGAGACGGACGGGGAGAAGACGGAGGCAGTTTGCCGCCGCTCTTCCACCCTAAGGTGGAGCCGACTGGCGGGGATAGGGGATCCACCGCTAGTCAAACGGCCCACAAGTGTTAGGGGGGGATCATGTGTTCCCGATCCCCCCCTCTCGGAGAGGAGGACCCGGTTAGACCGGGCCGGCCAGCGGATGTTGTGGTGCCACAATATCGCTCCCACGACATCCGCATAATTGGCTGGTGAGGGAATACCGGTGGGTTTTTAATGGGTAGGCCTCCTACCTTCTTTCCTTCCCAGTTTTGGAAGGAAAGAAGGTGGGAGGAGAGTCCCATACACCCCCTGCGCCGTTCCCCGACGGCGCAGGGATAGTGCGTAATGCATTTTCCCACCGCAAAAAAAAAAAAAAAAAAAAAAAAAAAAAGGTTAGGTTAGGTTAGGTTAGGTTAGGTTAGGTTAGGTTAGGTTAGGTTGGGGTGCGATGTCGGAAACCTCCTCGAGTGCCCGGGCGTTACCACTCCCTTCTATCCGAGGCGTAGGCCTCATGGGGTGGGGAAGGGTAACGCCTGGGACGGTGCACCCTGGGCAACAACGGTAAGATAATGTATTCGTACATTATCTTACCGGTGGCTAATATCCGACTGGGGGGGATATGTATATATGTATTATATGGGCCATGTATCTATGATATGTATGTATTTTGAGAGGACGGGCGTAAGGTAGCTGACGGGAAGCTGCTCTGCAACCTTGAACTGAGTAAGTAGCCCCGCCGTGCTGGTCACACGGCCTGGGCTACCGAAAGGTTCTCCGCTCTGCAACAGGCCTCGATGCGACTTACGCCCTATATAGGGAGGGATAGCATAGGAGGGACAGGCGTTCGGTTGCCAATAGTGCACGCTCTGCAACCTTGGACCTAGTAAGTAGCCCCGCCGTACTCGCCACACGGCCTGGGCTACCGAAAACTCCACCGCTCTGCAACCTGCTGAGGCGCCAAACGCCTTATGGGGAGGGTTAGCTTTTGGGGTTTTTAGAGGGATCGAGTGATGGAGGTGAGCCTAAGCCTAGTACCTGCTCTGTGGCCCGAGCAGGGAAAGGTGAGGGGGAGCCTCAGGGCGGAAGCAACCGTGCCCTCGGTACCACTCTGCTTTCAGAGTAGGACATGAGGGCGCGGGAGCTAACGTGAGGGCACGTAAACCCGGCTTGCCCGGGAACGTGGGCGTCTGCGGAAGCCACGAGGAGTAAACCTCTTTAAACAATCCTTCACCAGCGGGGGAGGCCGGGGAGTGCCGAGCCCGCATTGCACGGTGTCGACAGAGGAGCCCCATCCCGGGGCGGCCAGTGGGCGTTGCGGTGACACATTTTGCTCCCGTGGCGTTCACAATGGCAAACGAGGGAATCCGTGTGGTTTTTAGTGGGTAGGCCCCCCTTGGGGAGAGCCCCACATACCTCCGTTTCCCCGAACGGCGACGATGCATAAGGTGCATTTTCCACACCAAAAAAAAAAAAAAAAAAAAAGGTTAGGTTAGGTTAGGTTCCCCCCCGGGTGTCGCTACCTTGTCGTGGTGGGGGGGCTTGAGCCCTTTGTGATCTTCGGGCCTTTAAGCTCGAAGTGAAAGGGTGACCAAGAGCGGCACAGCCTCGGTGGAGCCCATCCTGGGCCAAGAGAGGCGGGCGCGCCCTAGTGACAGGGTGCGTCGCTTTCCTGCTTCCTGTCTCCCCTGCAGCAGGGGACTACGGGGACGCAGAGGTTATCGCACAAGTTATCGCGGTCTGGATGCGGGTTGCAGCGTATCCAGTACCAGGCCGGAGACAAGTAGGTCCTGTGGACTGAACGGGTCTGGCCTGGGCTAGCGGTTTGCCGGATGTGCCACTTCAGTGGCGAACGGGTTAGCGTAACTGCAACACAAGGGGAACTCACCCCTTAAAAAAGAGGAGAGTGCTCCCTCTTTAAAAGGAGCAGGGGACCGCACCCCTCAATCAAAGGAGCATGGGTGACAACAAAAATATATTACCCCAGGAGGGTACCTCGTCTCGAGGAGAATCCCTCCCCGCTACCATCTCGCGGGCAGCCCCATCGTATTCTGGGGGGGGCACTTGTCGCTCCGTGGGCCCTGAAAGCCCACGTTTTAATTTTAGTTCGTCCGCGACTCAGATCGCGGACCACAATCGTCTTGGCATATCAGTGCGCGACTGCACGGTACGCCTTACAAGGCAAATAGATTGCCATGAGCCCGAACTTAGGGCAAACACTAGCTCAGGAGCCAATTTTGCTTCCCAGGGGACTGCAGGTCACGAGTCCACTGGGAGAAGCAATTTTGAGGACGACCCGGAGGTAGCTGAGCGGGTGAAGCGGAAGCGGAAGCGATTTCGCCCTGCTTCATCCGTTCTCAGCTCAAGTGACGAAGGTTCTACATGCCCCTCGGCTGGGGAAGGACAGCCAAAGGCCAAAGGGAGAGGCCGCCCACCAACATCGGGCAAATATGTAGGACTGGCCAGAGCGAAAGAAGCCTACAACCGGGCTCTCAGGGAAGAGCTCCGGTTGAAGGCCGAGATGGAGGTACAGGAGATGGCCATCAGGACCCGTCAAGGGTACCAGATGGACAATATTTCTCAACCAAGGACTGACTCAGAGGATGCAGAGCCAAACCTAGATCTTGGCCAGCAAGTGGCAGACAGCGTGGCTGTCATCTCTAAAGTCGCGGCCAAATCTAAAAATCTGTCAGGTGGCTATGTAAAGTGCCTAAAGGAGGCAGCTGTTGCGATCTCTGACGCATTTTCGGAGCTCAGCAGACGCACGGCAACCGAAGAGACGGCTCGGCTACAAGCCGATAACACACGGTTACAGAGTGAGATGGCCAGCCTCCGAAAGGAGCTGGCCGAACTGAAAATGACCCTGGAGGGGATGCGGAAGCATGGTAGTCCGCCACCCATTCCCCCTAGACATGACGGGGAGAAGCTGCCCCATGCGCAGCCCTCCTCAAAGAGAAAAGATAGGCAGGGTTCCAACACCCCGGCGACGTCTGATATGGACAGAATCTGCCAAGCGGTCATGGACCACGTCGGTTCATACCTTGACGTGCGCTTAGCCAGTATTCAGGACCGGCTACTCCCTGAGAAGCCCGTGAGACCTCCTCTGGCGATAAAAGCCGGGACAGGTGATCAGGCTGGAAATGATTCCACCTCCGGAGCTGTTCCTCCCGGTCCGGGGAGGAAAACCAAAAGAAAGAAGAGGAAGAAAAAGGTCCCTAATAGAGAGGAAGCCTCAGAACCCATTCCGCTACCTCCGCCTCCCGTTTCAGCGGCCACGTCGACAGGGTGGACCAAGGTGAAGCGGAGGGGTAAGAAGAAAGAGGATAAAGTTGGAGACAACAGGAGGGACGAAACAACGGCCGATGTGCGCGGAGCACCATCCCAGGCGAAGAAACAAAAGGCCCGAAAGCTTCGCCCACCTCGTTCTTCGGCTGTTGTAATCACGCTGCTTGAACCACAAGCACAGGAGAAGGGGGCAGACTTCGGGACTGTCCTTGCAGAAGCCAAGAGGAAGGTGCGTTTGAAAGACCTGGGTATTTCGGGACTCCGCTTCAGAAAGGCCCAAACCGGAGCGTATATCATGGAGGTGCCTGGTGTCGCTAGTGGGGAGAAGGCCGATGCCCTGGCTCAAAAGCTCAAAGAGGTCACGGACCCCGCGGTGGTACGAGTGGCTAGGCCCACCAAATGCGCTGAGCTGCGCATTTCTGGCCTGGACGAGTCCGTCTTGTTCACTGACGTGGTGGCGGCGGTTGCCCGGGTTGGGGGCTGCTCAGAAGCGGAAGTCAGGTCGGGAGATATTGTTTGCGGACGCTCCGGGCTTGGATCTGTTTGGCTTCGCTGTCCTATCCCGGCAGCAAAGAAGTTGGTGAAGGCGGGTAGGCTGTTGGTGGGCTGGGTGTCAGCACAGGTCAAGCTGCTCGATGCCCGCCCCCTGCGATGCTTCCGCTGCCTCGAGGTGGGCCACGTGCAGGCGAAATGCAAGGCGGCGGTGGATCGCAGCCAACTGTGCTACCGCTGCGGAGCTCCCGGGCACATGGCATATGCGTGCGAAGCAGCATCACACTGCGTGATCTGCGAGGTGGCCGGGTTATCGGCCAATCACAGGGTGGGAAGCAAGATGTGCAACCCACCCAAAACCAGGAAGGCTAAGGCTGGCGAGGGACCAAGGCTCCCCTCACAGCCGCGTACCCGGAAGGGCAGTACAAC
Organism: Archips xylosteana; assembly: GCA_947563465.1. Lineage (NCBI taxonomy): Eukaryota > Metazoa > Arthropoda > Insecta > Lepidoptera > Tortricidae > Archips > Archips xylosteana. Next base: position 83,746 of record OX387345.1, on the reverse strand, counting down.
TGAACACCCGGATGAGGAGGAGGTGATTATCGTGGGACAGCATGGCTAATACACCCCGATATCTACAGGCGAACATCAACCACTGCGCCAGGGCTCAGGACCTTCTGTTCCAGAGCATGGCGGAGTGGTTCATACACGTCGCAGTGGTAGCCGAACCATATTCGATCCCGGCCAGAGACAACTGGGTGGGGGATCTCGACGGCCTCGTAGCCTTGGCCACTCAAACATCGGCCGGCTCTGCTCCGCTCGAAAGCGTGGTGCGGGGCCACGGCTTCGTGGCTGCCATCATTGGGGGTATAATGGTGGTGGGGGTGTACTTCTCGCCGAACAGGAGCCTAGCCGACTTCGAGGTGCTTCTCGACAGTATGCAGGCCTTGATCGGCAGGAGTGGCCCCGAACTGCTGCTGGTCGCGGGGGATTTCAATGCCAAATCAACGGTGTGGGGCTCCCCTGCGACTGACGCACGCGGTGAGGCGCTCACAGAGTGGGCAGTGGCCGTAGGGTTGGAGGTCCTTAACCGAGGGACGGTCGACACGTGCGTGCGGCAACAGGGTGGCTCCATCGTGGACATCACGTTTGCAAATGCTGCCCTGGCGCGTCGTGTCCAAGGCTGGGAAGTGCTGGAGGGCGTGGAAACGTTATCGGACCACAGATATATCCGGTACGAAGTCTGCGCCCACCACACTACATCGGATGGCCTCAGCCATCCCCGGAGAGACGATAGCCCCAGATGGGCAACGAAACGGCTCGATCGGGACCTGTTGCACGCAGCGGCCCTGGTCCAGGCCTGGCCGGAGATGCCAGAAGGCCTAAGAAGTGTAGAGGAAGAAGCATCCTGGCTCAGTGGGGCCATGGTTCAAATCTGCGATTCCGCAATGCCACGGGTCAAGCCCACGGGGCCGAGGCGGAGCGTGTACTGGTGGTCCGCAGAGCTGACGCAGCTGCGCAAGGCGTGCGTGGCTGCGAGACGCCAGTACACCAGGAGCCGAAGGCGGAGGAGGCGAAACCTGGCAGCAGAGGATGAGCTGTACGCAAGATATAGGGCGGCCAGCAAAGCCCTCAGCGTAGCCATTGGCCAAGCCAAAGACCTGGCGGAGGAGGAAATGTTGGAGGCTCTGAACAGCGACCCGTGGGGGCGGCCGTACAAGTCGGTGAGGTGCAAACTTCGCCCCTGGGCCCCTCCACTCACGCAAAGCCTCCAGCCGGACCTTCTGAGCCGAATCGTGGGAACCCTCTTCCCACGACGGGGTGAACACCAGCCCCCGTGCATGGCTTCAGTGTCCCCAACGGAGGGAGAAGTCGCACCCGAGGTGACAGAGGGAGAGTTGGGAGCCGCAGTGTTGAGGCTTAAGGCCAAAAACACTGCCCCTGGTCCCGACGGTATTCCCGGCCGAGCCTGGGTGTTGGCGCTGGGCCCCTTGGAGCCAAGGGTGAGGGCACTATTTTCTTCGTGCCTGGAGCAGGGGTGCATCCCACGTTCATGGAAGTGCGGAAAGCTGGTGCTCCTGCGGAAGGAAGGGCGACCGGGTGACTCCCCTTCGGGATACAGGCCGATCGTACTTTTGGACGAAGGAGCGAAGCTCTTTGAGCGGATAGTGGCTTCCCGGCTGATAGGGCATTTAGAGGGACAAGGGCCGAACCTAAGTGCGTGCCAGTACGGATTTCGTCGGGGCAGGTCCACCATCGACGCCATTGCGCGGGTGAGGGCTCTGGCGGATGACGCGGTTTCCCGGGGGGAGGTGGTGTTGGCGGTATCTCTAGATATCGCCAATGCTTTCAACACCCTTCCCTGGGAAACTATCAAGGAGGCCCTCAGGTACCACAACGTGCCGGAGTACCTGCGTAGGGTGGTTGGGTCGTATCTTTTCGAGAGGGCGATCCACTACCCCACAGAGGATGAATGGGTAGAGCGCGAGATGTCGTGCGGGGTCCCACAGGGGTCAGTCTTAGGACCGCTCCTGTGGAACATTGGTTACGACTGGGCGCTACGTGGCGCCAACTTGCGGGGGGTAGACGTAACCTGTTACGCCGACGACACCCTTGTAACGGCCCGAGGGGCCACATTTCGCGATGCGTCCATCTTGGCCACTGCTGGGGTGGCCCTAATCGTGGACAGGATACGGAGGCTGGGACTAGAGGTTGCCCTGCACAAATCTGAGGCCATCTGTTTTCATGGGCCTCGGAGGGCACCTCCAGGAAATGCCAGCATAATGGTGGGCGGAGTTTCTATCGGCGTCGGGAAGACGATGAAGTACCTGGGACTCGTCCTTGACAGCCGATGGAACTTCGAGGAGCATTTCCGGCGCTTGGCTCCAAAACTACTTGGCACAGCGTCGGCACTGAGCCGGCTCCTCCCGAACGTGGGCGGGCCGAAGGCGGGCTGCCGCCGACTGTACACGGGTGTGGTGCGGTCGATGGCCCTTTACGGGGCACCCATATGGGTAAATGCTCTTTCCGCCCATAACAAGACCCAACTGCGGCGACCGCAAAGGGTCATGGCGGTAAGGGCAACGAGGGCGTACCGCACCACCTCGTTCGAGGCGGCCTGCGTGATGGCAGGGACCCCACCTTGGGAGTTGGATGCCGAGGTGCTGAACGAGGTCTACCGCCGGGTAGCCGAGGCGCGCACCAGAGGAGAACATCCGTGTCCGGAAGAGGTTAGGCGATGGAGAGAGATCTCTCGCCAAACCCTCTTCCGGAAATGGTTGGTGGCCTTGGAGCAGCCGAGCGCCGGCCACTGGACCATATCGGGAGTGCGGCCCGTCCTGCAGGAATGGGTCGAAAGGAGGTGGGGCGTTGTTTCCTTCCACCTAACGCAGGTACTGTCGGGACACGGATGTTTCGGCAGATACCTGTGTAAGGTTGCAAGGAGGGAAACAACGCCAATGTGTCACCACTGCGGTGGGGCGGAGGACACGGCGCAGCACACGCTGCAAGTGTGTCCCGCCTTCGACGAGCAGCGAGCCCGCCTCACGGCGGTGATTGGATCCGACCTCTCGCTGCCGGCCGTTGTCAAAGCCATGACAGACAGCGAGAGATCGTGGACTGCCATGGACTCCTACTGTGAGGAGGTCATGGCACTCAAAGAGGGTGCGGAGCGGGAGCGCGAGGAAGACCCATCTTCCCAGCCCCTGCGCCGCAGGCGTGTCGGGCGTAGGCGGTTAATTCATAACCGCCAAATACCGCCCTAATAGGACTGCGGGAGATGGGCACGGGGATGCCCGTCCCCCGCCGTTAAGGTCCTGTTGAGCTGGTAGGCGCGTCAAGTGTTTCGGCGCGCCTACAGTGGAGGAGACAGGAGACGCGCAGGTCTCCTGGAGATGGGTCCGTGAGCGGACATACCGCCGTGCTGCCGGGCCGTGGATGCATAAAGTTCCCACAGCCCGGTTGCTTACCGGCGACGAAGTGGAACACCCTGGGGTTTTTAGTGGGTACACCGCCCCTTTCTGGGGCGGGAATCCCACATATCCACCGGCCTCCCCGGGCCGGTGTCGAACCCATAAAGGATTTTCCCCAGGAAAAAAAAAAAAAAAAAAAAAAAAAAAAAAAAAAAAAAAAAAAAAAAAGGTTAGGTTAGGTTAGGTTAGGTTAGGTTAGGTTAGGTTAGGTTAGGTTGGGGTGCGAAGTCGGAAACCTCCTCGAGTGCCCGGGCGTTACCACTCCCTTCTATCCGAGGCGTAGGCCTCATGGGGTGGGGAAGGGTAACGCCTGGGACGGTGCACCCTGGGCAACAACGGTAAGCTAATGTATTCGTACATTATCTTACCGGTGGCTAATATCCGACTGGGGGGGGATATGTATATAAGTATTATATGGGCCATTTATGTATCATATGTATATATTTTGTGAGGACGGGCGTAAGGTAGCTGACGGGAAGCTGCTCTGCAACCCTGCACTGAGTAAGTAGCCCCGCCGTGCTGGGCACACGGCCTGGGTTATCCGAAAGGTGTCAGCGCTCTGCAACAGGCCTAGATGTGACTTACGCCCTATATGGGGAGGGATAGTTTAGGAGGGACAGGCGTTCGGTTGCCAATAGTGCACGCTCTGCAACCTTGGACCTAGTAAGTAGCCCCGCCGTACTCGCCACACGGCCTGGGCTACCGAAAACTCCACCGCTCTGCAACCTGCTGAGGTGCCAAACGCCTTATGGGGAGGGTTAGCTTTTGGGGTTTCTATGGGGTCAAGAGATGGAGGCGAGCCTAAGCCTAGTACCTGCTTTGTGGCCCGAGCAGGGAAAGGCGAGGGGGAGCCTGGTGGGCGGAAGCGACCGCGCCCTCGGTACCGCTCTGCTTCCAGAGCAGGACATGAGGGCGCGGAAGCTAACGTGAGGGCACGTAACCCCGGCTTGCCGGGAACGTGGGCATCTGCGGAAGCCACGAGGAGTAAACCTCTTTAAACAATCCTTCACCAGCGGGGGAGGCCGGGGAGTGCCGAGCCCGCATTGCACGGTGTCGACAGAGGAGCCCCATCCCGGGGCGGCCAGTGTGCGTTGCGGTGACACATTTTGCTCCCGTGGCGTTCACAATGGCAAACGAGGGAATCCGTGTGGTTTTTAGTGGGTAGGCCCCCCTTGGGGAGAGCCCCACATACCTCCGTTTCCCCGAACGGCGACGATGCATAAGGTGCATTTTCCACACCAAAAAAAAAAAAAAAAAAAAAAAAAAAAAAAGGTTAGGTTAGGTTAGGTTAGGTTAGGTTAGGTTAGGTTAGGTTAGGTTAGGTTCCACGGACCTGCTTAGTTGTCTAAGTGGGCGGAGAGGTGTACTCCGACGTGGCGCGTCCCCGGGTGGTGGATAGGGGAATGCCTGCCTCGCGGTGGGTAGGGGCAATAGCTCCCGCGAACCAAACACTGGGGGGGAACTGGGAAATCGGGTGGGTGTCGGGCGCGCGCTCCTCCGCGGCTGCCTCTGCTGGGCCCTATTTTCAGGCGTGAAAACTCTTGGCATCTGGGCCTGGCCGGGACTGCTTTGGGGGCGCGCGCGTCAGACAGCCACCTGATTTGGGCGGGTGGGGTTTAAAGGGAGGGGCAGCTTTGGCTGCAGTTGGGGAATGGCCTTCCTAACCGAAGGCCCTTGTGGAGAAGCCCACGCCACTTCTCCTTCCGTAGCCTGCAGATCCAATTCAACGACCCCAGTCGTGGCGTTAATGGGGTATGTCTTGGATACTGCGGAGCGGAGGGCTTGCCTTAATTGGCCGGCCCGTGAGAAGGAAACTCTATAACACCCGACAGTGAAGTCGTTAAAACCTGTGGATACCTGGCGACCTCCACAGTAAGTAGCCGCACTACCGGAATGGACGTCACCCGGTAGTGCAAAACCTTCGTTCCATTCTCGTGGGTACAAAAATGAGTTGTAAAAAAAAAACCCCCCCCCCCAACAACAAAACTTTTTGCCTTCCAAAGGAAGCGGCGTGTCTCATGTCGCAACCGGAGGAAGAGGCGGAGAGGGCCATTGTCCGAGCTACGGACCCGGCGTACTCAAAGAAGGAGAGAGGGCAGCCGTCCAGCCTAAGAATGGCGCTGGAGACGGAGCTGCCAGATACAAGAGATGAAGCAGGCGATAGTGGTGCTCCAGAGAACAAGGGCGATGAAGAAGGGAGATGCAGCCCAGTGCTGGTCACTTCTAGAAGAGGCTCCCACATTGAGAGTGGGAGCCCGCAGAAGGAAGCGGACACGGTGGAGGCCAAGTTCAAGGTCCCTGTACCTTATGGGTCTCAGATTCAGGCTGGAGCTCTTTGCCTGGAATATCCCAAGCCTCACAGACCACAAGTCACAGAGAGGAAGAAAGGGGGGAAAGAGGAGGTTCGTCCCCCCGACAGTCGAGATCGGAGTCCGGTTTACTCCGTTCACTGCTCGGACTGTTCCGACTCAGAGGACAATGAAGGGCAGATGATAACAGAAACGGAGTTGCCGGAGATTTTCATCGATGAAGCCCCACTATCGAGGTCACACTCTGGCTCAATCGACCTGACTGAGTCCCCCGGAGAAAGAGAGGCAGACGCGCGATCTCTGAAGAACCCGTTAGGCTCGGGGTTCGCCCTTAGATTCCCTTCTGGGACTTCTAAAAAGCGGCTCCACAGGGAAAGCTACGCTGAGGAGGCAGTACCAGCCGTAGCCCCTAAGGTGGGCTCCGCGCTGAGAGGTCGCAGTAAGCGCCCGATGGGTGCCCACAGTTACCCCAAGACGGCAAGGGAACAGCTGGCTGGGGGCTATGAGACCGAGGGGGAGGAGACTGGGGAGGTGGATGCTGACCCTATATACCAGCCAACCTACCGGAAGATAGTGGTCTCGGAGATGACCGAGAGGCTGTCGGACAGTGAGGTCCACAGTGCCCCACCCGCTAAAACAGTGGAGGCTCTTGCTGCGGAGGCTCTACTGAACGTGGCCAAAATCCAAGGCCAGGTCAAAAAGTGTGGTCACATAAAGGGCACTGTATGGGGTGAAATAAACCATGCCGCACAAGGGGTGATTGATGCAGTGGAAGGGCTACGCACGATCACTCCGAAGGAGGAGCAGCGCAGACTCCGCGCTGACAACGCTCGGCTTTCGAGGGAGCTAGACCTGATACGCGCGGAGTTGCGTGCCTTTAAGAAGGCTTACTCGGAGTCCCAGAAGAGCTTGGCTGTGGTCCCAAGAGAAACCCAACTGAGCTCCTTGGAGGAGGTTCTCAAGGAGACAATGGAGGGGATGAGGCGCGACCTCCAAATATCTCTGGGCGGGATGTTAAACGCCCGCCTAGGGGAGCTGGAGTCACGACTCCCGCCAGAACCGGTCCTAAGACCACCGCTCGCGGCTGACAGGCGCCAAGAGCCCCCGCCTCGCCCAAGGGCCCAGCCGAACCCGGCTGCAGGGGCCATTCACAACCCTCAGCCCCGGTCAGAGCCGATCGTCCCTATCCCCCAGCCCCGAACGAGAAAGGGGGCCGAGGGTTCTTTGAAGAATGGGCCTCAAAAAAGGCCAACGCCGAAACCTGGACCTCAAGTCCAGGGACAACCAGAGGCTGGTCCAAGCAGGCAAGAGCCTATGGCCCCCGAGAACGAGGAGACCACCCCGTGGTCCCAGGTCCTCCGAAAAAAGAGGCGAAGGAAGAAGCGGAAGGGGAACGCTCCCTCCCAGCTGCCCGAGACGCCCAAGGCCCCCGCCGCACGTGCTAAGGCACTCCCGCCGAAGACGAAGCCGGCCAGAGTCATGGTCCCCCGCACTGCAGCGATAGTGATATCTTCGCGGGAGGGGGCAACCAACATTATCGAGGTCTTGGCGAAAGCAAAAGCCGCCATCAGCTTGGCAGACTTTGGCTTGGAGTCAGTCAAAGTCAGGACGACTATGACTGGTTCCAGAATGTTAGAGGTGGGCGGAGAGCAGCCTGAAAAATCCGCGGACCTCCTAGCGGTAAGGCTGCGGGAGGTAATTGGGGACCTTGCGGAGATCTCGCGGCCCACAAAGCTCGTGGACCTAAAGATCTCAGGTCTAAACGAGTTGGTGGGGCCCGAGGAACTCGCTGCCGCGATGGCGAGGATGGGGAAATGCGCCTCCGAACAAATAAAGGTCGGGGCCATAAGGGTGAGCACCTGGGGCCAGGGCTCAGCCCTGGTGAAGTGCCCAGCTGTGGCCGCGAAGGCCATCGCCACCGCCGGGAAGATCCCGGTGGGGTGGACGGTGGTCACAGTCAAGCCAGTGGAGGCCCTGCCCATGCGGTGCTTCAAATGCATGGCGCTGGGCCACACCAGAGCCCTCTGCCCATCGGAGGCAGAATATCGCTCTAAATGCTTTCGATGCGGCGCTGAGGGCCACCTGGCAGCGACTTGCGAAGCGGTGCCTAAGTGCGCCGTCTGCGCGAAGGCTGGTCGTCCAGACGGCCACAGAATGGGGGGATCAAACTGTACCCCCCCAACGGTTAGGGGAAGGGTCCCATCGGCCAGGCCCCCCCCTGAACGTGGCCAGAAGGCCAGAGAGGAGCTCAATATGCAGGTGTTTTAATGCCAGTACACCCATATTACGAGCTCCTCCAGGGGAATGTTAACCACTCCGCGCGCGCACAGGACCTTTTCATCCAGGTCCTTGCGGAGTGGCGCATAGACGTGGCAGTGGTCGCCGAGCCATATTACGTCTCCCCCCAGCAAAACTGGGTCGGGGACTCGGAAGGCTTGGTAGCTGTCGTGGTGCCGGCTGCCGGCTCCCAAGGCTTAACCCTTAAGGAAAGGGGAGCCGGCTACGTGGCGGCCACCTGGGGAGAGGTAGTCGTCATCGGAGTCTACTTCTCCCCAAACAGGCCCTTCAGGGAGTTTGAACGCTTCCTGGCGGGCCTGGAGCCGGTTGTGCAGAGGGCATCACCGGCTCAGGTGATCCTGATGGGGGACCTCAATGCCAAGTGCGCGGCATGGGGGTGCCCCATCACAGATCAAAGGGGGGCGCTTCTGCGGGACTGGGCTGCAATGGCTGGCCTGGTTCTGCAGAACAAAGGGACCGCCAACACCTGCGTCCGATGGCAGGGGGGGTCGATAGTAGATGTCACGTTCACTACCCCTTCCATCGGTGCTCGAGTGGGCGATTGGCATGTCCTCGAGGAGGTGGAGACCCTGTCCGATCATGCCTACATCCGGTTCAGGGTCTCCAAAACGCCCCGCGGGCTCCCAGCCCGGGTGGCGGGTGGGCGAGGCGGGAATTTCCCCAAATGGGCAATCTCCCGCCTCGATCGGGATAAGGCGGAAGAGGCCGCCCTGGTCCAGGCGTGGTGTGTCGACCCCCCCGACAGCATGGGGATCGACGAGAGGGCTGTCAGGTTCCGCGAGGACCTGACAGCCATCTGCGACGCGACGATGCCTAGGGCGCGCAAATGTGCGCCCAGGGCGAGCGCATACTGGTGGTCGCAGGACCTCGCGGACCTTAGAGCCGCAAGCGACGCAGCCCGCCGCGCCTTCACCCGGTGCCGTAGGCGACGCAGCCGGGTGCCGGGTGAAGAGGAACGGCTCCTCGCTGAGCTGCGGGCGGCGAAGGCCACCTTCAAGGTGGCCATAGCACAGGCCAAGGATACGGCGCACGCCGAATTCTTGGCCACGCTCGATGGAGACCCGTGGGGCCGCCCGTACCGAATGGTACGGGCAAAGCTGAAGGTGTCCCCCCCCACGGAGGACTTCGAGCCAGGGCTCCTCAGCGCGGTGGTTCAGGGCCTCTTCCCTACCAGCCCGCCCTTCGATCCACCGCGGATGACGCCGCCAGAAGAGGAGCCCGCAGTCCCCGCTGACGTCCCCCCAGTGACGGGGGAGGAAATGGCGAGGGTGTTAGGCCGACTCAAAGGGTGCCGCAAGGCACCTGGGCCCGATGGCGTCCCGGGGAAGGTGCTTCCCATTGCGGCGAAGCACCTGGGGGACCGGCTCTGCGGCTTAATGGATCACTGCCTGGGCGCGGGGCAGTTTCCCCAAATTTGGAAGGAGGGCCGCCTGGTCCTCCTGCGGAAGGAGAGCAGGCCGATGGACTCTCCTTCCGGGTGGCGGCCGCTCGTCATGCTGGACGAGACCGGGAAGCTCCTCGAGAGAGTAATCGCTTCCCGGATCGCCCAACACCTGACGAGCGAAGGGCCGGATCTTGCGGGGAACCAGTTTGGGTTCCGGGTAGGGCGGTCCACGTTGGACGCCCTATCCGCCCTGAAGGAGTTCACCGAAGATGCGGCCAGGAGGGGCCAGGGGGCCGTGGCGGTATCCCTCGATATCGCCAACGCCTTCGGGTCTCTCCCCTTCGGAGTGATAGAGGAGGCACTCCGGTATCACCGGGTGCCTCTCTACCTCCGGAGGGTTGTGGGGCACTACCTGACGGGGCGGGTAGTGCTCTACACGGGGAGGGGGGGAATTCGGATGGCCCAGCCGGTGACCAGTGGCGTTCCGCAGGGGTCCGTGCTAGGGCCCCTATTATGGAACGTCGGGTACGACTGGGTCATCCGCGTGAGGGTGCTGCCTCAGATGGCGGTGTTTTGCTACGCGGATGACACCCTCATCGCCGTCCGGGGCGCCACCTTCGAAGAGGTGGCGAGGAGGGCGGAAGTGGGAGCCACCCTGGTGATCCAGCGCATAGAAGCGCTGGGTCTCAGGGTGTCCCTCCCGAAGACGGAGGCCCTCTGTTTCCGAGGGCCCCGATGGAGGCTGCCGCGCGGAGCCGCCCTGCGCGTCAGTGGGGAGACCGTCGAGGTGAAGGCCTACATCAAGTATCTGGGCCTTACCCTCGACGGCAAGTGGGAGTTCGGGGAGCACTTCCGCAGACTGGCTCCCCGACTCGTGGGCGCGGCGGGAGCTTTGGGCCGGCTCCTGCCCAATCTGGGCGGACCAAATGCCCCCTGCAGAAGGCTGTTCGCAGGGGTCATTCGCAGCATGGCCCTGTACGGGGCCCCAATATGGGCGAGTTCCCTCACTGCCACCACCAAAGCCCTTCTCAGGAAGCCCCAGAGGGTGATGGCAGTGAGGATGGCCCGGGCCTACCGGACGGTGGGCTGGGCGGCGGCTGGAGCCCTCGCAGCCTCCCCTCCGTGGGAGATCGAGGCGGTCGGGCTCGCGAAGGCCTACCGGGACAAAATGGAGCGCAGGGAGCGGGGGGACACCCTCGCTCCCCAGGAGTTGGCTCGGGCCAAAGAGGCCCAAAAGGAAGAGGTGCTGGAGCGCTGGGTGGATGAGCTTGCGCAGGCCGAATACGGCCTCCGCACGATCGCAGCCATCCGCCCGGTGCTCCAGGAATGGTGCGGGAGGGATCATGGGTCCCTCACATTCCGCCTTGTGCAGGTGCTGTCCGGGCATGGCTGCTTCGGGCGGTACCTGCACAAGGTTGCCGGAAGGGAGGAGACGGCGTCGTGCCACGAGTGCGGCGCCGCCGAGGACACAGCCCAGCACACCTTGGAGGTGTGCAGCGCATGGGCTGAGCGGCGCCGCACTCTGGCGGCGACGATTGGCGGCGACCTCTCGCTCCCCAGCGTCTTACGTGCGATGCTGGAGAGCGAGACGTCCTGGGAGGCCGTCACCTCCTTCTGCGAAGACGTGATATCGCAGAAGGAGGAGAGGGAGCGGGAACGCGAGAATGATCCCCTCGCGAACCCGCTCCGGCGCAGACGGACGGGAAGGAGGCGGCGACAGTTCGCTGCCAACCTTCCCTAGTGGTGCTAGCCGGCGGGGGATGGGGATCCCCTGTCGGCCGTAATAGCCCACACGTCTAGGGGGGGGACCAAGTATTCCGGTCCCCCCTCTCTTGGCGCGGGAGCCCCGGCATAGGCTGGGGCGGCCAGCGGATGTTGTGGTGGCTCTCAATTCTCCCATGGCATCCGCAAATGGCAAGAGAGGGAATACCGGTGGGTTTTTAGTGGGTATGCCTCCCCCCTCCTTCCACTAGGGAAGGAGGTTACGGGGGAGGTGAGTCCCACATAACTTCCGCGCCGTCCCCACGGCGCGGTCGTATGCGTAACGCATTTTCCCACCGTTAAAAAAAAAAAAAAAAAAAAAAAAGGTTAGGTTAGGTTAGGTTAGGTTAGGTTAGGTTAGGTTAGGTTAGGTTAGGTTCCACGGACCTGGGGTGCGAAGTCGGAAACCTCCTCGAGTGCTCGGGCGTTACCACTCCCTTCTATCCGAGGCGTAGGCCTCATGGGGTGGGGAAGGGTAACGCCTGGGACGGTGCACCCTGGGCAACAACGGTAAGCTAATGTATTCGTACATTATCTTACCGGTGGCTAATATCCGACTGGGGGGGAGGGGGTTCAGTCAGCAATCTCCACATGTGCCTGCACCAAGCTACGCGAAAGGGCATGGTTCAGGCTGCACGACCGTTACGGTTCTCCCCTGTTAACCCTGGTGGTTAAGGGGGAGAAGAGTAGCGGATGGGCCCACGGCCTGTGGGGTTGACTGGCTGACTGGGGGGGGGGGGTCAGCAACGTTCACATGTGTCCGGCCATGTAAATTTGTATACATATCTGGGCTGCACGACCGCTACGGTTCTCCCCTGTTAACCCTGGTGGTTAAGGGGGAGAAGAGTAGCGGTTGGGCCTATGGCCTGTGGGGGTTTGCTGACACACTGGGGGGGAGGGGGTCGGCAATTTCCACATGTGCTCGGCGGTGATAAACGTCTGGGCTGCACGACCGTTACGGTTCTCCTCTGTTAACCCTGGTGGTTAAGGGGGAGAAGAGTAGCGGATGGGTCCATGACCTGTGGCAATTGACCGACGTACTGGGGGGGTAGGGGTAGCGGGCCCACTTGTGGGTCCGCTTTGTGAGGACAGCGTCTCGCCCTCGGGCGGACGCCTTTTGATGGAGGCGAACCCAAACCAAGTACCTGCTCTGCCACGGCGGATAGGGAAAGGCGAGGGGGAGCCTGGTGGGCGGAAGCGACCGTGCCCTCGGTTCCGCTCTGCTTTCAGAGCAGGACATGAGGGCGCGGAAGCTGACGTGAGGGCACGTAACCCCGGCTTGCCGGGAACGTGGGCATCTGCGGAAGCCACGAGGAGTAAACCTCTTTAAACAACCCTTCACCAGCGGGGGAGGCCGGGGAGTGCCGAGCCCGCATTGCACGGTGTCGACAGAGGAGCCCCATCCCGGGGCGGCCAGTGGGCGTTGCGGTGACACATCTTGCTCCCGTGGCGTTCACAATGGCAAACGAGGGAATCCGTGTGGTTTTTAGTGGGTAGGCCCGTAGGGGAGAGCCCCACATACCTCCGTTTCCCCGAACGGTGACGATGCATAAGGTGCATTTTCCACACCAAAAAAAAAAAAAAAAAAAAAAAAAGGTTCCACGGACCTGCTTAGTTGTCTAAGTGGGCGGAGAGGTGTACTCCGACGTGGCGCGTCCCCGGGTGGTGGATAGGGGAATGCCTGCCTCGCGGTGGGTAGGGGCAATAGCTCCCGCGAACCAAACACTGGGGGGGAACTGGGAAATCGGGTGGGTGTCGGGCGCGCGCTCCTCCGCGGCTGCCTCTGCTGGGCCCTATTTTCAGGCGTGAAAACTCTTGGCCTTTGGGCCTGGCTGGGACTGCTTTGGGGGCGCGCGCGTCAGACAGCCACCTGATTTGGGAGGGTGGGGTTTAAAGGGAGGGGCAGCTTTGGCTGCAGTTGGGGAATGGCCTTCCTAACCGAAGGCCCTTGTGGAGAAGCCCACGCCACTTCTCCTTCCGTAGCCTGCAGATCCAATTCAACGACCCCAGTCGTGGCGTTAATGGGGTATGTCTTGGATACTGCGGAGCGGAGGGCTTGCCTTAATTGGCCGGCCCGTGAGAAGGAAACTCTATAACACCCGACAGTGAAGTCGTTAAAACCTGTGGATACCTGGCGACCTCCACAGTAAGTAGCCGCACTACCGGAATGGACGTCACCCGGTAGTGCAAAACCTTCGTTCCATTCTCGTGGGTACAAAAATGAGTTGTAAAAAAAAACCCCCCCCCCCCAACAACAAAACTTTTTGCCTTCCAAAGGAAGCGGCGTGTCTCATGTCGCAACCGGAGGAAGAGGCGGAGAGGGCCATTGTCCGAGCTACGGACACGGCGTACTCAAAGAAGGAGAGAGGGCAGCCGTCCAGCCTAAGCATGGCGCTGGAGACGGAGCTGCCAGATACAAGAGATGAAGCAGGCGATAGTGGTGCTCCAGAGAACAAGGGCGATGAAGAAGGGAGATGTAGCCCAGTGCTGGTCACTTCTAGAAGAGGCTCCCACATTGAGAGTGGGAGCCCGCGGAAGGAAGCGGACACGGTGGAGGCCAAGTTCAAGGTCCCTGTACCTTATGGGTCTCAGATTCAGGCTGGAGCTCTTTGCCTGGAATATCCCAAGCCTCACAGACCACAAGTCACAGAGAGGAAGAAAGGGGGGAAAGAGGAGGTTCGTCCCCCCGACAGTCGAGATCGGAGTCCGGTTTACTCCGTTCACTGCTCGGACTGTTCCGACTCAGAGGACAATGAAGGGCAGATGATAACAGAAACGGAGTTGCCGGAGATTTTCATCGATGAAGCCCCACTATCGAGGTCACACTCTGGCTCAATCGACCTGACTGAGTCCCCCGGAGAAAGAGAGGCAGACGCGCGATCTCTGAAGAACCCGTTAGGCTCGGGGTTCGCCCTTAGATTCCCTTCTGGGACTTCTAAAAAGCGGCTCCACAGGGAAAGCTACGCTGAGGAGGCAGTACCAGCCGTAGCCCCTAAGGTGGGCTCCGCGCTGAGAGGTCGCAGTAAGCGCCCGATGGGTGCCCACAGTTACCCCAAGACGGCAAGGGAACAGCTGGCTGGGGGCTATGAGACCGAGGGGGAGGAGACTGGGGAGGTGGATGCTGACCCTATATACCAGCCAACCTACCGGAAGATAGTGGTCTCGGAGATGACCGAGAGGCTGTCGGACAGTGAGGTCCACAGTGCCCCACCCGCTAAAACAGTGGAGGCTCTTGCTGCGGAGGCTCTACTGAACGTGGCCAAAATCCAAGGCCAGGTCAAAAAGTGTGGTCACATAAAGGGCACTGTATGGGGTGAAATAAACCATGCCGCACAAGGGGTGATTGATGCAGTGGAAGGGCTACGCACGATCACTCCGAAGGAGGAGCAGCGCAGACTCCGCGCTGACAACGCTCGGCTTTCGAGGGAGCTAGACCTGATACGCGCGGAGTTGCGTGCCTTTAAGAAGGCTTACTCGGAGTCCCAGAAGAGCTTGGCTGTGGTCCCAAGAGAAACCCAACTGAGCTCCTTGGAGGAGGTTCTCAAGGAGACAATGGAGGGGATGAGGCGCGACCTCCAAATATCTCTGGGCGGGATGTTAAACGCCCGCCTAGGGGAGCTGGAGTCACGACTCCCGCCAGAACCGGTCCTAAGACCCCCGCTCGCGGCTGACAGGCGCCAAGAGCCCCCGCCTCGCCCAAGGGCCCAGCCGAACCCGGCTGCAGGGGCCATTCACAACCCTCAGCCCCGGTCAGAGCCGATCGTCCCTATCCCCCAGCCCCGAACGAGAAAGGGGGCCGAGGGTTCTTTGAAGAATGGGCCTCAAAAAAGGCCAACGCCGAAACCTGGACCTCAAGTCCAGGGACAACCAGAGGCTGGTCCAAGCAGGCAAGAGCCTATAGCCCCCGAGAACGAGGAGACCACCCCGTGGTCCCAGGTACTCCGAAGAAAGAGGCGAAGGAAGAAGCGGAAGGGGAACGCTCCCTCCCAGCTGCCCGAGACGCCCAAGGCCCCCGCCGCACGTGCTAAGGCACTCCCGCCGAAGACGAAGCCGGCCAGAGTCGTGGTCCCCCGCACTGCAGCGATAGTGATATCTTCGCGGGAGGGGGCAACCAACATTATCGAGGTCTTGGCGAAAGCAAAAGCCGCCATCAGCTTGGCAGACTTTGGCTTGGAGTCAGTCAAAGTCAGGACGACTATGACTGGCTCCAGAATGTTAGAGGTGGGTGGAGAGCAGCCTGAAAAATCCGCGGACCTCCTAGCGGTAAGGCTGCGGGAGGTAATTGGGGACCTTGCGGAGATCTCGCGGCCCACAAAGCTCGTGGACCTAAAGATCTCAGGTCTAAACGAGTTGGTGGGGCCCGAGGAACTCGCTGCCGCGATGGCGAGGATGGGGAAATGCGCCTCCGAACAAATAAAGGTCGGGGCCGTAAGGGTGAGCACCTGGGGCCAGGGCTCAGCCCTGGTGAAGTGCCCAGCTGTGGCCGCGAAGGCCATCGCCACCGCCGGGAAGATCCCGGTGGGGTGGACGGTGGTCACAGTCAAGCCAGTGGAGGCCCTGCCCATGCGGTGCTTCAAATGCATGGCGCTGGGCCACACCAGAGCCCTCTGCCCATCGGAGGCGGAATATCGCTCTAAATGCTTTCGATGCGGCGCTGAGGGCCACCTGGCAGCGACTTGCGAGGCGGTGCCTAAGTGCGCCGTCTGCGCGAAGGCTGGTCGTCCAGACGGCCACAGAATGGGGGGATCAAACTGTACCCCCCCAACGGTTAGGGGAAGGGTCCCATCGGCCAGGCCCCCCCCTGAACGTGGCCAGAAGGCCAGAGAGGAGCTCAATATGCAGGTGTTTTAATGCCAGTACACCCATATTACGAGCTCCTCCAGGGGAATGTTAACCACTCCGCGCGCGCACAGGACCTTTTCATCCAGGTCCTTGCGGAGTGGCGCATAGACGTGGCAGTGGTCGCCGAGCCATATTACGTCTCCCCCCAGCAAAACTGGGTCGGGGACTCGGAAGGCTTGGTGGCTGTCGTGGTGCCGGCTGCCGGCTCCCAAGGCTTAACCCTTAAGGAAAGGGGAGCCGGCTACGTGGCGGCCACCTGGGGAGAGGTAGTCGTCATCGGAGTCTACTTCTCCCCAAACAGGCCCTTCAGGGAGTTTGAACGCTTCCTGGCGGGCCTGGAGCCGGTTGTGCAGAGGGCATCACCGGCTCAGGTGATCCTGATGGGGGACCTCAATGCCAAGTGCGCGGCATGGGGGTGCCCCATCACAGATCAAAGGGGGGCGCTTCTGCGGGACTGGGCTGCAATGGCCGGCCTGGTTCTGCAGAACAAAGGGACCGCCAACACCTGCGTCCGATGGCAGGGGGGGTCGATAGTAGATGTCACGTTCACTACCCCTTCCATCGGTGCTCGAGTGGGCGATTGGCATGTCCTCGAGGAGGTAGAGACCCTGTCCGATCATGCCTACATCCGGTTCAGGGTCTCCAAAACGCCCCGCGGGCTCCCAGCCCGGGTGGCGGGTGGGCGAGGCGGGAATTTCCCCAAATGGGCAATCTCCCGCCTCGATCGGGATAAGGCGGAAGAGGCCGCCCTGGTCCAGGCGTGGTGTGTCGACCCCCCCGACAGCATGGGGATCGACGAGAGGGCTGTCAGGTTCCGCGAGGACCTGACAGCCATCTGCGACGCGGCGATGCCTAGGGCGCGCAAATGTGCGCCCAGGGCGAGCGCATACTGGTGGTCGCAGGACCTCGCGGACCTTAGAGCCGCAAGCGACGCAGCCCGCCGCGCCTTCACCCGGTGCCGTAGGCGACGCAGCCGGGTGCCGGGTGAAGAGGAACGGCTCCTCGCTGAGCTGCGGGCGGCGAAGGCCACCTTCAAGGTGGCCATAGCACAGGCCAAGGATACGGCGCACGCCGAATTCTTGGCCACGCTCGATGGAGACCCGTGGGGCCGCCCGTACCGAATGGTACGGGCAAAGCTGAAGGTGTCCCCCCCCACGGAGGACTTCGAGCCAGGGCTCCTCAGCGCGGTGGTTCAGGGCCTCTTCCCTACCAGCCCGCCCTTCGATCCACCGCGGATGGCGCCGCCAGAAGAGGAGCCCGCAGTCCCCGCTGACGTCCCCCCAGTGACGGGGGAGGAAATGGCGAGGGTGTTAGGCCGACTCAAAGGGTGCCGCAAGGCACCTGGGCCCGATGGCGTCCCGGGGAAGGTGCTTCCCATTGCGGCGAA
Source organism: Archips xylosteana (assembly GCA_947563465.1). NCBI lineage: Eukaryota > Metazoa > Arthropoda > Insecta > Lepidoptera > Tortricidae > Archips > Archips xylosteana. Next base: position 66,367 of record OX387345.1, on the reverse strand, counting down.
GCACCTGGGGGACCGGCTCTGCGGCTTAATGGATCACTGCCTGGGCGCGGGGCAGTTTCCCCAAATTTGGAAGGAGGGCCGCCTGGTCCTCCTGCGGAAGGAGAGCAGGCCGATGGACTCTCCTTCCGGGTGGCGGCCGCTCGTCATGCTGGACGAGACCGGGAAGCTCCTCGAGAGAGTAATCGCTTCCCGGATCGCCCAACACCTGACGAGCGAAGGGCCGGATCTTGCGGGGAACCAGTTTGGGTTCCGGGTAGGGCGGTCCACGTTGGACGCCCTATCCGCCCTGAAGGAGTTCACCGAAGATGCGGCCAGGAGGGGCCAGGGGGCCGTGGCGGTATCCCTCGATATCGCCAACGCCTTCGGGTCTCTCCCCTTCGGAGTGATAGAGGAGGCACTCCGGTATCACCGGGTGCCTCTCTACCTCCGGAGGGTTGTGGGGCACTACCTGACGGGGCGGGTAGTGCTCTACACGGGGAGGGGGGGAATTCGGATGGCCCAGCCGGTGACCAGTGGCGTTCCGCAGGGGTCCGTGCTAGGGCCCCTATTATGGAACGTCGGGTACGACTGGGTCATCCGCGTGAGGGTGCTGCCTCAGATGGCGGTGTTTTGCTACGCGGATGACACCCTCATCGCCGTCCGGGGCGCCACCTTCGAAGAGGTGGCGAGGAGGGCGGAAGTGGGAGCCACCCTGGTGATCCAGCGCATAGAAGCGCTGGGTCTCAGGGTGTCCCTCCCGAAGACGGAGGCCCTCTGTTTCCGAGGGCCCCGATGGAGACTGCCGCGCGGAGCCGCCCTGCGCGTCAGTGGGGAGACCGTCGAGGTGAAGGCCTACATCAAGTATCTGGGCCTTACCCTCGACGGCAAGTGGGAGTTCGGGGAGCACTTCCGCAGACTGGCTCCCCGACTCGTGGGCGCGGCGGGAGCTTTGGGCCGGCTCCTGCCCAATCTGGGCGGACCAAATGCCCCCTGCAGAAGGCTGTTCGCAGGGGTCATTCGCAGCATGGCCCTGTACGGGGCCCCAATATGGGCGAGTTCCCTCACTGCCACCACCAAAGCCCTTCTCAGGAAGCCCCAGAGGGTGATGGCAGTGAGGATGGCCCGGGCCTACCGGACGGTGGGCTGGGCGGCGGCTGGAGCCCTCGCAGCCTCCCCTCCGTGGGAGATCGAGGCGGTCGGGCTCGCGAAGGCCTACCGGGACAAAATGGAGCGCAGGGAGCGGGGGGACACCCTCGCTCCCCAGGAGTTGGCTCGGGCCAAAGAGGCCCAAAAGGAAGAGGTGCTGGAGCGCTGGGTGGATGAGCTTGCGCAGGCCGAATACGGCCTCCGCACGATCGCAGCCATCCGCCCGGTGCTCCAGGAATGGTGCGGGAGGGATCATGGGTCCCTCACATTCCGCCTTGTGCAGGTGCTGTCCGGGCATGGCTGCTTCGGGCGGTACCTGCACAAGGTTGCCGGAAGGGAGGAGACGGCGTCGTGCCACGAGTGCGGCGCCGCCGAGGACACAGCCCAGCACACCTTGGAGGTGTGCAGCGCATGGGCTGAGCGGCGCCGCACCCTGGCGGCGACGATTGGCGGCGACCTCTCGCTCCCCAGCGTCGTACGTGCGATGCTGGAGAGCGAGACGTCCTGGGAGGCCATCACCTCCTTCTGCGAAGACGTGATATCGCAGAAGGAGGAGAGGGAGCGGGAACGCGAGAATGATCCCCTCGCGAACCCGCTCCGGCGCAGACGGACGGAAAGGAGGCGGCGACAGTTCGCTGCCAACCTTCCCTAGTGGTGCTAGCCGGCGGGGGATGGGGATACCCTGTCGGCCGTAATAGCCCACACATCTAGGGGGGGGACCAAGTGTTCCGGTCCCCCCTCTATTGGCGCGGGAGCCATGGCATAGGCTGGGGCGGCCAGCGGATGCTGTGGTGACTCCAAATTCTCCCATGGCATCCGCAAATGGCAGGAGAAGGAATACCGGTGGGTTTTTAGTGGGTATGCCTCCCCCCCTCCTTCCATTAGGGAAGGAGGTTACGGGGGAGGAGAGTCCCACATAACTTCCACGCCGTCCCCACGGCGCGGTCGTATGCGTAACGCATTTTCCCACCGTTAAAAAAAAAAAAAAAAAAAAAAAAAAAAAAAAAAAAAAAGGTTAGGTTAGGTTAGGTTAGGTTAGGTTAGGTTAGGTTAGGTTAGGTTAGGTTAGGTTAGGTTAGGTTAGGTTAGGTTAGGTTAGGTTAGGTTAGGTTAGGTTAGGTTAGGTTAGGTTAGGTTAGGTTAGGTTAGGTTAGGTTAGGTTAGGTTGGGGTGCGATGTCGGAAACCTCCTCGAGTGCCCGGGCGTTACCACTCCCTTCTATCCGAGGCGTAGGCCTCATGGGGTGGGGAAGGGTAACGCCTGGGACGGTGCACCCTGGGCAACAACGGTAAGATAATGTATTCGTACATTATCTTACCGGTGGCTAATATCCGACTGGGGGGGATATGTATATATGTATTATATGGGCCATGTATCTATGATATGTATGTATTTTGAGAGGACGGGCGTAAGGTAGCTGACGGGAAGCTGCTCTGCAACCTTGAACTGAGTAAGTAGCCCCGCCGTGCTGGTCACACGGCCTGGGCTACCGAAAGGTTCTCCGCTCTGCAACAGGCCTCGATGCGACTTACGCCCTATATAGGGAGGGATAGCATAGGAGGGACAGGCGTTCGGTTGCCAATAGTGCACGCTCTGCAACCTTGGACCTAGTAAGTAGCCCCGCCGTACTCGCCACACGGCCTGGGCTACCGAAAACTCCACCGCTCTGCAACCTGCTGAGGCGCCAAACGCCTTATGGGGAGGGTTAGCTTTTGGGGTTTTTAGAGGGATCGAGTGATGGAGGTGAGCCTAAGCCTAGTACCTGCTCTGTGGCCCGAGCAGGGAAAGGTGAGGGGGAGCCTCAGGGCGGAAGCAACCGTGCCCTCGGTACCACTCTGCTTTCAGAGTAGGACATGAGGGCGCGGGAGCTAACGTGAGGGCACGTAAACCCGGCTTGCCCGGGAACGTGGGCGTCTGCGGAAGCCACGAGGAGTAAACCTCTTTAAACAATCCTTCACCAGCGGGGGAGGCCGGGGAGTGCCGAGCCCGCATTGCACGGTGTCGACAGAGGAGCCCCATCCCGGGGCGGCCAGTGGGCGTTGCGGTGACACATTTTGCTCCCGTGGCGTTCACAATGGCAAACGAGGGAATCCGTGTGGTTTTTAGTGGGTAGGCCCCCCTTGGGGAGAGCCCCACATACCTCCGTTTCCCCGAACGGTGACGATGCATAAGGTGCATTTTCCACACCAAAAAAAAAAAAAAAAAAAAAAAGGTTAGGTTAGGTTAGGTTAGGTTAGGTTTAACGGCAGTGGACGTCTCGGACGACGAGGGCGAGGTGGACAGTCCGAACTACCAACCGGACCGGTCTGCCGATAACAGGCCGGTAACTGCCAGCGCTGCGACTCCGGCCGCATGTGACGGGCAGCTGACGGCCGACGAGGTCGGAGTAGTGGAGAGCGCGCGGAAAGCGGCCCGTGTGGTCCTGGCTGAGGCTGCCAAGTCCAGCAACCTCAATGGGGTTGTCAAGGGGAAAATCAACTCCTCTTGCCGCGAGATCCTTGAAGCCATGGACTTCATAGAAAACCGTCGAGAGAGCGACGAAATCCGCAGGCTCAAGGCCGACAACAAGCGGATGCGGGAGCAACTCGCTCTCTTGACGGTTGAGACGAAGGCGCTGCGCACGGCCTTCGCAGAGCGAGCCCCCGAGGCCCCCCGGCGAATCACGCAGCAGGGTCTCCCTGAGGGCCTGCAGGAGTGCCTGGAGCTCCACAGCCGGGAGCTCTTTAAGAGCCTGGGCAATATGCTCAACGTTAGACTGGAGGCTCTGGAAAAGCGCCTCCCCCCGGAGCCTATCATGCGGCCACCGCTGGCTGCTGACAGGGCAACCAGGCCTCTGGCGGCCGCCCCTCAGCAAGGGCGAAATAAAGGGAGGGCTGGCAAACGTTCCACCAGCCAGCCCGAGCTTGCACAAGAGCGAGCTAAAACAGAGAGGGAAGAGCGGACAGAGCGGCCACAAAGGCAGCCGCAAGCACCGCCGAGGGCGCAGGCTGGTGCCAGGCCTAAAGGCAAGCAAGAGGAGCCCAAGTCACAACCAGCGGTGCTTACTGAGTCGTGGACGGAGGTGGTCAGGAGGGGGGCAAAGGGCAGGAAACCCGCCCAACCGCAACCCCAAGCCGCCAAGCCAAAAAAGGCTTCCCCGGCCAAAGCGCTACCGACCCCCAAGAGTTCAGCGGTCGTGGTGACCCTGAAGCCGGAGGCCAACGTGTCCTACTTGGCCGCATTGCAGAAGGTCACCAAATCGCTCAAACTGGCGGACGTGGGGATCGAGAGCGTGAGGGTCCGGAAGTCGGCCACCGGGGCCCGACTCATTGAGGTTCCGGGGGCCAGCAGCGGCCGGCTCGCAGACGATCTGGCCCATAAAATTGAGGGCCTGATAGGGGATGTGGCCACTGTCCATCGGCCAGTTAAGACGGCGGATCTCCGGGTTACCGGCTTTGACGAGTCGGTAACGCCGGAGGACGTCAGGACGGCAGTGGTCCTCAAGGGTGGCTGCGCTGTTGAGCAGGTTAAAGTGAGCCCAATAAGGCTGCTTAACAACGGCACAGGGACAGCGCTGGTGCGATGCCCGGTGACTGCCGCCAATGCCCTCATTAAGGCGGGCAGATTACTGATGGGTTGGTCGGCCGCACAGGTCAAGGCACTGGAGCCCCAACCTATGCGGTGCTACCGGTGCCTGGGGACAGGGCACACCAGGTCACTGTGTCCTTCTCCGGTGGACAGGGGGGACCAGTGCTTCCGCTGCTCCAGGCTGGGGCACAAAGCCGTCGAATGCGAGGCGGACCCCTTCTGCGGTGTGTGCCACGCCGCAAAGCGCCCAGCGGGGCACGTGATGGGGGGGAGGGCGTGCACGCCCCCCCAGACAAAGGGCCGTAACGACCCACAGAGGGCACCTGTGAGTCAGGCGACCGCCCAAGGGCAACCAGAGGGACGAAATATGGATCTCTAAATGTCAGCACACCGACATTTAGAGATCCTACAGTGCAACCTCAACCACTCCGCCCGCGCCCAAGACCTGCTTATGCAGGTCATGGCGGAGTGGGGGTTGGCCCTTGTCGTGGTCGCCGAGCCGTACCTCGTCCCCCCCCAGCTGAACTGGGCCGGGGCGACAGACGGCGGAGTTGCGGTCGTTGTGCCGGCTGCGGGGGACTTTCCACCCCTCACGAAGTCGGAGGACGGCCCAGGATATGTGGCCGTCAAATGGGGGAGAACCGTGATTATAGCGGTTTACTTCTCCCCCAACCGGCCGCTCTCCGACTTCGAGAGCTATTTAGAGGGGCTGGGAAGAGTCGCCGGGAGGTGTGCCCCGGCGCAGATAATGGTGATGGGGGATCTCAACGCAAAGAGCGCGGCGTGGGGCTCCCCAATCACCGACCCCAAAGGAGCAGCACTCCGGGACTGGGCCACAGCCACTGGCTTCCAAGTGGTGAACCAAGGTGTCGCCAACACGTGCGTGCGCAGGCAGGGGGGCTCCATCGTGGACGTTACGTTTGCGACCCCTGCCCTAGCCGCACGTGTCACGGATTGGAGGGTCCTGGAGGAGGTGGAAACCCTCTCCGACCACCTCTACATCCGGATGGGGGTGTCCACCTCACCACCTGTGTCGCAGCCTCCCAGGCGGAGAGGTGCCGGCCTGAGATTCCCGCGGTGGGCCATCACCCACTTCGACCCGGCTGCGGCGGAAGAAGCCGCCATCATCGAAGCGTGGTGCGACCCTCCACCGGCAACAGCGGGAGCCGAAGTAAAGGCGGCACGATTCCGCGAGTCGTTGACTGCGGTGTGCGACGCGGCTATGCCCCGGGTGAGGAAGTTTCCTGCGAGGCAGAGCGTGTACTGGTGGTCGGAGGAGATTGCGGCTCTCCGGCTCACCAGCAACAGTGCACGCCGTGCTTACACGCGTTGCAGGCGTAGGCGGTCGCACACCGCAGAAGAGGAGGAGCTCGCTCATAGAGCCCTAAAGGAGGCCAAAGAGGCCCTCCAACTGGCCATCGTCAGGGCAAAGGATGCGGCACACGAGGAGTTCCTGGCGACCCTCAACAGGGATCCATGGGGGAGACCATATAAAATGGTCAGAAATAAAATCAAGCGCGCCCCCCCCATGGATTCCATGGAGCCGGAACTCCTAGACAAAGTGGTGGAGGCCCTATTCCCGCCGGCGCCAGTTTTTGCTCCCCCGAGGATGTCGGCCCCCTCGGAGGACCAAAATGAGCCCAATGACCTTGTCCCCGGCATAACCGAGGACGAGATGGTGGCCATGGTGGACCGCATACGGCGCAACAAGAAGGCCCCGGGCCCGGATGGCGTCCCGGCAAGGGTGATCCCGCTAGCCCTGGAGCACCTGGGGGAGCGTCTCAAGGACCTCCTCGACGAGTGCCTTGAGACAGGATGCTTCCCCAGGGTGTGGAAGGAGGGACGCCTTTGCCTGTTGCGCAAGGAGGGCCGCCCGGCAGACTCCCCTTCTGGCCACCGGCCTTTGGTGTTGCTGGATGTTTCCGGGAAGATGTTTGAGAGGGTGATATCTTCCCGGATCATCCGGCACCTACACGACGTGGGCCCCAATATATCGGAGCGTCAGTTTGGGTTCCGGGCCGGAAGGGGCAACCTAGACGCGATCCAGGCCCTCAAGGACTTCAATGACCTTGCGGCCGGCAGAGGGGAGGGTGTAGTAGCGGTGTCCCTGGACATAGCGAACGCGTTCGGCACTCTCCCCTACACCGTCATCAAGGAGGCTCTGCGGTACCACCAGATACCGCAGTATCTGCAGAGGATCGTAGGGCACTACCTTGAGGAAAGGGTAGTGCTCTACGATCGCGAGGGGCAGCACATGGCCAGGCCCATGTGTTGCGGGGTGCCGCAGGGGTCAGTGTTGGGGCCCCTCTTGTGGAACCTCGGCTTCGACTGGGCCATAAGAGGGGTTCAGCTCCCCCGCATGGCCACCATCTGCTATGCCGACGACACGCTGGTGGTTGTGCGAGGAAGCGAACTGAGGGAGGCCCTTCGCAGGGCAGAGGTTGCGGCCGAATTGGTGGTCGACCGCATCCGCATGCTGGGGCTGGAGGTGGCGGTATCGAAGACGGAGGCGATGGTCTTCGGAGGGCGTGGATGGCGAGTGCCGACGAGTACCGCGATTTTAATTGGGGGGGAACCTGTCCGGGTCAAGGCCAATATTAAGTATCTTGGCCTTGTCCTGGACAGAAAGTGGGATTTCGGGGAGCATTTCACCCGACTTGCTCCCCGGCTGGCGGGTGCCGCGTCGGCGCTCGGCAAACTATTGCCCAACGTGGGGGGCCCCAGAGGCGCAGTGCGGCGCCTTTTTGCCGGCGTCGTGCGGAGCATGGCGCTCTACGGCGCACCGATATGGGCGAGCCGGCTGACGGAGCGCAACAAGGCCCTGCTCCGTCGGCCGCAGAGGGTATGCGCCCTGAGGATGATCAGAGCCTACGTCACCGTGGCGCACATGGCGGCCTGCGCCCTCGCCGGAACACCGCCTTGGGATATAGACGCCCAGACGGTGTCCGAAACGTATTGGACCCGAAGAGAGGCCCAGCTAAGAGGGGACACGCCGGCTCCTCGAGAGCTAGCCTATGCTCGCCGGATGGTGGAACGCCGCATGAGGGATCGCTGGAAGAGCGACCTGGAGGACAGCCGCTATGGAACGCGCACCATAGCCGCACTCCTCCCGTCGCTCGACCAGTGGATCGAGAGGGCGTTCGGCGCCCTAACATTTCGGATGGTGCAGGTAATGACCGGACATGGTTGTTTCGGTCATTATCTGCACCGCATCGGAAGGGAGTCCTCTGCGACGTGCCACCATTGTGGCGACGACGACGACACCGCCCAGCACACACTGGAGGTGTGCAGTGGCTGGGACCCGGAGCGTCAAGCGCTCGTGGCGGCAATAGGCAGGAGCGATCTTTCGCTCTCCAGCGTCGTTTCGGCCATGCTGGAGAGCGAGGAGGCCTGGCAGGCGGTCGCCTCCTTTTGCGAGATGGTAATCTCGCAAAAGGAGGCCGCGGAGCGGGAGCGCGAGGACGATGCCCTCGCGCCCCAGTTCCGGCGCAGACGGAGGGGGGTAAGGCGGAGGCGATTTGCCGCCCGTCATATCCCCCAGTAGGACCAGCGGGCGAGGGACGGGGATCCCTTGCCCGCATTGCACGGTCCTACATGTCTGGGGGAGGGGTTGAAACGCTGCAACTCCTCCCTCCTTTGGCGCGGGTAGCCCCGGCGTAAGCCGGGGCGGCCGGGAGGCGTCGTTTTGGTGAAATCCTAGGGATCCCACGACGCCTACCAACCTCGGCAAGAGGGTCAGCGTCGGAGTGGTTTTAGTGGGTATGCTCTCCTGTCCCCTTCTCGTTAGGAGAAGAGGACCGGAGAGAGAGCCCCACATAACCTAAACCGGGTCTCCCCGGGCCCGGGGGTACACGTAATGTGTTTCCACTCCGTGAACAAAAAAAAAAAAAAAAAAAAAAAAAAAAAAGGTTAGGTTAGGTTAGGTTAGGTTAGGTTTTTTTTTTTTTTTTTTTTTTTTTTTTTTGCCTGGAAGAGGGCCTGTGGTCGGGAAAAATCCCTGCGGACGAATGGGGGGAACACCCAGACAGTGTCCGACTCGCACGGACTAAAAAACCCGGCCACAGGTCTTACAACCACAAAGATGGTACCGCAAATTTTAAATTTTGCGATTAATACTTTAAATTTAAATTAACTGAAATACTATAATGAAACCAAAAAAGAAAGCGTTAATAATTAAGTTGTCCATCCCGATTTCGTCCCCCTTTCGTCGTACACAATCCACCCTTAAACCAAAAAAGGACGAAACCGGGATAAAAAGAGATACCTAGCCTAAACTTAAATCTAAGTGACGGTCGACATTCATTAAAATTATCAATAACAACTTGGTTCAAATTACACAAAAAGTCAAAGTACCAAACAACTTAAAATTTACACAAAAATGAAACGGCATAACAACATAAAAGAAAAAACTTAAAAACTCCAACAACCTTCACCCCCCATCTTTTAGCAGTATTATCTTTTCCTGCATAGCTATTAAGCAGTATAATCTTTTCCTGCTGTTTTATAATCATAGCAGTAAACTCTTTTCCTGCTTCTTATGTTTTTCTTAAAATATAATCCCTCTTTACTTAGCTTTGGGGGGGTAAAAAGATGCAGGAGTTACAAGTAGGTAAAATGGGCCTAGGGATGCATTTAACAAAATCCAACAGATGAAACAGTTAAACAATTAAAAATAAATTAAAAATGAATCAAAGCAAATTAGGAAATTAGGAACCCTCCCCACAAAACTACTGCGCATCAAAAAACCTACTCCCCTTACTCATGACGAATGACAATTATTTATAGAAGGCGGTTAAAATAATAAATACAATAACGGATCGAAGTACACAGAAATCTAAACAAAACGAAGCAAATTACAAACAAAGTAGAGACATATAATACATATTGTGCTGAACCCGAAGAATCCCACTCATTCCAAACAATAGACAAATAACACCAGTACAACAATAAAATTGAAATGCAAAATTAAAATTTATAACTAATACTAACGCAATAGGGCAAATAAAAATAAAAAGTCAAAAATAAAAGAATACTAAATTTAAAATGCAATGCAATAAAATGTCAAGAAGATTAAAAATGGTACACAATAATAAAAATATCAAAGTTAAATCCCTCAAATACCAAATGTCATAATATAAAAGTCAAAAAATCCCTAACCTAATGCAAAAAGGCAATGAAAATAGAATAATAAAATAAAATAATAACTTAAAATACAAATGTCAAAAAATTTACAATGTCAAAAGTAAGGTTCCTCAAAAACAAATTAATAGTCAGGTACAAGAAAAATTAAAATGTCAAAATTAAAAATAAATAAAAAGAAACTAACACAACAATTAACAATATAAACTAAGCGCGCATGTTGGATCCGTTAGAAATTGCAACTCTCTTAATTACATCTAGCGCGAAACTAAGGAAAGCCTCCCGGGCACGATCGTCCCCGATCAACATCCGCAGAGTACGGCCGCTAATCTCCATGCCCGTTCTATGCTCGCAATCCATCCTCTCCATTGCGAATCTGGGGCAAACTGTGAGGACATGCGTCACAGTCTCCTCAGACTCGCCATCGCAAACACAGAACGGGGACGGAGCCAACCTAAACCTGTGCAAATATTGCCGGAGACCCCCGTGCCCAGTCAGCATCTGCGCCATAAGATTTGTGGAATGCAAACTATCAAGGGTTTTCTTAGCGCCCCGGACATCCAAGAAGAAAATCTTCGTACCAGCACCAGTAGTCGCCTCCGAGTAAATAATCTGCCACGCATCCAAAGTCTTAGCCCTGATGGTTCGCTTTGCGAAGGACACAGGAAAACAGACATACTCAGGGTTGACCGAATTCAAAGCCGCATTCTTAGCGAGCTCGTCGGCCCTCTCATTGCCCACTATTCCAGCATGCGCCCTAATCCAATTTATTCCTATATCGATGTTCAATGTTTTAGCAGTCGCAACCAGTGACTGTATCTCCCCTGCTATGGGATTCAAAGTAGCCGGACAACCAATCGCCTGAACGGAAGACCTAGAGTCACTGAGGACCACAGCACGCTCCCCTCTCTCAAGTGCGAGCTCCACTGCCTTCTTGATCGCCAGCAACTCCGCCTGGTAAACAGTGCACTGCGCCCCAAGACCAAAGCCAGCACTATGGATCTCTACACCATTCTTCCACACCGATACCGCTCCTCCAACTTTGCCCTCCAGTTTACTACCATCTGTATAATAAACAGTGGCAGTCTCTTCCAGCTTCCACGCCTCCTCCTGAGCCTCGACAAGCAGATACTCAAGCCGAACTCGGTCCGCAGGGTGCGGCATGTCCTTGGGCTTCCTCCTTGGCTGAAGCCGTGCATCCGGCAACTCCTCCAACAACCGACCCCTCTTCACCTCGTAAAGACTCTTGCACTCAGACACCCGGAGGTGCAGCGGCAGAATCCCAGCAATCAGGACACTAGAAGTAAACGACGTAGTCCTATGCGCCTTTGCTATCTTAAGCGCATACATCCTGGTGACTCTGTCTAGCCTCTTCCTGATATACTTCTTCTCCACCGCAATCCCCCAGGCACCCGCCGCGTACAATATGGTGGGCTCTACAACAGTCAAATAAATCGTACGCAGGATATCAGCGTTCAGACCCCACTGCGCCTTCGCCATTCTGGCGACCACCTTGTATAAACCAGTGGCCTTACCAATAACCCTATCCAAATGCTTGCCGAAGCCAAGGTTCCTGTCTATTGTAAGGCCAAGAAGGTGAACACTCTCCGACAGCGCAATGGGGTCTCCCCGCATACAGAAACAGGGGAGATCATACTTTAGCTTTTTCGTTATAAGAGTCGCCTGGGTCTTATGTGTAGCAAACTTCAGCTTATTAGAGTCCCCCCATTCAGCAACATAATTAAGAGCACCATTGATCTTTGACTCCAGCTCAGCAGCAGTGTCCGCCTCCGCCATAACTACGAGATCATCAGCGAAGGCCTGGAGCTCCGCACTCAAGCAGTCCGCACCCCGCAGAAGAGGATCCACCAAAACATTCCACAGAGTGGGCCCGCCAACAGAACCCTGGATGCACCCCCTAGTGGTAGAAGCCGAGAACTCCTCTCCCATGTAGCCGACTACAATACTCCGATCCTCCAAGTAACTAAGGACCAGTCTCAGCGAATCAACCTCCTCAGTTCTTTCCGCAAGCCCCTTCACCATCGCAGGCCACCAAGCGCCATCAAACGCTCCCTCTATATCAAGGGAGACAAGGGCGACCAACTTCTTCCTTCTGATACCCTCCCTGACGTAAGTGATAACGTCATAGAGGGCATCCTCCGTGCTCCTTTGAGGAACGAATCCATACTGCCGGCAGCTGAGTCTCTCCCCCCTGTACATATCCCAGGAGATTCTGTTAAATGTCATCTTCTCTAATGTCTTACCCAGTACAGAGAGGAGGCCAATAGGACGATGCGCCTTCGGTTGAGTATAATCTTCCTTTCCGGGTTTAGGAAGAATTCGAACCCACGCCTCCTTCCACAACTTTGGAAAGTACCCCTGTCTCAAACACAAGTTGAAAATTTCAAGTACAAGGGGCGTCGCCTCAAAAGCACTGCGACAAATATCCGCTGTCAAACCATCTCTTCCTGGCGCCTTTTTGCTGCTCATTCCACCAAGGACTGACTCCGCCTCGCTACTAGTAAAGGGACGAACCATCAAGTGACTAGCCCGGATCCGTCCGCGTATATCCTCTGCCTCCCGTCTGATCCGTCCCTGCTCCACGGTGTCCAGCACTGGGTCATCCCCGGGGAAGAAGGACCTCGCCAACAACGCCGCAGAATCGCCCGCACTCAGAGTCCTACCACTCGACGGACATCTCAACGGGAACTCCTGATTCTTTGTTCCAGCATTCATGGATTTAATCGTCCTGTATGCCGAGCTCCAAATCTCCTCCACACGCTGTCCCGAACAAAAAGTCTTCCAACTGGAAGTTATAGCGGCCTCAATGGCTTCCCGATATTGAATCTTTGCCTCAAGGTACTCCCCATAAACAAATTGTCTTCTTCGAGGGTTCGCCTTACCTATTCTGCCCCTTAGCCTCTTAACAGTCTTCTTCAACTCATCCAATTCCGGCGTCCACCAAGGAATCTTCTTCCTAACGCCCATATTTTTGTAACAAGGGATCGCCTTACTACAAGCACCCCGAATGGCCTCAGTGAGTCTCCCAACAATCTCCTCCACAACATCCGGGCCCTCAGCAGCCGCTACTGCCTCCAGAGTAACACCAGACTCAGCCAAGGCGCACAACAACTCCCCCCGAAAACAGTCCCAGTCTGCCTTAGCCGTGTTAAACTTCCTCGTAGAGGTGACTACATCCCCAAGAGTCGCGCCCCCGGCATCAATCGCAAAGGATATCCTACGATGGTCAGACAAGCCAGCGTCATCCACCTCCACTCTCCAATCCCTAATCCAATCCAAAATTCCCGACGAGCACGCCGTAATATCAACAATGCTGGAATACGTTCTCCCCCCCCCTATGTGTATAAAAAGTGGGCACCGATCCAATGTTGACTAACTCCAAATCAGACTCCGAGAGAAAGTCAACAACGTCCGCCCCCCTGCGGTCCTCCACATCGCATCCCCACCAGTGGCTAGCAGCGTTGACGTCACCAGCAAAGATGGTACTGCCAGCGGTAGACTCCAAAATCCTCTTCAGAGCACCAAGATGTCCCTCCAGAGGACGGTCTCCCTCAAAATACACCCCTACAATATTAACCTTAACGGATCCAACAGAAATAGTCGCAGAAACAATATTCTTAGTTTGTAAGATAGGGTCATAAATAAGCCTAATCCCCGGGTCCAGCACAACAATAACCGATTTAACAGGGCCCTCACCTTGAGGCTGCTGAACAATCCGGTGGCCAGCGGTGACAACACCACTGGAGCCCACATAGGGCTCCTGCAGTATCACCACCGCAACCCCCCGGGCCTCAGCATCCCTAATCAATTCCTTAGTGGCCGCATAGCCACGCCCCAGGTTCGCCTGGAGGACGCGGATCCGGCACTGCCTCGTGTTCACCGAGGTGCCCTTAGCAGTACCGGATCTGCGACCTCGCTATTTTGTCCCACTTTAACCAGACTGGGCAGTCCCTGCTCAAAGCAGAGTGGCCGCACTGAGAATGGCCAGCCCTCGCACAATTCACGCACCTGGGAGGAGCCCCCCGAACGCCGCAGTCTCTGGTCTCATGGTCTCCAGAGCAGTGACCACAGGCCCGGCCCCCCTCACAGCCACCAGCAAAGTGACCGAAGCCCAAGCATCTGTAGCATTGGACTACCGGCGAGAAATCCTGAGCCGGAAGCCTCTGGTAGCCCAGCCTAACCTTTTGGTCCCTCAGGCTGCTCCAGGTACCCGGATCAACTTCCAATATAATATTGGTATGATCCGGTGTCCTACCTTTGGTGCGCCTCAGGACCCTTATCTCGGCCCGCTCGCCAGAGGCTCCACCCAGTAGTGCCTCGTTCTGTCTGCGGATAGAGTCCGGGATCCGCGCATCCGGCACGTCCCTAGCCGCTCCCAGGAGACGGATCAGAGGCTTTTTCATAGTGGGGGCGACCACGCCTACATCCCCGCACTTCTGCCTGATCGCCCCCAACATTGCCCCCCTATCCCTCTCCGAGGCGAGGCCAATGACTGCCTTCTGACCCCGGACTCCGCGAACAAAATCAACCCCCACCCCAAGAGCAGAAGCATCCACCCTCTCCTTCACCAAGCCAATTATGGTGGCACTAGTATGCCGAGGGTCCCTGGACTCCAGGATGAGCGGAAAGCTGGGCTTAGGGGGCGGCAAGTTGCCATCCCCGCGTTCCATCCTACCCCTCCTCCTGGCTGCCGCTCTAGAGGTAACCTTGATCCAGGGCATCTCTCCACCATCCGCACCAACCGCACCATCAGCATCAGCCAACGACCCGTCCGCCTCACCGATCTCCTCCATGATGGAGGTGATACCGGGACGGTTTGCCGTGTTGATCGCCGCCAACTGGACATCCTCCCTAAGATCCGAGAAACCGGTGATAGTGGCAGAGCGGAGCCTGCCAACTTCATCCAAGAGGGCTCTACCGTTCTCCGACAAACTGTCGAGTCGCCCCGCCACAGCCGAAGGGACTTCCTCAACACCATCACCCGCCCCCACCCCCCTAACAAAACCAACAACCTCCTCGAGTTTCTCCCCGATCGATCCCCTCTCATCACCAAGTCCCTTAATAGCACAATTAATTTTTTCAATGTCCCCCGCCAGAGCCCGACTACCCCTTCCCATCTCCTTGATCTCCTCCCTCAACTTCCCAATATCCAAAGCCAGTGCCGTGGTCTCAACCCTAAACTGACCGCTGGCTGGGCCCCAACCCTTTAGGCTCTCTGCAATCCCTGCCAGTTTGCCAGTCAGCTCAGCGTCAAGAACCCGCGGCTGAACCTCCGAACGCTGCCTCGCCTCCACGAGTCTACACAAAGCAACCTCAACTTCACTCAATATCCCCTCCCTCTGTGACCTGACCTCCCCAAGAATAGACTCGAGGAGTCGAGTGTGCTTCTCCCTCTCCTCCCTCTCCCTATCCATAACAGCAGTAACCCTATCAGAGTGGGTCCGCTCAACGACATTGATCCGCTTTGCACACCCAAATTTTAGCTTTTGGAACTCTGTGAGGTGGCGGCTCCTAGAGTCAGCTAGCCTCAGGATCATTTCATATAGCGAGTGCATCGCCTCCACCACCACCTCCCTCACAGACTTCTTGACGTTAGTCGTCGCCTCTATGACAGCTTTGGCATTTTGGAGAATGGTGTTAGCCCTCAGCGGCAGGTCGCTAAGCAAACCCCCCCCCGCCACCACAGCCGAACACTCTGACCTATCAACAAAACTATCAGAACCCTCTCCCTCCACCCCCCCCCGATCCTCCAGCTCAGCAGCCGATCTGGACATACAAGCCACCTCAGCGGCCACCGCCTCCCGTAACTGAGTCTTAATCCTCAAAAGAGCAGAGCTAGACCTCGTCTCTTTTCTTTCCCCTACGGCCCTTTCCCGAAACGGGTGGGAAGGAGTGGACGCCGCTCCCGGAGCACCCGCACCGCCATCACTAATGGACTCCTCTAATTCGGGAGCCAACGGAGGCGCCACTTCTAACTCCTTGCTCGAATATGTCCACTCCTTCTCACCCCCAGCCGGGTCAGGAGCGTCCAAAACGGGACCCACATCCCCCCCCCCCCACGCCGTCATCGTCATCAACAATGATAACATCCGACACAGGGGTAGGGGGCTGATCCATAGACGGCTCCATCTGAGGCTCAGTCTTCCCCCCGAGGCCAGAGCCCCCCTCCCCCCCAGACCCAGAGCCCGGGCTGACCCCCCCCAGAACAACTCCCTTAGCCCTTGCCCTTTGAGACAACGGCGAGGAACCACTCAGAGGGGAGCTGGACGTGACCTTCCTGGCAGCAGCCAGGCCAGGCGCCTGACGCCCCTTCGTAGGAAACTTGATCTTCAATCCAGGGGCCTTACCCTTGCCTGGCTGAGACATGTTGAAGAACCGGAGGATAAACGATTCCAAGTACCGAGGGAAAAACACAACAATAATAACAATAGCTAACCCCCAGAGACCCGAAAACACTCAAAAACACTAATTAAGAGGAAATTCCGGATCCCGGAAACACGCAGAAACGGGCGGAAACAAAGCAGGAGGAGTCCCCAGCCCCCAGAGACCCGAAAACACGCAAAAACACAAATTGACAAAAAAATTCCGGATCCCGGAAACACGCGGAAACGGACGGAAACTATACAGCAGGAGTCCCCCGCCCCCAGAGACCCGAAAACACGCAAAAACACTAATTGACAAAAAATTCCGGATCCCGGAAACACTCGAAAACGGGCGGAAGGGGTGCAGCAGGAGTCTCCAACCCCCAGAGACCCGGAAACACGCAAAAACGCGAATTGACCAGAAATTCCGGATCCCGGAAACACGCGGAAACAGGCGGAAACAGTGCAGGTGGAGTCCCCAGCCCCCGGAAACCCGAAAACACGCAAAAACACAAATTGACAAGAAATTCCGGATCCCGGAAACACGCGGAAACGGACGGAAACAATACAGCAGGAGTCCCCCGCCCCCAGAGACCCGAAAACACGCAAAAACACTAATTGACAAAAAATTCCGGATCCCGGAAACACACAAAAACGGGCGGAAGGGGTGCAGCAGGAGTCTCCAACCCCCAGAGACCCGGAAACACGCAAAAACGCGAATTGACCGGAAATTCCGGATCCCGGAAACACGCGGAAACAGGCGGAAACAGTGCAGCAGGAGTCCCCAGCCCCCGGAAACCCGAAAACACGCAAAAACACAAATTGACAAGAAATTCCGGATCCCGGAAACACGCGGAAACGGACGGAAACAAATACAGCAGGAGTCCCCCGCCCCCAGAGACCCGAAAACACGTAAAAACACTAATTGACAAAAAATTCCGGATCCCGGAAACACGCGAAAACGGACGGAAACAATGCGGCAGGAGTCTCCAACCCCCAGAGACCCGGAAACACGCAAAAACACTAATTGACCGGAAATTCCGGATCCCGGAAAACCGCAGAAAAAGGCGGAAACGATTTAAACGAGACACAGAACGTTAGTACTCAAAAACAGATATCTTTTTTCCCAAAAATAATAAAAATATTTTCATCAAAATAAGGACTTAGAAAAATTACACAATCATGTCATCCATAAACATGGCCCTAGGCTTGCCAGGACTTAGTCTCTGGAGGACATCCAGGTAACCCTACACAACCCGCCAAACAAAATCCAAAAAACAGTTGTATACTCATAAAAATTGAGGTTGGCGAAAACCGCATTCAAAAATACCAATAAAAAAGGAAGATATGGATTTAACAAAATTTTTTACAATTTACAATGGAAAGGGACTTAGAAAAATCTGAAGAACACAAAAACAAAAAATTAAACAAAAAACACAATTTTGAGCACCAAAATAAACAGAGTGGGGGCTTCCGATCCCGATTCCAGAAGCAGAGGACAAAAATATGCCCGGGAAGAGGCACCAGAGGGGTAGCCCAAAAATAAAAAACTAACCAAAAATTTATAAAAAAATTTTTACAGCACAAACACAATTAAGAACAATCGCTATAAGTACTCAAAAACATATATTCTTTTCCCCAAAAATAATAAAAATATTTTCATCAAAATAAGGACTTAGAAAAATTTCACTATCATGTCATCCATATACATGGCCCTATGCTTGCCAGGACTTAGTCTCTGGAGCACATCCAGGTGCCCCCACACAACCCACCAAACAAAATCCAAAAAACAGTTGTATACTCATAAAGATTGGGGTTGGCGAAAACCGCATTCAAAAATATCAATAAAATAGGAAGATATGGATTTAACAAATTTTTTACCAATTTACAATGGAAAGGGACTTAGAAAATCTGAAGAAACAAAATCAAAAAATTAAAACAAAAAACACAATTTTGAGCACCAAAATGAAAAGAGTGGGGGCTTCCGATCCCGATTCCAGAAGCAGAGAACAAAAATATGCCCGGGAAGAGGCACCAGAGGGGTAGCCCAAAATAAAAACTAACCAAAAATTTATACAAAAATTACAGCACAAACACAATTATAAAAACACAAAATAACACACAATCCTGACAGCGTAACCCCAAATTGATAAAAACAATTAATAAGTTAAAAATTAAAAAGAAAAAATACATAACCTAAACCTTTGTCAGGACTTAGCTCCTGGAACTCATCCAGGCATCCCTATATGACCCACCCAAACAAACACAAAATAAAGATATATAAACAAAAAGATTTAGATTGGTGAAAACCGCATCCAAAAATGTCAAGAAAATCAAAAGTTATAGAATTAAATAAATTTTTCCCGATTTTGGACTTGCAATCTCAACGAGTTTGCCCAACGTAACCCATGTGCGACAGTGACTCCCTAAAATCGCTCCTAAGGGAGCTAGGAGGCTGAAATTTTACAATAATTTAGACAATTTTGAAAAAGTAAAATTGCAATAAAAATAATTTCAAAAATTCAAAAAATGTACCCTCCAAAAATAAAAATCCAAAAAACAGTTTTATCCTCCTAAATCAGTCAAAAAAGGTCATAAGACTTACCAAAAAACTCTAATCCAATCGGAAGCACTTGCCGCATCCAGCCCCGAGGGGCTTGGATAAGTAAACACACGGGAAAACACAAAAACAAATGGCAACTTTACAAAAACACATGAGGTTAAAAATTTTTAAAATTTCCAATAAAAGATCTAAACTTTCCCTACACGAACACACAACTTAAACAGCTGTAAGTATTAACACAAAGCCAGGAAAAAGAAAACATTAAAACTCTCGGAAAACCTCTAAAAATCACCAAAACGTCGGGAACTCGGAAAACACACGTCCAACTCATCGAGAATCTAACCGTCACTCGGTTAGGTTAGGTTAGGTTAGGTTAGGTTAGGTTAGGTTAGGTTAGGTTAGGTTAGGTTCGGTAAGATAATGTATTCGTACATTATCTTACCGGTGGCTAATATCCGACTGGGGGGGATATGTATATATGTATTATATGGGCCATGTATCTATGATATGTATGTATTTTGAGAGGACGGGCGTAAGGTAGCTGACGGGAAGCTGCTCTGCAACCTTGAACTGAGTAAGTAGCCCCGCCGTGCTGGTCACACGGCCTGGGCTACCGAAAGGTTCTCCGCTCTGCAACAGGCCTCGATGCGACTTACGCCCTATATGGGGAGGGATAGCTTAGGAGGGACAGGCGTTCGGTTGCCAATAGTGCACGCTCTGCAACCTTGGACCTAGTAAGTAGCCCCGCCGTACTCGCCACACGGCCTGGGCTACCGAAAACTCCACCGCTCTGCAACCTGCTGAGGCGCCAAACGCCTTATGGGGAGGGATAGCTTTTGGGGTTTTTAGAGGTATCGAGTGATGGAGGTGAGCCTAAGCCTAGTACCTGCTCTGTGGCCCGAGCAGGAAAAGGTGAGGGGGAGCCTCAGGGCGGAAGCAACCGTGCCCTCGGTACCACTCTGCTTTCAGAGTAGGACATGAGGGCGCGGGAGCTAACGTGAGGGCACGTAAACCCGGCTTGCCTGGGAACGTGGGCGTCTGCGGAAGCCACGAGGAGTAAACCTCTTTAAACAATCCTTCACCAGCGGGGGAGGCCGGGGAGTGCCGAGCCCGCATTGCACGGTGTCGACAGAGGAGCCCCATCCCGGGGCGGCCAGTGTGCGTTGCGGTGACACATCTTGCTCCCGTGGCGTTCACAATGGCAAACGAGGGAATCCGTGTGGTTTTTAGTGGGTAGGCCCCCCTTGGGGAGAGCCCCACATACCTCCGTTTCCCCGAACGGTGACGATGCATAAGGTGCATTTTCCACACCAAAAAAAAAAAAAAAAAAAAAAAAAAAAAAAAGGTTAGGTTAGGTTAGGTTAGGTTAGGTTAGGTTAGGTTGAGGGAAAATTTTGGTCGAATTCGAGGTTTGCGCTTTGGTTTTCGTCCAAAATTATTATCTTGCCGTGGCTTTTCGCTGTTTCTTTTGTGCTCGTTGCCTTCTGCGTGAGTTGCTCGACATTTTGGTCTTTTTTACGTGTTTCCAGCTTCACTGGGTCACTCAAAATTAATTTCTTAAAGTTAGGCATCAAAACGCTTCACGTTTTGCGGTCGAACTTTAGAAATTTTTAGAAAACACAACTTTTCAAAAATTCATAACTTCTTTTTGGCTTAACTTCTTTAACTTCTTTTTGCACGGGGATACTAGAAAAAATTAGTTTAATCATATACCGTTTACCGAATAATTTTCGAACTTACCATTCGGAAGTTATTCGGTGAAACGTTGATTGCTAATATTTTTCAACAGGCGCAATTAACTACTTTTGTAAGTTTGTCGGGAACTTCAAAAATTAATTGCGTCTGTCCTATTACGGTCCGAGATTTGGTTGTTAGTGGGTTGGATAGGAGGTAGTTTGCGCCGCCTAACGGCACCTCACACCAACTCCTAGCATTCATAGTCTCGTGGGAACTTGGCGAAAACTACCAACTTTTTCTTAAGTTGGTAATTTTCGACGGTTCGCACTTGACCGTTTTGAGTTAGGTTTTGCCCTTCTGGCAAAACCAGCTCGGTAAGGGGGGGTTTTCATAGGCGGGGTGGGTAAAGGGGCCGGGGAGGGCTCCGTGGGCGTTCCATTTTTTGGAATCCCACACCGGGGGGGTTAGTTATGGGGGAGAACAGTTCTGGGAAGGGGGTTGGCTCCAACCCCCGGAAGGACCTGTTTTTGGGGGGGGGTAGCATAGGGGGGGGGGGAGGCCAGTTCTCTGGCTACCACTGGGGTGGGTAGGGGCACGTGCCCCACTGGCGGTTCCCGCACAGGGAATTTTTCCGCGGATGGCTCGGCTTACCGCCTTGACTTCCCACCGCTCCGGTCGGGGGCAAAAGGGAGGGCAAAGGCGCGAGGGCCGGAAGAGGTGGCCAGGGACAGGAGCCCTGCTGGGCAACGCCCGGTGCTCGTCTCGGACACGTCCGAGAGTGAATATGAGTATGCCGGCTCCAAGGACATGGAGCTGGAGGAGGAGGACCTTCCCCTGGTCCAATTAAGGCACACAACGGGTGCTATTAAAAAGAGACCCTTATCAGGGGAGCTGGAGCCGGAAAGGGGTACGGAATGCCCTAGGAAACTGGGGGCGGCCGCAAGGGGCAGGGCCAAGGGACGCTCCCTGGGGTCCCATTCCTTCCTCTCAGAGGCGAACAGGAGCCTGGCATACCGCTCCGAGGAGGGAACGGGGGACGAGGTGGACCGCGATACGTCTACCACGTACCGCCCGTCATACCGTAAGGTCTCTGCGGCACGATTCGTGGAAGCCGACTCTGAAGCTGAGGGGGAGAAGACCAGGGAGGAGCTGGCTGCAACCGCCCTGCTGTATGTTACTAACATACAGCAGGAGGTCAAAAGAAGCCAAAACATCCAGGGCCCTGTAAGGGGGCAACTGAACCAGGCCACGGCTGGCGTGATCCGCGCGATCGAAGCGATGCGCGCGATCACGCCACAGGAGGATCAGCGGCGGCTTCGCGCCGACAACGCCCGGCTCTCCCGGGAGCTGGAGCTTGTCCGCGCTGACCTCAAAGCTTTTAAGGAGGCCTACACAGAGGCCCAAAAGGCCTCTACCGTGGCCAGGAGGGGGCCGTCTCCTGATTCCCTCAAGGGGGCCATTGAGGAGATGAGGCGGGACCTCCTGACCTCGCTGGGGGGCATGATTAATGCCCGCCTCGAGGACTTGGAGTCCCGTCTCCCCCCGGAGCCGGTGCGGAGGCCGCCACTGGCAGCGGACAAAAAGAGGGAGCCGCCGGCCCGCCCACGCGCCCAGCCGCATCTGTCGGACGGCGCCATGCGCCGACCCGCTAGCCCAACGGCCCCCAAGGCCAATAAGCCCAATAGGGCCCCTCCCACCAGCGGAGGTAAGGGAGAGGGACCAGGAACTGTTCCCAGGCGCCAGTCTGGCCCCAAGCCGCAGCCCGTCCCGGGCACAAGCCGGCAGCAGGAAACTGCCCCCACCAACCCTGCTGGGACGGAAACGCCCTGGACCAGAGTGGTGGGCCGCAAGGCCAAGGGCGGGAAGGGGAAGCCCCAACCCCAAACCCCTCCCCAAAAGCCCGCACCGAAAGCGGCGAAAATTCAGGTCCCACGTACGGCCGCCGTCGTGGTGACCCTGAAGAAGGATGTGCGGGCCACCTACGTGGAGGTGATGGCGAAAGCCAGAGCCTCCGTACGCCTTTCGGAGGCCGGCCTGGAGTCGGTTAAAATAAAGACGACAATGACCGGCTCCAAGATGCTGGAGGTTGGAGGTGACAGCCCAGGGCCCAGCGCCGACAAACTCGCCGAAATGCTCCTCCAGGCCATTGGCGACCTGGCTGAGGTGACCCGGCCCATCAAGTTCGCCGAAGTGAGGCTGTCGGGCCTCGACGAATCGATGACCAAGGAGGAGATCGCCACCGTCATGGCCACAAAGGGAGGCTGCGCCCCTACTGATATCAAGGTGGGGGCAATCAGAGCCAGCCAGTGGGGGCAGTGCTCGGTTATCGTCCGCTGCCCCGCAGTGGTGGCGAAGGCTGCAGCCACTGCGGGAAAGGTGGCCATCGGTTGGTGTCTTGCCACCGTCGCGCCGGTGGAGGCCCTGCCCATGCGCTGTTTTAAGTGCATGGCGCTGGGCCACACCAGGGCCCTGTGCCCGTCAACGGCCGAGCACGGCACTAAATGCTTCCGTTGCGGCGAGGAGGGCCATCGGGCGGCGGCCTGTGAGGCGACGCCGAAATGTGCGGTCTGTGCCCAATCGGGCCGACCGCACAATCACACGATGGGGGGGACCAAGTGCGCCCCTCCGTCGGTCAAGGGTAAGGCCCCTTTGACCCGGGCCCCAACCGAAGGCGGCGGCCAGTTGGCCATTGAGGAGCCCGTAATGCAGGTGTCGTAATGCCAGCACACCTGCATTACGAGCTCCTACAGGTGAATGCCAACCACTCGGCTCGCGCACAGGACCTGCTAATGCAGGTCCTAGCCGAGTGGCGCATCGACGTGGCGGTCGTCGCCGAGCCCTACTTCGTCCCCCCCCAGCAAAACTGGGTTGGGGACACGGAAGGCTCGGTGGGCGTGGTGGTGCCGGCTGCCGGGCAGCAGCGCCTCTCCCTGAGAGAGAGGGGCGCTGGGTATGCGGCGGCAAATTGGGGAGAAGTAGTCGTCATCGGCGTCTACTTCTCCCCCAACAGGCCCCTCTCAGATTTTGAGAGGTTCCTGGGGGGCCTGGAGCCGGTGGTGCAAAGGGCATCGCCGGCTCAAGTGGTCCTGATGGGGGACTTCAACGCCAAGTGCGCGGCGTGGGGGTCCCCCATCACTGACCACAGAGGGGCGCTTCTGCGGGACTGGGCCGCTATGATCGGCCTGGTCCTGCAAAACGTAGGACGCGCCAACACATGCGTCCGGCAGCGGGGGGGGTCAATTGTGGACCTCACGTTCACAACCCCAGCTGTCGGCGCTCGTGTGAGCCAGTGGCGCGTCCTGGAGGAGGTGGAGACCCTGTCGGACCACCTCTACATCCGCTTCAGGGTCTCCAAAGCGCCCCGCGGGCCTCCGGCCCGGGCGGTGGGTGGGCGAGGCGGGGACTTCCCAAAATGGGCAATTTCCCGCCTCGATCGGGACCGGGCGGAAGAAGCCGCCGTGGTCCGGGCGTGGTGCGCTGACCCCCCCGACACAATGGGGGTCGACGAGAGGGCCGTCAGGTTTCGGGAGGACCTGACGGCCATTTGCGACGCGGCCATGCCGAGGGCGCGAAAGGGTGCGCCCAGGCGGGCCGTATACTGGTGGTCGCAGGACCTGGCGGACCTCCGTGCCGCCAGTGACAGGGCCCGCCGCGCCTTCACCCGGTGCAGAAGGAGGCGGACTCGGGTGCCGGGCGAGGAGGAGAGGCTCCTCGCCGAACTGCGCGCGGCCAAGGCCGCCTTCAAGGTGGCCATCGCGTGTGCCAAGGATTCAGCTCATGCTGAATTCTTGGCCACGCTGGACGGGGATCCGTGGGGGCGCCCGTACCGAATGGTACGGGCGAAACTTAAGGTGTCCCCCCCCACGGAGGACTTCGAGCCGGGGGTCCTCGCCGCGGTGGTCGGCGGCCTCTTCCCCGCAAGCCCGCCTTTCGACCCGCCGCGGATGGCGCCCCCAGAGGAGGAGCCCGCAGCCCCCGCCGATGTCCCCCCGGTGTCGGGGGAGGAAATGGTGAGGGTGGTCGGCCGGCTGAAGGGGTGCCGGAAGGCTCCAGGGCCGGATGGGGTCCCGGGGAAGGTGCTTCCCATTGCGGCGAAGCACCTGGGGGACCGGCTCTGCGACCTCCTCGACAGGTGCCTGGTCGCGGGGCAGTTCCCCCAGGCCTGGAAGGAGGGCCGCCTGGTCCTCCTGCGGAAGGAGAACAGGCCAGCGGACTCCCCTTCCGGGTGGCGGCCGCTCGTCATGCTGGACGAGACCGGGAAGCTCCTCGAGAGAGTGATCGCTTCCCGGATCGCCCACCACTTGACGAGCGAAGGGCCGGATCTTGCGGAGAACCAGTTCGGGTTCCGGGTAGGGCGGTCCACGTTGGACGCCCTATCCGCCCTGAAGGGGTTCACCGAAGATGCGGCCAGGAGGGGCCAGGGGGCCGTGGCGGTATCTCTCGATATCGCCAACGCCTTCGGGTCCCTCCCCTTCGGAGTGATAGAGGAGGCACTCCGGTATCACCGGGTGCCTCTCTACCTCCGGAGGGTTGTAGGGCACTACCTGACGGGGCGGGTAGTGCTCTACACGGGGAGGGGGGGTATACGGATGGCCCAGCCGGTGACCAGTGGCGTTCCGCAGGGGTCCGTGCTAGGGCCCCTATTATGGAACGTCGGGTACGACTGGGTCATCCGCGCGAGGGTGCTGCCTCGGATGGCGGTGTACTGCTACGCAGATGACACCCTCATCGCCGTCCGGGGCACCACCCTCGAAGAGGTGGTAAGAAGGGCGGAGGTGGGAGCCACCCTAGTCATCAGGCGGATTGAGGCGCTGGGGCTGAAAGTTGCCCTAACGAAGACGGAGGCCCTCTGCTTCCGAGGGCCCCGATGGAGGCTGCCGCGCGGGGCCGCCCTGCGAGTTAATGGGGAGGCCGTCGAGGTGAAGGCCCACATTAAATATCTGGGCCTTACCCTCGACGGAAAATGGGAGTTCGGGGAGCATTTTCG
This sequence comes from Archips xylosteana, assembly GCA_947563465.1. Lineage (NCBI taxonomy): Eukaryota > Metazoa > Arthropoda > Insecta > Lepidoptera > Tortricidae > Archips > Archips xylosteana. Next base: position 40,926 of record OX387345.1, on the reverse strand, counting down.
CAGGATGGCTCCCCGACTCGTGGGCGCGGCGGGAGCCCTGGGCCGGCTCCTGCCCAACCAGGGCGGACCTGGTGCCCCCTGCAGACGCCTGTTTGCAGGGGTCATTAGAAGTATGGCCCTGTACGGGGCCCCTATATGGGCGGAGTCCCTCACCGCCGCCACCAAAGCCCTCCTCCGAAGGCCCCAGAGGGTCATGGCGGTGAGGATGGCCCGGGCCTACCGTACGGTGGGCTGGGCGGCGGCCGGAGCCCTCGCAGCCTCCCCTCCATGGGAGATTGAGGCGGTCGGGCTTGCCGAGGCCTACCGGGCCAAAATGGAGCGCAGGGAGCGGGGAGAGTCCCTCGCTCCCCAGGAGTTGGCCCGGGCCAGGGAGGTCCGGAGAGGGGAGGTGCTGGAGCGCTGGGCGGATGAGCTTGCGCAGGCCGAATACGGCCTGCGCACGATCGCAGCCATCCGCCCGGTGCTCCAGGAGTGGTGCGGGAGGGATCACGGGTCCCTCACCTTCCGCCTTGTGCAGGTGCTGTCCGGGCATGGCTGCTTCGGGCGGTACCTGCACAAGGTTGCCGGAAGGGAGGAGACGGCGTCGTGCCACGAGTGCGGCGCCGCCGAGGACACAGCCCAGCACACCTTGGAGGTGTGCAGCGCATGGGCTGAGCGGCGCCGCACCCTGGTGGCGACGATTGGCGGCGACCTCTCGCTCCCCAGCGTCGTACGCGCGATGCTGGAGAGCGAGACGTCCTGGGAGGCCGTCACCTCCTTCTGCGACGACGTCATGTCGCAGAAGGAGGAGAGGGAGCGGGAACGCGAGAATGATCCCCTCGCGAACCCGCTCCGGCGCAGACGGACGGGAAGGAGGCGGCGACAGTTCGCTGCCAACCTTCCCTAGTGGTGCTAGCCGGCGGGGGATGGGGATCCCCTGTCGGCAGTAATAGCCCACACGTCTAGGGGGGGGACCAAGTATTCCGGCCCCCCCTCTCTTGGCGCGGGAGCCCCGGCATAGGCTGGGGCGGCCAGCGGATGCTGTGGTGACTCTCAATTCTCCCATGGCATCCGCAAATGGCAAGAGAGGGAATACCGGTGGGTTTTTAGTGGGTATGCCTCCCCCCCTCCTTCCATTAGGGAAGGAGGTTACGGGGGAGGTGAGTCCCACATAACTTCCGCGTCGTCCCCACGGCGCGGTCGTATGCGTAACGCATTTTCCCACCGTCAAAAAAAAAAAAAAAAAAAAAAAAAAAAAAAAAGGTTAGGTTAGGTTAGGTTAGGTTAGGTTAGGTTAGGTTAGGTTGGGGTGCGAAGTCGGAAACCTCCTCGAGTGCCCGGGCGTTACCACTCCCTTCTATCCGAGGCGTAGGCCTCATGGGGTGGGGAAGGGTAACGCCTGGGACGGTGCACCCTGGGCAACAACGGTAAGATAATGTATTCGTACATTATCTTACCGGTGGCTAATATCCGACTGGGGGGGGATATGTATATATGTATTATATGGGCCATGTATCTATGATATGTATGTATTTTGAGAGGACGGGCGTAAGGTAGCTGACGGGAAGCTGCTCTGCAACCTTGAACTGAGTAAGTAGCCCCGCCGTGCTGGTCACACGGCCTGGGCTACCGAAAGGTTCTCCGCTCTGCAACAGGCCTCGATGCGACTTACGCCCTATATAGGGAGGGATAGCATAGGAGGGACAGGCGTTCGGTTGCCAATAGTGCACGCTCTGCAACCTTGGACCTAGTAAGTAGCCCCGCCGTACTCGCCACACGGCCTGGGCTACCGAAAACTTCACCGCTCTGCAACCTGCTGAGGCGCCAAACGCCTTATGGGGAGGGTTAGCTTTTGGGGTTTCTAAGGGATCAAAAGATGGAGGCGAGCCTAAGCCTAGTACCTGCTTTGTGGCCCGAGCAGGGAAAGGCGAGGGGGAGCCTGGTGGGCGGAAGCGACCGCGCCCTCGGTACCGCTCTGCTTTCAGAGCAGGACATGAGGGCGCGGAAGCTAACGTGAGGGCACGTAACCCCGGCTATCCGGGAACGTGGGCATCTGCGGAAGCCACGAGGAGTAAACCTCTTTAAACAATCCTTCACCAGCGGGGGAGGCCGGGGAGTGCCGAGCCCGCATTGCACGGTGTCGACAGAGGAGCCCCATCCCGGGGCGGCCAGTGTGCGTTGCGGTGACACATTTTGCTCCCGTGGCGTTCACAATGGCAAACGAGGGAATCCGTGTGGTTTTTAGTGGGTAGGCCCCCCTTGGGGAGAGCCCCACATACCTCCGTTTCCCCGAACGGAGACGATGCATAAGGTGCATTTTCCACACCAAAAAAAAAAAAAAAAAAAAAAAAAAAAGGTTAGGTTAGGTTAGGTTAGGTTAGGTTAGGTTAGGTTAGGTTAGGTTAAGGCAAAAAATCTTCCTTACAAGGCAAAAAATCTTCCTTACAAGGCAAAAAATCTTCCTTACAAGGCAAAAAATCTTCCTTACAAGGCAAAAAATCTTCCTTACAAGGCAAAAAATCTTCCTTACAAGGCAAAAAATCTTCCTTACAAGGCAAAAAATCTTCCTTACAAGGCAAAAAATCTTCCTTACAAGGCAAAAAATCTTCCTTACAAGGCAAAAAATCTTCCTTACAAGGCAAAAAATCTTCCTTACAAGGCAAAAAATCTTCCTTACAAGGCAAAAAATCTTCCTTACTAAGGCAAAAAATCTTCCTTACTAAGGCAAAAAATCTTCCTTACTAAGGCAAAAAATCTTCCTTACTTGTGGGTTAATTGACGGATTTGAGCGAATTTTTGAGTATAGGCGTAAACTGACCTCGGCTAACGTTTCCCTGACTTGATTCTTCTCTCACCTGTTGACTTGGCTTAATATTTCGGATTTCGATTTTTCATTTTGTTTGGATTTTACGTAAAATTGGTAAAAAGTCGTAACTTTGCGCGATCACAGCAGCCATACCCGTTGAGCTACCCCTACCAAATTTTGGTTGTGGGTAGAATTCGGGTGGTTCTAGTGCGCTGCATCGTTAGAATTGTTGCCAATTAAGCGGTTTTCTTAATATTGCTGTTCGAAATTTTCAGGCGCCTGATAGAATATTTTATTCGGCGCCTAAAATTTTTTAACGAGCAACGGACATTTTTAGTTATAACTCGGAAACGGTTACAGCTAAAAATCTTTGGTTTGTAGTATAAAATAGGACATTTAATTCGCCCTATTTTTGGCTTGACTTTCAAAAATCTACCTCCCATAGTTTAGGAGATACGATTTTTCCAAAAAATTCGGGTGATTACACAGGACGTCAACATTGTTTTGATCTCATATTTTCGTCCTACTTTTTTGAAACCTATCACCGGCAGTGGAAACTTTACCTCTCGGCCTAAAAATCTGTTTTTGGTGTCCAAAGATAGAGCTCGTCGAGCTCCTTCTTTTGACACCAACAACGGGTAGGTGGCACTTTCCATTGCTCGGCAAATAATTTTTAAGAGGATCCCCATACAAATTTATGGTAACTTTGTTAAAATTGGAGGTTTTTCGGCCCTATAAACCTTATCCCTAGAGCTAAAAATCTGCTCTAAGTTTTAAAAATAGAGCTCAATGAGTGCTAAATAGTGGCACTTAAAGCGGGACCTAATCGCCAAAGGGCGATTTTTAAAGGGTGAAAAACCTTTAAATATGGGTGATCGCAGCCCAAATGTGGACCCAAAGGGGGAGGCCATGGAAATGGTCTCCAAACCCAACAAGAGGGCCATTGAAGAGGAGGAAAACATAGGGGAGGGCAAGCCCTGCCCTAAAATAAGTTCCGCAGCAAGAGGGCGTGCTGCTGCTGCGGTAGGGGCATATGCCGGCTTGGCTGCTGCCAAAGCAAAACTGGCCTCGGCGGACGACGATTATTTTGCACCTGAAGCGGAGAAAAACAAGGCTTACCGTTTGGAGTTTCCTCTCCTGCGCCCTGTTACTCGCTCCCGCTCTCAGGGAAGTCAGAGAGAGCCCAAAGATCGGCGTTCACCTACTAAAGATAGGAGCCCCATTAGAACGGCAATCGCCTCCGACGGTAACGCGGTAACGGTAGTGGACGTCTCGGACGACGAGGGCGAGGTGGACAGTCCGAACTACCAACCGGACCGGTCTGCCGATAACAGGCCGGTAACTGCCAGCGCGGCGACTCCGGCCGCATGTGACGGGCAGCTGACGGCCGACGAGGTCGGAGTAGTGGAGAGCGCGCGGAAAGCGGCCCGTGTGGTCCTGGCTGAGGCTGCCAAGTCCAGCAACCTCAATGGGGTGGTCAAGGGGAAAATCAACTCCTCTTGCCGCGAGATCCTTGAAGCCATGGACTTCATAGAAAACCGTCGAGAGAGCGACGAAATCCGCAGGCTCAAGGCCGACAACAAGCGGATGCGGGAGCAACTCGCTCTCTTGACGGTTGAGACGAAGGCGCTGCGCACGGCCTTCGCAGAGCGAGCCCCCGAGGCCCCCCGGCGAATCACGCAGCAGGGTCTCCCTGAGGGCCTGCAGGAGTGCCTGGAGCTCCACAGCCGGGAGCTCTTTAAGAGCCTGGGCAATATGCTCAACGTTAGACTGGAGGCCCTGGAAAAGCGCCTCCCCCCGGAGCCTATCATGCGGCCACCGCTGGCTGCTGACAAGGCAACCAGGCCTCTGGCGGCCGCCCCTCAGCAAGGGCGCAATAAAGGGAGGGCTGGCAAACGTTCCACCAGCCAGCCCGAGCTTGCACAAGAGCGAGCTAAAACAGAGAGGGAAGAGCGGACAGAGCGGCCACAAAGGCAGCCGCAGGCACCGCCGAGGGCGCAGGCTGGTGACAGGCCTAAAGGCAAGCAAGAGGAGCCCAAGTCACAACCAGCGGTGCTTACTGAGTCGTGGACGGAGGTGGTCAGGAGGGGGGCAAAGGGCAGGAAACCCGTCCAACCGCAACCCCAAGCCGCCAAGCCAAAAAAGGCTTCCCCGGCCAAAGCGCTAGCGACCCCCAAGAGTTCAGCGGTCGTGGTGACCCTGAAGCCGGAGGCCAACGTGTCCTACTTGGCCGCATTGCAGAAGGTCACCACATCGCTCAAACTGGCGGACGTGGGGATCGAGAGCGTGAGGGTCCGGAAGTCGGCCACCGGGGCCCGACTTATTGAGGTTCCGGGGGCCAGCAGCGGCCGGCTCGCTGACGACCTGGCCCATAAAATTGAGGGCCTGATAGGGGATGTGGCCACTGTCCATCGGCCAGTTAAGACGGCGGATCTCCGGGTTACCGGCTTTGACGAGTCGGTAACGCCGGAGGACGTCAGGACGGCAGTGGTCCTCAAGGGTGGCTGCGCTGTTGAGCAGGTAAAAGTGAGCCCAATAAGGCTGCTTAACAACGGCACAGGGACAGCGCTGGTGCGATGCCCGGTGACTGCCGCCAATGCCCTCATTAAGGCGGGCAGATTACTGATTGGTTGGTCGGCCGCACAGGTCAAGGCACTGGAGCCCCAACCTATGCGGTGCTACCGGTGCCTGGGGACAGGGCACACCAGGGCACTGTGTCCTTCTCCGGTGGACAGGGGGGACCAGTGCTTCCGCTGCTCCAGGCTGGGGCACAAAGCCGTCGAATGCGAGGCGGACCCCTTCTGCGGTGTGTGCCACGCCGCAAAGCGCCCAGCGGGGCACGTGATGGGGGGGAGGGCGTGCACGCCCCCCCAGACAAAGGGCCGTAACGACCCACAGAGGGCACCTGTGAGTCAGGCGACCGCCCAAGGGCAACCAGAGGGACGAAATATGGATCTCTAAATGTCAGCACACCGACATTTAGAGATCCTACAGTGCAACCTCAACCACTCCGCCCGCGCCCAAGACCTGCTTATGCAGGTCATGGCGGAGTGGGGGTTGGCCCTTGCCGTGGTCGCCGAGCCGTACCTCGTCCCCCCCCAGCTAAACTGGGCCGGGGCGACAGACGGCGGGGTTGCGGTCGTTGTGTCGGCTGCGGGGGACTTTCCTCCCCTCACGAAGTCGGAGGACGGCCCAGGATATGTGGCCGTCAAATGGGGGAGAACCGTGATCATAGCGGTTTACTTCTCCCCCAACCGGCCGCTCTCCGACTTCGAGAGCTATTTAGAGGGGTTGGGAAGAGTCGCCGGGAGGTGTGCCCCGGCGCAAATAATGGTGATGGGGGACCTCAACGCAAAGAGCGCGGCGTGGGGCTCCCCAATCACCGACCCCAAAGGAGCAGCACTCCGGGACTGGGCCACAGCCACTGGCCTCCAAGTGGTGAACCAAGGTGTCGCCAACACGTGCGTGCGCAGGCAGGGGGGCTCCATCGTGGACGTTACGTTTGCGACCCCTGCCCTAGCCGCACGTGTCACGGATTGGAGGGTCCTGGAGGAGGTGGAAACCCTCTCGGACCACCTCTACATCCGGATGGGGGTGTCCACCTCACCACCTGTGTCGCAGCCTCCCAGGCGGAGAGGTGCCGGCCTGAGATTCCCGCGGTGGGCCATCACCCACTTCGACCCGGCTGCGGCGGAAGAAGCCGCCATCATCGAAGCGTGGTGCGACCCTCCACCGGCAACAGCGGGAGCCGAAGTAAAGGCGGCACGATTCCGCGAGTCGTTGACTGCGGTGTGCGACGCGGCTATGCCCCGGGTGAGGAAGTTTCCTGCGAGGCAGAGCGTGTACTGGTGGTCGGAGGAGATTGCGGCTCTCCGGCTCACCAGCAACAGTGCACGCCGTGCTTACACGCGTTGCAGGCGTAGGCGGTCGCACACCGCAGAAGAGGAGGAGCTCGCTCATAGAGCCCTAAAGGAGGCCAAAGAGGCCCTCCAACTGGCCATCGTCAGGGCAAAGGATGCGGCACACGAGGAGTTCCTGGCGACCCTCAACAGGGATCCATGGGGGAGACCATATAAAATGGTCAGAAATAAAATCAAGCGCGCCCCCCCCATGGATTCCATGGAGCCGGAACTCCTAGACAGAGTGGTGGAGGCCCTATTCCCGCCGGCGCCAGTTTTTGCTCCCCCGAGGATGTCGGCCCCCTCGGAGGACCAAAATGAGCCCAATGACCTTGTCCCCGGCATAACCGAGGACGAGATGGTGGCCATGGTGGACCGCATACGGCGCAACAAGAAGGCCCCGGGCCCGGATGGCGTCCCGGCAAGGGTGATCCCGCTAGCCCTGGAGCACCTGGGGGAGCGTCTCAAGGACCTCCTCGATGAGTGCCTTGAGACAGGATGCTTCCCCAGGGTGTGGAAGGAGGGACGCCTTTGCCTGTTGCGCAAGGAGGGCCGCCCGGCAGACTCCCCTTCTGGCCACCGGCCTTTGGTGTTGCTGGATGTTTCCGGGAAGATGTTTGAGAGGGTGATATCTTCCCGGATCATCCGGCACCTACACGACGTGGGCCCCAATATATCGGAGCGTCAGTTTGGGTTCCGGGCCGGAAGGGGCACCCTAGACGCGATCCAGGCCCTCAAGGACTTCAATGACCTTGCGGCCGGCAGAGGGGAGGGTGTAGTAGCGGTGTCCCTGGACATAGCGAACGCGTTCGGCACTCTCCCCTACACCGTCATCAAGGAGGCTCTGCGGTATCACCAGATACCGCAGTATCTGCAGAGGATCGTAGGGCACTACCTTGAGGAAAGGGTAGTGCTCTACGATCGCGAGGGGCAGCACATGGCCAGGCCCATGTGTTGCGGGGTGCCGCAGGGGTCAGTGTTGGGGCCCCTCTTGTGGAACCTCGGCTTCGACTGGGCCATAAGAGGGGTTCAGCTCCCCCGCATGGCCACCATCTGCTATGCCGACGACACGCTGGTGGTTGTGCGGGGAAGCGAACTGCGGGAGGCCCTTCGCAGGGCAGAGGTTGCGGCCGAATTGGTGGTCGACCGCATCCGCATGCTGGGGCTGGAGGTGGCGGTATCGAAGACGGAGGCGATGGTCTTCGGAGGGCGTGGCTGGCGAGTGCCGACAAGTACCGCAATTTCAATTGGGGGGGAATCTGTCCGGGTCAAGGCCAATATTAAGTATCTTGGCCTTGTCCTGGACAGAAAGTGGGATTTCGGGGAGCATTTCACCCGACTTGCTCCCCGGCTGGCGGGTGCCGCGTCGGCGCTCGGCAAACTATTGCCCAGCGTAGGGGGCCCCAGAGGCGCTGTGCGGCGCCTTTTTGCCGGCGTCGTGCGGAGCATGGCGCTCTATGGCGCACCGATATGGGCGAGCCGGCTGACGGAGCGCAACAAAGCCCTGCTCCGTCGGCCGCAGAGGGTATGCGCCCTAAGATTGATCAGGGCCTACGTCACCGTGGCGCACATGGCGGCCTGCGCCCTCGCCGGGACACCGCCTTGGGACATAGACGCCCAGACGGTGTCCGAAACGTACTGGACCCGAAGGGAGGCCCAGCTAAGAGGGGACACGCCGGCTCCCCGAGAGCTAGCCTATGCTCGCCGGATGGTGGAGCGTCGCATGAGGGATCGCTGGAAGAGCGACCTGGAGGACAGCCGCTATGGAACGCGCACCATAGCCGCACTCCTCCCGTCGCTCGACCAGTGGATCGAGAGGGCGTTCGGCGCCCTTACGTTTCGGATGGTGCAGGTAATGACCGGACATGGTTGTTTCGGTCATTATCTGCACCGCATCGGAAGGGAGTCCTCTGCGACGTGCCACCATTGTGGCGACGACGACGACACCGCCCAGCACACACTGGAGGTGTGCAGTGGCTGGGACCCGGAGCGCCAAGCGCTCGTGGCGGCAATAGGCAGGAGCGATCTCTCGCTCTCCAGCGTCGTTTCGGCCATGCTGGAGAGCGAGGAGGCCTGGCAGGCGGTCGCCTCCTTTTGCGAGATGGTAATCTCGCAAAAGGAGGCCGCGGAGCGGGAGCGCGAGGACGATGCCCTCGCGCCCCAGTTCCGGCGCAGACGGAGGGGGGTAAGGCGGAGGCGTTTTGCCGCCCGTCATATCCCCCAGTAGGACCAGCGGGCGAGGGACGGGGACCCCTTGCCCGCATTGCACGGTCCTACATGTCTGGGGGAGGGGTTGAAACGCTGCAACTCCTCCCTCCTTTGGCGCGGGTAGCCCTGGCGTAAGCTAGGGCGGCCGGGAGGCGTCGTTTTGGTGAAATCCTAGGGATCCCACGACGCCTACCAACCTCGGCAAGAGGGTCAGCGTCGGAGTGGTTTTAGTGGGTATGCTCTCCTGTCCCCTTCTCATTAGGAGAAGAGGACCGGAGAGAGAGCCCCACATAACCTAAACCGGGTCTCCCCGGGCCCGGGGGTACACGTAATGTGTTTCCACTCCGTGAACAAAAAAAAAAAAAAAAAAAAAAAAAAAAAAAGGTTAGGTTAGGTTAGGTTAGGTTAGGTTAGGTTAGGTTAGGTTAGGTTAGGTTAGGTTGGGGTGCGATGTCGGAAACCTCCTCGAGTGCCCGGGCGTTACCACTCCCTTCTATCCGAGGCGTAGGCCTCATGGGGTGGGGAAGGGTAACGCCTGGGACGGTGCACCCTGGGCAACAACGGTAAGATAATGTATTCGTACATCATCTTACCGGTGGCTAATATCCGACTGGGGGGGATATGTATATATGTATTATATGGGCCATGTATCTATGATATGTATGTATTTTGAGAGGACGGGCGTAAGGTAGCTGACGGGAAGCTGCTCTGCAACCTTGAACTGAGTAAGTAGCCCCGCCGTGCTGGTCACACGGCCTGGGCTACCGAAAGGTTCTCCGCTCTGCAACAGGCCTCGATGCGACTTACGCCCTATATAGGGAGGGATAGCATAGGAGGGACAGGCGTTCGGTTGCCAATAGTGCACGCTCTGCAACCTTGGACCTAGTAAGTAGCCCCGCCGTACTCGCCACACGGCCTGGGCTACCGAAAACTCCACCGCTCTGCAACCTGCTGAGGCGCCAAACGCCTTATGGGGAGGGTTAGCTTTTGGGGTTTTTTAGAGGGATCGAGTGATGGAGGTGAGCCTAAGCCTAGTACCTGCTCTGTGGCCCGAGCAGGGAAAGGTGAGGGGGAGCCTCAGGGCGGAAGCAACCGTGCCCTCGGTACCACTCTGCTTTCAGAGTAGGACATGAGGGCGCGGGAGCTAACGTGAGGGCACGTAAACCCGGCTTGCCCGGGAACGTGGGCGTCTGCGGAAGCCACGAGGAGTAAACCTCTTTAAACAATCCTTCACCAGCGGGGGAGGCCGGGGAGTGCCGAGCCCGCATTGCACGGTGTCGACAGAGGAGCCCCATCCCGGGGCGGCCAGTGGGCGTTGCGGTGACACATTTTGCTCCCGTGGCGTTCACAATGGCAAACGAGGGAATCCGTGTGGTTTTTAGTGGGTAGGCCCCCCTTGGGGAGAGCCCCACATACCTCCGTTTCCCCGAACGGTGACGATGCATAAGGTGCATTTTCCACACCAAAAAAAAAAAAAAAAAAAAAAAAAAAGGTTAGGTTAGGTTAGGTTAGGTTAGGTTAGGTTAGGTTAGGTTAGGTTAGGTTTTTTTTTTTTTTTTTTTTTTTTTTTTTTTTTTTTTTTTTTTTTTTTTTTTTTTTTTTTTTTTATCTAGCTACCCCCACATGAAATGCAGGGCCTATATTCGCAACATCTCTCATTCCAGTTCCATCAGATATTCTTCTCGTACTTTTATTCTGCATACGTTATCTTTCTTCTATACCATCCTCATATATTCCTTGGGCTCCCGACCCTTCAAACTACACTAGCTGACTTATTATCTATCTTTATTATTATAAATTCTTCTCTCATTCCGGCCTCTATTACCATTCTCGTCAATCATTTAAGCAGTCCACATATACACCGATCCTCTTGCACTCTTCCTTAAAACTAACAGGGGGGAATAAGTTCCAGGGTACAATTTTTATTTCAAATAACAGATATACAAATGTGTCCCACAATAGTTCCTTACTCTACAACATATAATCTTAATACTTAATTACAGAAAAAAAAAAAAAAACTTGTTAACAATAATACAAGCACAGGATACCTACAAAAATCTTATTTTCTAAACATAATTACATTATCCTACAATCATTACATTTGCTTAAACTATTACATTATACAACCATTTTATGTATGCTAATTTTAAATATAATACATTATATCATATTAGCATACTATACTTTCCTCGTTTTATTCTTAACAATAACCTTATTAGCTATGTCTAAACAATATACAATAAACTTGCTCCTAAATTTGCCACTTATTGCATCTCTTAGACTTCCCTTTGTAAGTTTGATACCCAATTCATTTTCTACATTAAACCTTTCCAAACTATATATGGGACAATCCAAGATCAAATGTATTATGGTCTCTGGTACACCCGGCTCACAAGAGCACGATGGGTCCTCCTTGCACTTAAACCGGTTTAAGTACTCAGAGAACCCACCGTGCCCGGTCAACACCTGGGTCAGAGCACCACGAGGAACTATCTTTCTGACCAACCTATATGCCTCCACCGCATCCGGGAAAAAGACTTTAGTGGTTGACGCGGTTTTTCCAGCTTTATACCTCTGGTTCCATACGTCAAGCGTATCCCTGCGAAGGATACGCTTGACGTATGACACCGGGCAAAAATCGTAATTCGGTCTCCTCTTGGAGCCCTCAGCGGCCTCTTTAGCTAACCGGTCGGCCCTCTCGTTGCCTTCCAAACCCGCATGGGCCTTTATCCAGAACAAGGAAATATCCCTGCCCTGGAGGGAGATGGATTTAATATTCTCCCTAGCCATTATGGCCAGCGGGTGGAGGCAACGATAGTTCGAAATGGTTTGTAGAGCCGCCCTAGAGTCGCTGAAAACCCCAAAAGAAGACCCCCCGCTATTACGAGCGATATTAGTGGCTTCACAAAGCGCCAGAAGCTCGGCCTGGTATACGGTACAATAGACCGAGAGAGCAAGCTTGACGGCCTTGGTCTCGGCACCGCCTTGCCAAAGCGACAATGCGGCACCAACCCTGCCGCCAATCTTGCTCCCATCGGTATAAATCCGAGTGTCAAAACCACCATTCCTATCGAGAGCCTCCTGGTCGCTTAAGATACCAAACTCAATAGAAAATCGCTCGGCTGGATGTGGCGCCTCCAATGCAGATCCCATCCGCTCTACCTCCCTGTCACCCAGCTGCGGCAGATTTACCCCCCTCTTGGCCTCATACAATGAGGCTACCTCACGAACTCGGAGGTCAAGCGGGAGCATCCCCGCCAACAGCATTGCCGCGTCCAGGGAGACAGTGCGGTAGGCACCGCACTGTTTCTGCGCGATACCACGCTGCAGCACCTCAAATTTCTTTCTTGTCATTAGTTTTTCCGCAGCCGGTGCCCATACGCTTGCTGCGTACAAGATCACCGGCTCAATGACCGCCACATAGATGGTTTTAACCACAGCAGGGTGAAGCCCCCAGCTCACCTTTGCCGCCCTTGCCAGCTGTTTATAAATCCCCGTCGCCTTACGACAGACATTGCTCACATGGGTATTAAACGTAAGCTTTCTGTCAATTGTTACACCTAGAAGCTTAATCTCATCCGCAAAACAGACCTCGATCCCTCCCATGATTAAGCGAGGGGTGTCATATTTAAGCTTATTCGTGATAATCATCGCGCTAGTTTTGTGTGGGGCAAACCTAAGTTTGTTTTTGACACCCCAGGCCCAAACATGTTCGAGAGCGAGGTTCGCCCGCCCCTCTATATCTTGAGATGTACTTCCGTCAAATGCCATCACTACATCGTCCGCGAAAGCCTGGCAGTAGTTCCCTCCGTCCTCTAGATCTTTAAGTAGAGGGTCCAAAAGGAGATTCCATAGGATCGGGCCTCCTATGGAACCCTGCACACAACCCTTCCCCGTAGACCTAATATGCTCCTCACCAGCATATCTGACTACCACCTCGCGATCTTTAAGATAACTGTCGATGACCCTCCTCAAGTTCAGCGGACAGTTCTCCTCCGCCAGTCGAACTCTTATAGCTGGCCACCATGCACTATCGAAGGCTCCCTCTATATCCAAAGAAATTATAGTTACCATCTTCTTCTCATCTAGTTTTTTGCGGATATACTGCATAAGGTTATAGAGGGAGTCTTCGGTGCTACGCTGCGGCATGAATCCGTACTGGCGGAGGCTCATCCTCGGTAATAAATGATACTTGAGGCGAGTCACCAACAGCTTCTCATATGTTTTGCCCAAGATCGACAAGAGGCCTATAGGTCTATGGGACTTCGGGACGGTGTAATCACCCCTGCCAGGCTTACGCAGCACTATGACAACTGCTCTCTTCCAGGCGACAGGGAAATAGCCACACTCAAGACACTTATTAAAAAGAAGCAAAAGGAGCTCCGGGTGGGCCTTCACGACGCGAAGACATATGTCAGCGGTAAACCCGTCTTCCCCGGGGGCCTTTTTCGGGTTAAAAGACTCGCTTGCCGTCATGAGTTCCTCCATGGTGAACGGCGAGTCACAAGCACCAACTTGCTCCCCGGCGTTCACCATTTCGGCTCTCAGTCGGGTGTCACGATGGTGGCTGTTTTCACCGTCTTCAACGTCCTCCGGGTAAAAGGTTTCCGCTAGCAATCTGACGGATCCCTTCGAGTCCAGGGTCTCTCCATCCTTTACCAGCGGAAGGTCCTCATTCCTCCGCGTCGTCCTACCTATTACCCTATAAATCCCATCCCAGATGCTCTCCCTGTCCTGCCTACCACAAAACTCCCTCCAGCTGTCAATTTGAGCTTTGGCTGCCGCTGACTCGTACTTTTCTTTCTGTTCTAGGTACTCCTGCACCACTTTGGACCTCCGGATTTGAGCTGCCCATTTAATCCTGCGCTTCCTCCGAGTGACCTCTCTCTTCATCTCAGCGAGTTCCTCGGACCACCACGGCACGGTAAGTGTTTCACTTGATTTTTTGCTAGGCATTGTGTGTGTGCATGCTGTGTCTATTGTATGTATGAGTTTCTGTGTAGTTGCTTCTAACTGTGTTGTGTTATGTATGTTTTCTATGTCTTTGACGGTAATTTTGTTTGCAATGAGTAATTGGTTGAGTTTCTCAGTAAACTCAACCCAATTAGCTTTCTTTGTATTGTATTTCCTAGTTGTTCTGTGTATACATGTGCCTTTGGATTTTTGTAATTTGACGTGAAACACTATACCATTGTGGTCCGAGCACGTGAGATTCTCCTCCACTCTCCAGTTATCAACGAAGCTCAAGATGTTCAATGAGCAGGCCGTAACGTCAACAAAGCTTTGGTACCTCTTTCCCCCTCTAACAGTATCAAAAGTAGGCACGTCTCCTTGATTTAGCACAGCCAGACCCAGCTCATCAATACAACCGGCGAGCTCTTCCCCCCTATGATCGGTAACCGGACTCCCCCACCACATGCTCTTCGCGTTCATGTCACCTCCGACAATCCACCCCGACGCACCGACTTGCTGGCTTATGTGGGCCAAACGATCCAGGTCCGCACCAATGGGGTGATCACGCTGGGGGCATTCAAGATAAACAGAGGTTAGAGTGATTTTCCAGGCACCAGTCTGGATCCTTACCACCACGATGTTGTTGGTAGTAAGTTTGGGGAACTGTACAACATCTAAATCTTGATCAAACACCGCTATTGCAGCTTTGACAGTTCCCCCGCCCACACTAGTGCTCTGGAAAATCCTCACCCCTCTGCGACCCCTCATTTCCCCAATCGACCCCACGTACGGCTCCTGGATTAGAGCAACTGCTATATTTCGTTTCACCGCCTCGACCATCAACTCATCAGTCGCCAGTTTGGATCGCCGAAGGTTAGCTTGGGCCATCTTATATACCTTGTTTACCACCTGGCTGCCCTTAGCAGTAAGCCACGGTTGCCCTAGCTATCTCATCCCATCTCTTCCTAGTAGGGCAATCGTGGCTAAACGCATTGTGCTCCGCATGTTCCAATCCACCCTTTGCGCAATTCCTGCAGCACGGTGGTACATTCGCCAGAAAATCAGTACACCCGCCCCTCAGGTGTGGGCCACCGCAATGACTGCACAGGTCAACCGACTCCGTGCAGTACTTCTTGCCGTGACCAAAACCCAGACAGCGGGTGCACTGCATCAACGGGGTCTGGTCCTCGACCCGAACACGCTGCAGGTCTATATGAGCATAACCCCTGTCAAGCATTCTACGCCAGACCGTAGGCGAAACGCTCATCACGACATGGACGGTGTGGGGGTTCCTTGTTCTCCTCCTATATCTAACTTTTACTCTATCGTTCTCAGCGTCGAGATCGTGGAAAACACCCCGATTTTGGTTCCTCAGGGCCTTCTCTATGTCCTCATCAGAGTTGACCGCGAGCACACTCCTGAGGACCAACAACGGGTCCTTGTTGACCACCTCCTCGACGCTAAGATCAGCTCCATTCGCCTTCAGCCGCTCCTTTATCCTATCCCTATCCTCTTTCGTCCTCAATCCGATAATAACCTTTCTATCCTTTGCCTTTCTCACCCTTTCCACCTTGATCCATCCCTCCTTTGCATCCACTGCCTCTCTAATCTTGTTAAGGACCACCTCTCCAGTCTCCGTCTCGATTTTCGAGGACACGCACACCGAGTGCAAAGTCCCACGCCCCCGAGACGGTTCCCCAGAGTGGCCCGCCGCTGCCTCAGCATAGGTTTTCTCAGCAAGCTTTTCTAGGGTGAATTCAAGGGTTTCTTTCAACTCATCCATCTTTCTACTGTTAACCACAATCAACCTCTGGTGCTCTTCCAACTTCTTTGAGAGTTCATGGTCAACAGGATGAGATGTCTCCCCAACAAAAGAATTCCCCTGCTCTACCTGCCTTTGACCAACCTGCTCTGCTTTAAGCTTTGGCTTTGGCTTAGCAATTACCTTACCCCCGTCAGCACTCTTAACCAGCTGGTACAGTCTATCCAGGGCGATAGTCACCTCAGCCTTGATGGTCGACTTAATATTCCTAGCTGCTTCAAGGTGAAATTTCCCCTTATGGAGAACCCTCCTCGCCTCAGCCAACCTCTCCGAGACTGGATCCGCACCAGGGCTCGAAGTTTTAGGAGCGGCCGATGGTTTGCCGCTCTGCAAGGTAGATGTTCTCGGCCTCGAGGGACCCGCCCCAGCGACATCGCCCGACAAAGTCTGGGTAGTGTTAAGCAGTCCAGCCTCCCACCCCCCAAGATCCTGCCTGGCCATAACTTCCGGGCTCGTTCTATTAAGGAGAGACCTTTCCCCTGCAGCCTTCCCAACAGGGGTCCTGATCCCGAACATGATGGAGGAATTCGAGTGTGCGCTAGAAAAGGTAGATACAACTGACACCGGTCAGTTTGTAGAAGTTATAAAAGGTATCAATCGTATCCCCAAGAAATCAATTAACAAAATAAATGAAATGAAAAAGGGTAATAATTTGAGTCCCAGACTCTGTCACTAAGTTAGTGGGCAGTTGTAAAGGGACCGCCCGTCAAATAAAACCACAATAGGGAGAAATCAAAAAATTTTGTCAACTTGACTCTATCAAGAGTCAGTCCAAAAAACACACAACAGTCAGGAAAAAACAACAATAAAATTACCAGAAAATAAAAGTCAAAAGGTAATTTTTTATAATTCTAACTCTATATAGAGCGGGTATTCTAAACACAATATACTTGCGCTATACAGCACAGGTCTTAAAAATACTTAAAATTAACAAAAATGTAAAAATAAAAATTTTTACGTCTTAAACCTAATTCGGCTCTATGTAGAGCAACGTGACTCCACCCAAGGGATAGCTCTCCCCGAGCGCTCCTAGGGGACACCAAGCACGTCCCGCTAGCCCCAAGGGTTCCAGAGATATGACCGGTCACAGCTTCCGGTACCAAAAACAAAATGGCCGCCGAAAACCGAAACCAGGACGTATCTCGGGAACCAGTGGTCCGATCGGAACGCGGTTTCCTTCCCCTAAGAGAGCTCTTCGAGACGCTCCGTTGGAGACCTGTTTCAGGAAGATCGGAGTCCTGAAAATTTTTCAGGAACAAAGTGTCCAGATCCTTCCTGAAAAAAGTCTCGTCGGGTAGAGTTCCGACCGGGCTCCCTAACAAAGAAAACCGCAGAGCTCTAGGACTCACCGTTCCGGAGATATCGGAGGAGGAAAAACCCCAAGATGGCGGCCAGAACTGTCAAACACAGTTTTTGACCGCCAATAACTCCGCTCCCGGTGGTCGTAGAACCGTGGAATTTTCTATGTCCGGCTTCGCTCTAACTCCTCTAGCCGCCGGAACCAATTCCGGGAGACAAATTTTTCAGGGCCTGAAATGGCCTGAAAAGTAGAGGGGCGGGTAGTCAACAAGCCCCCGGATCTACTGGAGAAAACCGCAGATCGCTACGGCTCCTAGTTCCTTAGCTATGACGGCTGTAAGAAAAAGAAGATGGCCGCCGAGCTGTCAAACTCCAACTTTAGGAGTTGATAACTTCGGAACCAGGCGTCGCAGAGCTACCGGGCTTTCTCCAGGAGTACTCCCTTGACCTCCTCTTGCTCCCTAAATTGTTTTCAGCACAAAAAATCTTTATGCGCCAGAATTAAAAAATTTTGATGGGAGCGTGTAGGGGCCAAAAAATAGAAGCTATGAAAAGTTTTCCCAAATTTCTACGGCCAGGGGTTCGGGAGATAACTAAGAAATAAAAACTGGTACCTAAAAACAAAATGGCCGAAAAAGTCTAATTTCTTTAAAATAAGAGATAACCAACCCGCGCTGGTGCTTCAGTCGATGGAAACCACCTTCCTAAGCACCGTCACGGTGTCAAAAAATACAAAATAATAATAATTTAGAATTTATAAGATAATTTAGAAAAAATTTAATAAATCCCAAACTACTGGCCACAAAAATATGAAAAAATACACAAAAAATACACAGAAATAAGGCGCACAAGACACAATAGAATGCAATATAAAAATAATTAAAAATAGAGAAAATTTTTCAGAAAAACGAAAAATTCGGTTTTCCGAAAAAACTCTAAGTATAGAGCCGAATTAAAAATCTTAAAAACATACAGCTACGTAAAGCCACTTAGCCCGCACAAAATACAGGTGTCAAAACCCACGCGACTCTACGCGTTTCGGCACAATTAAGGGTCAAAGTTCAAAGACTAAATAAATTATAGTTCGAAAACCAAAAGAGATAAAAATCTGCAACTTGCGGTTCCAGGCTGGTGTTACTGCTACGCTCGTTCCCTGCAAGTTGCGCTGCTCTGCCACGGCCGGAAGTCCGAGCACGCCGACACGTGGTTTTTAGTTTTCTTCAATTTCCGCCGGATTTCCTCAGCGGAAAAATCCGCGAGTTAGCTCGGCGGAAAGGGGGCGCTGAGGCGCACACGGCGATGCGCCGCAACCAATAGGTCACAGCGACTAATCGCGCGCCGCACGCAGTTAAAGTTGAAAATTTCACACTTAACCTCTAAAAGTGAGGTTATTCAACACAAACTTTTCCAGTTTTCACTGGAGACACTTGGAAACACTTCGCCCACATGCGCGGCGGTGAGACGAACACAATGGTGTATCGCACTTGTCGCTACGGCTTAAATAGCCACTTTTATGAATTTTTAAGCGCGGAAACAGGTAATTTCGTGGCGTTCAGGGGCGCGGGTGGAACGCAACTGGTTAGGTTAGGTTAGGTTAGGTTAGGTTAGGTTAGGTTAGGTTAGGTTAGGTTAGGTTAGGTTAGGTTAGGTTAGGTTAGGTTAGGTTAGGTTAGGTTAGGTTGGGGTGCGATGTCGGAAACCTCCTCGAGTGCCCGGGCGTTACCACTCCCTTCTATCCGAGGCGTAGGCCTCATGGGGTGGGGAAGGGTAACGCCTGGGACGGTGCACCCTGGGCAACAACGGTAAGCTAATGTATTCGTACATTATCTTACCGGTGGCTAATATCCGACTGGGGCGGGGGGGGGGGGAGTCAGCAATCTCCACATGTGCCTGGGTCGATAGGGGACGACTTGGGCTGCACGACCGTTACGGTTCTCCCCTGTTAACCCCGGTGGTTAAGGGGGAGAAGGGTAGCGGCTGGGCCCATGGCCTGTGGGAGTTGACTGACTGACGGGGGGGATATGTATATATGTATTATATGGGCCACGTATTTATGATGTTTATATATTTCGTGAGGACGGGCGTAAGGTAGCTGACGGGAAGCTGCTCTGCATCCCTGCACTGAGTAAGTAGCCCCGCCGTGCTGGTCACACGGCCTGGGCTATGCGAAAGGTGTCAGGGCTCTGCAACAGGCCTGGATGTGACTTACGCCCTATATGGGGAGGACAAGCATAGGAGGGACAGGCGTGCGGTTGCTAAAGGGTATACTGTAACCTTGTTCTGAGTACCTAGCCCCGCCGCGGGCACGGCCTGGGCTACCGAAAGGTTCAAGGACTGGCAGGTTCCTGGAGGCGCCAAACGCCTAATGGGAGGGATAGTTTTGGGGTAAAAGTGAGACGGAATGAAGGAGGGAACCTGATCCTAGTACCTGCTCTGTGGCCCGAGCAGGGAAAGGTGAGGGGGAGCCTCAGGACGGAAGCAACCGTGTCCTCGGTACCACTCTGCATTCAGAGCGGGACATGAGAGCGCGGAAGCTAACGTGAGGGCACGTAACCCCGGTTTGCCGGGAGCGTGGGCATCTGCGGAAGCCACGAGGAGTAAACCTCTTTAAACAATCCTTCACCAGCGGGGGAGGCCGGGGAGTGCCGAGCCCGCATTGCACGGTGTCGACAGAGGAGCCCCATCCCGGGGCGGCCAGTGGGCGTTGCGGTGACACATTTTGCTCCCGTGGCGTTCACAATGGCAAACGAGGGAATCCGTGTGGTTTTTAGTGGGTAGGCCCGTAGGGGAGAGCCCCACATACCTCCGTTTCCCCGAACGGTGACGATGCATAAGGTGCATTTTCCACACCAAAAAAAAAAAAAAAAAAAAAAAAAAAAAAAAAAAAAAAAAGGTTAGGTTAGGTTAGGTTAGGTTAGGTTAGGTTAGGTTAGGTTAGGTTAGGTTAGGTTAGGTTAGGTTAGGTTGGGGTGCGATGTCGGAAACCTCCTCGAGTGCCCGGGCGTTACCACTCCCTTCTATCCGAGGCGTAGGCCTCATGGGGTGGGGAAGGGTAACGCCTGGGACGGTGCACCCTGGGCAACAACGGTAAGCTAATGTATTCGTACATTATCTTACCGGTGGCTAATATCCGACTTGGGGGGGAGGGGGTTCGGTCAGCAATCTTCACATGTGCCTGCACCAAGCTACCGCTAAGGCATGGTTCAGGCTGCACGACCGTTACGGTTCTCCCCTGTTAACCCTGGTGGTTAAGGGGGAGAAGAGTAGCGGATGGGCCCATGGCCTGTGGGGGTTGACTGACTGACTGGGGGGGGGGGGTTTCGGCAATCTCCACATGTGCCCGGGCCATCATGCCAACGACTGCATGGTCTGGGCTGCACGACCGTTACGGTTCTCCTCTGTTAACCCTGGTGGTTAAGGGGGAGAAGAGTAGCGGTTGGGCCCATGGCCTGTGGGGGTTTGCCGACACACCGGGGGGGAGGGGTAGCGGGCCCATTTATGGGTCCGCATTGAGGACGGCGTCCCGCCCTTGGGCGGGCGCCTTTGACGTCGGCGAACCCGAACTGAGTACCTGCTCTGTTGGTCGGACAGGGAAAGGCGAGGGGGAGCCTGGTGGGCGGAAGCGACCGTGCCCTCGGTTCCGCTCTGCTTTCAGAGCAGGACATGAGGGCGCGGAAGCTAACGTGAGGGCACGTAACCCCGGCTTGCCGGGAACGTGGGCATCTGCGGAAGCCACGAGGAGTAAACCTCTTTAAACAATCCTTCACCAGCGGAGGAGGCCGGGGAGTGCCGAGCCCGCATTGCACGGTGTCGACAGAGGAGCCCCATCCCGGGGCGGCCAGTGTGCGTTGCGGTGACACATCTTGCTCCCGTGGCGTTCACAATGGCAAACGAGGGAATC
Source organism: Archips xylosteana (assembly GCA_947563465.1). Classification (NCBI taxonomy): domain Eukaryota; kingdom Metazoa; phylum Arthropoda; class Insecta; order Lepidoptera; family Tortricidae; genus Archips; species Archips xylosteana. The sequence goes on along the minus strand of OX387345.1, from coordinate 20,059 downwards.
CGTGTGGTTTTTAGTGGGTAGGCCCCCTTGGGGAGAGCCCCACATACCTCCGTTTCCCCGAACGGAGACGATGCATAAGGTGCATTTTCCACACCAAAAAAAAAAAAAAAAAAAAAAAAAAAAAAAAAGGTTAGGTTAGGTTAGGTTAGGTTAGGTTAGGTTAGGTTAGGTTAGGTTAGGTTAGGTTAAGGAGAAAAATCTTCCTTAAGGAGAAAAATCTTCCTTAAGGAGAAAAATCTTCCTTAAGGAGAAAAATCTTCCTTAAGGAGAAAAATCTTCCTTAAGGAGAAAAATCTTCCTTAGTAAGGAGAAAAATCTTCCTTAGTAAGGAGAAAAATCTTCCTTAGTAAGGAGAAAAATCTTCCTTAGTAAGGAGAAAAATCTTCCTTAGTAAGGAGAAAAATCTTCCTTAGTAAGGAGAAAAATCTTCCTTAGTAAGGAGAAAAATCTTCCTTAGTAAGGAGAAAAATCTTCCTTAGTAAGGAGAAAAATCTTCCTTAGTAAGGAGAAAAATCTTCCTTAGTAAGGAGAAAAATCTTCCTTAGTAAGGAGAAAAATCTTCCTTAGTTGACGGTTTTTCGCGAGATTTGGCATAGAGACTTGTTTTGACCCCCCTGCTTGTTTCCCTGACTCGACTCTACCCTTTCTCGTTACCTTGGCTTGTTTTTTACGGTTTTCTGTTCAGCTTTTTGATTGGTTTTGTTAAAATTGGCAACTTTTTGACTGACTGCTACGGCTATACCCGTTAAGCTACCCCCTCCAAATTCTGGCGGCGGGTAGCGCTGGGGCAGCTCTAGCTTTCTGCATTGTCGAAAAGGACCCAATTTCAGCGGTTTTCGTTACAACACTTGTCGAAAAATTTTCTGCGCCTGATGAAATTTTTTGTCGGCGCCTGAAGTTTTTCGACGAGCAACGGATATTTTTGTGAATAACTCCTCGTGGGTTATTCATAAAAATTTTCTGTTTGTGCGAGGAGATAGGGTGATTCATTCGCCCTATTTCCGACTCGAGTTTTGGTGGCGTAACTCTCATAGTTTGGGAGTTACGAATTTTACAAAAAATTACGCCGATCGGCGTAATTTTTCAATCGACTTTTGGGTTTTTCGGCTGGGGAATTTTTGTTTCCCAACCGAAAAATCTGGTTGAGGTATCGGTAGATAGAACTTTTTAAGCTCTATCTTTTGGCTTATAAAACGTTGAGGTGGCTTGTACTGTTTCGGAGATATCGATTTTTAATCGATATTTCCATACAGTATTAGCAAAATTTTGGGTTTTTTGCTTCCAAAAACTTTGTTTCTGGGGGCAAAATTCTTATCTTTTGCTGTTAAGTAGGGCTAATTAGGCTCTACTTAGTAGTTTTTGTGGCGTATCCCCATCACGTATGGACGATTTGATATCGGCCAATACGTGAAAATGTCGAATAAAAAGCAGGATATGGAGGCTACGGAGGAGGCAGTGGCTCGTGTCTCCCTCCCCAGCAAGAGGACTATGGTGGAAACCGAAGCAGTGGGTGAGGACAAACCCTCATGCCCCAAGGTCAGCGCCGCTGCTCGAGGACGCGCCCTGAAAGCCTCAGGGACATATGCCGGATTGGCCGCGGCTAAGGCCAAATTGAAGGAATCCGTGGAGGACTACGCAGAGGTGCGTAAGTCCAAAGCAATCTGCCGCCTCAGCTATCCCAGCCTGCGCTCCCGCTCCCAGGGGCACCTAAGGGACCGCTCTCCTGTGCTGACACCGGGGATGACCGACGGGTCTGATAACGAAGAGGACGAACGGGAGAACTTCCGGCAACCGGCTCGAACGGTCGCTAGAAAAGAGGGTGCAGCTGCCCTTACCACAAACGACGGCCAGCTAACTCCCGAAGAGGTCGGAGTGGTAGAATGCGCGCGTAATGCTGCTCGCGCAGTTCTTGAGGAGGCCGCAAAATCGAGCCACTTAAATGGTGTTGTGCGCGGCAACATAAACACGGCCTGCCGCGAAATAATAGAGGCGATGGATTTCCTCGAAAACAGGAAAGATAGTGAGGAAATCCGGAAACTGAAGGCGGACAACCGCAGGATGCGGGAGCAGCTTGCGCATTTGCAAGGAGAGACGAAGGCCCTCCGCACTGCTTTCTCGGAGCGGAAGTCCGAGGCATCGACGCGCACCACCCAGGGCCTTCCTGAAGGCCTGCAGGAGGCCCTAGCGCTTCACTCGAGGGAGCTCTTCGTCAGCCTCGGCAATATGCTGAATGCCAGGCTGGAGGCCTTCGAGAGCCGCCTCCCCCCGGAGCCTGTCGTGCGTCCGCCACTCAAAGCAAGCAGGACTGCCATCCCCATGCCGCCGCCACCCCAAAAGGAAGAGCCCCAAAAGAAGGCGCCTGCCCAGCCAAAGGCCCAGCCCAAAGTGCCGCCCAAAGGGCAGCACAAGGAGCAGCCCAAGGCCAGGGCACAAGAAGAGCCGTCGTCGTCCTCCCAGAGGCCGAACCCCACTACTTCCACCCAGGCATCCTGGACGGAAGTAGTCAAGAGGAAGGCGAAGGCCAAGGCCAACAAGCCTTCAGCGACCGAGGTGCCCACGAAGCAGAAGAAGCCTGCTGTGGTGAAAAGCCTGGCCACACCAAAAAGCGCGGCGGTGATGGTCACGCTTAAGCCGGAGGCCAATATGTCATACTTGGAGGCCCTCCAAAAGGTGACCACCTCCTTCAAGCTGGCAGACGTGGGGCTCGAAAGTGTCCGAGTGCGCAAGTCGGCCACTGGGGCACGACTATTCGAAGTCCCAGGGGCAAGCAGTGGGCAGCTGGCAGATGCGCTGGCGGGAAAAATCGCGGGAGTTCTCGGCGATGCGGCCACGGTCTACAGACCTACCAAAACCGCCGACCTCCGAGTTACCGGCTTTGATGAGTCGGTAACTTCGGAGGACATCAGAACGGCGGTCGTCCTGAATGGTGCCTGCTCCACGGAGCAGGTTAAAGTAAGCTCGGTCAGATTACTCAGTAACGGGACTGGTTCGGCGTTGGTGCGCTGCCCTGTGGTGGCCGCCAACAAGCTAGTGAAAGCGGGGAAAATGCTGGTGGGCTGGTCGGCGGCCAGCGTCAGAGCCCTGGAACCCCAACCCATGCGGTGCTACCGCTGCATGGGAACGGGCCACACTAGGGCTTTATGCCCCGCAGCGGTAGACAGGGACAACCTGTGCTTCAGGTGCTCGAAGCCCGGCCACAGGGCAGCCGAGTGCCAGGCCGAGCCCCACTGCGACGTGTGCCGCTTCGCGAAGCGGCCAGCCGGACACGTCATGGGGGGAAAGGCGTGCACGCCCCCCCAAACCAAAGGCCGTAGCGACCCCGTACGAGTTGGTGGTCAAGTAAGCAGCCCTGAGGCAGCAGCCGGTAACAACATGGATCTCTAAATGTCAGTACACCGACATTTAGAGATCCTACAGGGCAACCTGAACCACTCCGCCCGCGCACAAGACCTCATGATGCAGGTCATGGCGGAGTGGGGACTGGCATTGTCGGTGGTGGCCGAGCCATATATGGTCCCTGCTCAGGCACACTGGGTAGGGGCCACAGACGAATCCGTGGCAATGGTGGTTCCGGCGACAGGGTTCTTCCCATCCCTCTCCAGGCTCGAAGACGGACCGGGATACGTGGCGGCAAAATGGGGGAAGACGGTGGTCATCGGGGTGTACTTCTCTCCCAACCGACCACTGTCCGCCTTCGAAACCTTCCTGGAGGGGTTGGGAAGAGTGGTGGGCAGGTGTTCCCCTGCCCAAGTCATTGTGATGGGGGACCTAAATGCTAAAAGCGCGGCATGGGGTTCCCCCGTCACTGACCTGAAGGGAGCTGTGCTCCGGGACTGGGTGCTGGCCACGGGGCTGGTCGTCGTTAACCAGGGCAGCGCCAACACGTGCGTGCGCAGACAGGGGGGGTCAATAGTCGACGTCACGTTCGCCACCCCCTCCCTTGCAGCACGTGTTGAGGACTGGCGCGTCCTGGAGGAGGTGGAGACCCTCTCCGACCATTTATATATTCGGATGAGGGTCTCCGCCTCGTTGCGGCAGTCGCGACAACAGCGACCAGGGAGGCCTGGAGGTGGGTTCCCGCGGTGGGCGATAACCCACTTCGACCCCGCAATGGCCGAGGAAGCCGCCATTGCCGAGGCGTGGAGTCGTCCCCCCCCGCAGGGAACTGCTGATGAGAAGGCGGCCCGGTTTCGGGCCTCGCTGACCCGCATCTGCGACGCCGCGATGCCACGAGTGAGGCAGGTGCCCAACAAGCGGGCTGTCTATTGGTGGACAGAGGAAATCGCGGCCCTCAGAGTGGCCAGCAACGCCGCCCGCCGGAACTACACCCGCTGTAGGAGGCGACGGACCCACACCGACGGGGAAGAAGAGCGGCTGTACGCGGCGCTTAAGAGCGCCAAGGAGGCGCTCCAAATCGCCATTGTGAGGGCGAAGGACGCCGCGCACGAGGAGTTCCTGGCGACCCTGAATAGGGATCCATGGGGGCGGCCTTATAAAATGGTCCGCAACAAAATGAAGCGCAGCCCCCCCATGGACACCATGGAACCGGAGCTCCTCGGCAGAGTGGTGGAGGCTCTGTTTCCAGCGACGCCAAATTTCACTCCCCCGAGGATGTCGGCCCCCTCGGAGGAGCGAAATGAGCCGCTCCCTCCTGTCCCCAGGATCACTGAGGACGAGATGATGGGGATGGTGGACCGGATGCGGGCCAACAAGAAGGCACCTGGACCCGACGGTGTCCCGGCAAGGGTCGTCCCGTTAGCCCTGGAACACCTGGGGGAGCGACTCGAAGACCTCCTGAACGAGTGTCTGGAGACGGGACGCTTCCCTAAGGTGTGGAAGGAGGGACGGCTGGTCTTGCTGCGGAAGGAGGGTCGCCCGGCGGATTCCCCATCCGGCCACAGGCCACTGGTCCTGCTTGACGTATCCGGGAAGATGTTTGAGAGGGTGGTTGCTTCCCGGATCGTCAAGCACCTGGAAGACGTGGGCCCGAACGTCTCGGACCGGCAGTTCGGGTTCCGACAGGGCAGGGGGACGCTGGACGCTATAAAGGATTTAAAAGCCTTTATAGACGTCGCGGCGGGAGGAGGGGAGGGAGTGGTGGCGGTGTCCTTGGACATCGCCAACGCGTTCGGCACCCTCCCCTACTCTGTAATACTGGAGGCCCTCAGGTACCACCGGGTACCATTGTACCTACAGAAGATCGTGGGGCACTACCTTGAGGACAGGGTAGTGCTCTACGATCACGAAGGGGAGCGAAAGGCCAGGCCTATGGGCTGTGGGGTTCCACAAGGGTCGGTCCTGGGACCACTATTGTGGAACCTGGGATATGACTGGGTCATCAGGGGGGTACAGCTTCCTCGCATGGCCACCATTTGTTATGCCGATGACACACTGGTGGTCGTGCGAGGAAGTGAAATGCGGGAGGCTTTCCGCAGTGCAGCGGTAGCGGCCGACCTCACAGTTCAACGAATCCGCATGCTGGGACTGGAGGTATCGGTCAGCAAAACAGAAGCGATGGTCTTCGGCGGGCGGGGTTGGCGGATACCCGCGAACGCCACGCTGCCAATTGGGGGGGAATCTGTCCAGGTCAAGGCCAACATCAAATATCTTGGCCTTGTCCTGGACAGGAAGTGGGAATTTACGGAGCACTTCACCAGACTCGCTCCCAGGCTGGTGGGTGCTGCGTCAGCGCTGGGGAATCTTCTTCCCAATGTAGGGGGCCCGAGGGGAGCTGTGCGCAAGCTCTACACGGGCGTAGTGCGCAGCATGGCGCTATATGGGGCGCCGATCTGGGCGAGTCGGCTGTCGGAGCGTAATAAGGCCTTGCTCCGACGGCCGCAAAGGATGTGCGCCATCAGGGCGATACGGGCGTACGTTACTGTCGCTCACATGGCTGCTTGCGCCCTAGCCGGAACACCGCCCTGGGAAATCGACGCCCAGACGGCCGCGGAGGTGTACGAGGAGCGCAAAGATGCGCTGAGAAGGGGGGAAAGGCCTGCCCCCAGAGAGCTCGAGTTTGCCCGCCGCATGGTGGAGCATCGGATGAGGGACCGCTGGAAGAGTGACCTGGAGGACAGCCGCTATGGAACGCGCACCATAGCGGCCCTCTTCCCGTCACTCGACCAGTGGGTCGAGAGGGGGTTCGGAGCCCTCACATTCCGGATGGTGCAAGTAATGACCGGGCACGGGTGCTTCGGCCATTATTTGCACCGAATAGGGAGGGAGAATGATCCGACGTGCCACCACTGCGGTAACCCGGACGACACGGCCCAGCACACTCTGGCAGAGTGTAGCAGCTGGGCCCCAGAGCGGCAAACTCTCGAGGCGGAGTTAGGGACGAGCGACCTCTCGCTCTCCAGCGTTGTGCAAGCCATGCTGGGGAGCGAGGAGGCCTGGCAGGCGGTCGCCTCCTTTTGCGAGACAGTAATCTCGCAAAAGGAGGCCGCGGAACGGGAGCGCGAGGACGATGCCCTCGCACCCCTGTTCCGGCGCAGACGGAGGGGGGTGGGACGGAGGCGATTTGCCGCCCGTCTCATTCCCCAGTAGGACCAGCGGGCGAGGGACGGGGATCTCTCGTCCGCATTGCACGGTCCTACGAGTCTGGGGGAAGGGTTGAAGTGCTGCAACTCTTCCCCCCCTGGCGCGGGTAGCCTCGGCGAAAGCTGGGGCAGCCGGGAGGTGTCATGGTGAAATCTTTGGATCCCATGGCGCCTAACAACCTCGGCAAGAGGGTCAGCATCGGAGTGGTTTTAGTGGGTATGCTCTCCTGTCCCCTTCTCATTAGGAGAAGAGGACCGGAGAGAGAGCCCCACATAACCTAAACCGGGTCTCCCCGGGCCCGGGGGTACACGTAATGTGTTTCCACTCCGTGAACAAAAAAAAAAAAAAAAAAAAAAAAAAAAAAAAAAAAAAAAAAAAGGTTAGGTTAGGTTAGGTTAGGTTAGGTTAGGTTAGGTTAGGTTAGGTTTGGCCACTGGACCATATCGGGAGTGCGGCCCGTCCTGCAGGAATGGGTCGAAAGGAGGTGGGGCGTTGTTTCCTTCCACCTAACGCAGGTACTGTCGGGACACGGATGTTTCGGCAGATACCTGTGTAAGGTTGCAAAGAGGGAAACAACGCCAATGTGTCACCACTGCGGTGGGGCGGAGGACACGGCGCAGCACACGCTGCAAGTGTGTCCCGCCTTCGACGAGCAGCGAGCCCGCCTCACGGCGGTGATTGGATCCGACCTCTCGCTGCCGGCCGTTGTCAAAGCCATGACCGACAGCGAGAGATCGTGGACTGCCATGTCCTCCTACTGTGAGGAGGTCATGGCACTCAAAGAGGGTGCGGAGCAGGAGCGCGAGGAAGACCCATCTTCCCAGCCCCTGCGCCGCAGGCGTGTCGGGCGCAGGCGGTTAATCCATAACCGCCAAATACCGCCCTAATAGGACTGCGGGAGATGGGCACGGGGATGCCCGTCCCCCGCCGTTAAGGTCCTGTTGAGCTGGTAGGCGCGTCAAGTGTTTCGGCGCGCCTACAGTGGAGGAGACAGGAGACGCGCAGGTCTCCTGGAGATGGGTCCGTGAGCGGACATACCGCCGTGCTGCCGGGCCGTGGATGCATAAAGTTCCCACAGCCCGGTTGCTTACCGGCGACGAAGTGGAACACCCTGGGGTTTTTAGTGGGTACACCGCCCCCTTCTTGGGCGGGAATCCCACATATCCACCGGCCGCCCCGGGCCGGTGTCGAATCCATAAAGGATTTTCCCCAGGAAAAAAAAAAAAAAAAAAAAAAAAAAAAAAAAAAGGTTAGGTTAGGTTAGGTTAGGTTAGGTTAGGTTAGGTTAGGTTAGGTTAGGTTAGGTTAGGTTAGGTTAGGTTAGGTTAGGTTAGGTTAGGTTAGGTTAGGTTAGGTTAGGTTAGGTTAGGTTAGGTTAGGTTAGGTTAGGTTAGGTTGGGGTGCGAAGTCGGAAACCTCCTCGAGTGCCCGGGCGTTACCACTCCCTTCTGTCCGAGGCGTAGGCCTCATGGGGTGGGGAAGGGTAACGCTTGGGACGGTGCACCCTGGGCAACAACGGTAAGCTAATGTATTCGTACATTATCTTACCGGTGGCTAATATCCGACTGGGGGGGAGGGGTGGTGAGGTGAACCCGCAACTAGTTGCGGGGGATCCGAGCCAGCGGGCCCATCCGTGGGTCCGCAGTGAGGGCGGCGTCTCGCCATTGGGCGGGCGCCTTTGACGTCGGCGAACCCGAGCTGAGTACCTGCTCTGCCACGGCGGACAGGGAAAGGCGAGGGGGAGCCTGGTGGCGGAGGCGACCGTGCCCTCGATTCCGCTCTGCTTTCAGAGCGGGACATGAGGGCGCGGAAGCTAACGTGAGGGCACGTAACCCCGGCTTGCCGGGAACGTGGGCATCTGCGGAAGCCACGAGGAGTAAACCTCTTTAAACAATCCTTCACCAGCGGGGGAGGCCGGGGAGTGCCGAGCCCGCATTGCACGGTGTCGACAGAGGAGCCCCATCCCGGGGCGGCCAGTGGGCGTTGCGGTGACTCCTTATGCTCCCGTGGCGTTCACAATGGCAAACGAGGGAATCCGTGTGGTTTTTAGTGGGTATGCCTGTTGAGAGGAGAGCCCCACATACCTCCGTTTCCCCGAACGGTGACGATGCATAAGGTGCATTTTCCACACCAAAAAAAAAAAAAAAAAAAAAAAAAAAAAAAGGTTAGGTTAGGTTAGGTTGAGGGAAAATTTTGGTCGATTTCGAGGTTCGCGCTTTTGTTTTCGTCCAAAATTATTACTTTGCCGTGGCTTTTCGCTGTCCTTTTTGTGCTCGTTGCCTTCTGCTTGAGTTGCTCGACATTTTGGTCTTTTTCCCGTGTTTCCAGCTTCACTGGTTCACCCAAAATTAATTTTTTAAAGTTGGGCACCAAAACGCTTCACGTTTTGCGGTCGAACTTTAGAAATTTTTAGAAAACACAACTTTTCAAAAATTCATAACTTCTTTTTGGCTTAACTTCTTTAACTTCTTTTTGCATAGGGATATTAGAAAAAATTAGTCTAATCATATTCCGTTTACCGAATAATTTTCGGACTTACCATTCGGAAGTTATTCGGTGAAACGTTGATTGCTAATATTTTTCAACAGGCGCAATTAACTACTTTTGTAAATTTGTCGAGAATTTCAAAAATTAATTGCGTCTGTCCTATTACGGTCCGAGATTTGGTTGTTAGTGGGTTGGATAGGAGGTAGTTTGCGCCGCCTAACGGCACCTCACACCAACTCCTAGCATTCATAGTCTCGTGGGAACTTGGCGAAAACTACCAACTTTTTCTTAAGTTGGTAATTTTCGACGGTTCGCACTTGACCGTTTTGAGTTAGGTTTTGCCCTTCTGGCAAAACCAGCTCGGTAAGGGGGGGTTTTCATAGGCGGGGTGGGTAAAGGGGCCGGGGAGGGCTCCGTGGGTGTTCCAGTTTTTGGAATCCCACACCGGGGGGACTAGTTATGGGGGAGAACAGTTCTGGGAAGGGGGTTGGCTCCAACCCCCGGAAGGACCTGTTTTTGGGGGGGGGGTAGCATAGGGGGGGGGGGAGGCCAGTTCACTGGCCACCACTGGGGGGGGTAGGGGCACGCGCCCCACTGGGGGTTCCCGCACGGGGAATTTTTCCGCGGACGGCTCGTCCTACCGCCTGGACTTCCCACCGCTCCGGCCGGGGGCAAAGGGGAAGGCCACGGTGCGAGAGTCGGAAGAGGGGGCCAGGGAAAGGAGCCCTGCTCGGGAACGCCCGGTGCTCGTCTCGGACACGTCAGAGTCCGAGAGCGAGTACGAATGTGCCGGCTCCAAAGACATGGAGCTGGAGGAGGAGGACCTTCCCCAGGTCCAGCTCAGGCACCCAACGGGTGCTGTCAAGAAAAGGCCCCTGTCGGGGGAGCCGGAAGTGGAGGTCGGCGTGGAGTGCCCCAGGAAACTGGGCACAGCTTCCAGAGGTAGAGCGAAGGGACGCTCCCTCGGCTCCCACTCCTTCCTCTCTGAGGCAAATAGGAGCCTCGCCTACCGCTCTGAGGAGGGAACGGGAGATGAGGCGGACCGCGACTCGTCTGCCACATACCGCCCGTCATACCGAAAGGTCTCCGCGGCGCGGCTGAACTTTGAGGAGGCCGACCTCGATCTCTCAGGAGAGAAAACGAGGGAGGAGCTGGCTGCGACCGCCCTGCTGCATGTCGCAAATATACAGCAGGAGGTTAAGCGGAGCCAGAATCTGCAGGGCCCCGTAAGGGGGAAGTTAAACGAGGCCATGGATGGTGTGATCAGCGCAATTGAAGCGATGCGCGCGATCACGCCACAAGAAGACCAGAGGCGGCTCCGCGCGGACAACGCCCGGCTCTCCCGGGAGCTGGAGCTGGTCCGCGCCGACCTTAAGGCCTTTAAGGAGGCCTACACAGAGGCCCAAACGGCCTCCGCTGTGGCCAGGAGGGGGCCGGCTCCTGATCCCCTCAAGGAGGTGATCGAGGAGATGAGGCGGGACCTCCTAACCTCGCTGGGGGGCATGATAAATGCCCGCCTCGGGGAACTGGAGTCCCGTCTCCCCCCGGAGCCGGTGCGGAGGCCGCCACTGGCAGCGGACCGGAAGAGGGAGCCGCCGGCCCGCCCACGTGCCCAGCCACATCTGCTGGACAGTGCCACGCGCCGACCCGCTGTCCTGACGGCCCCCAAGGCCAATAGGCCCAATAGAGCCGCTCCACTTCCCCCCAACGGAGGCAAGGGGGAGGGACCACACAATGGTCCCAGGCACCAGCTTGGCCCCAAGCCGCAGCCCACACCGGGCCCGAGCCGAGAGCAGGAAGCTGCCCCCACCAACCCTACTGGGGCGGAAACGCCCTGGACCAGGGTGGTGGGTCGCAAGGCCAAGGGCGGGAAGGGGAAGCCCCAACCCCAAACCTCTTCCCAAAAGCCCGCACCGAAAGCGGCGAAAATTCAGGTCCCACGCACGGCCGCCGTCGTGGTGACCCTGAAAAAAGATGCGCAGGCCACCTACGTGGAGGTGATGGCGAAAGCCAGAGCCTCCGTACGCCTTTCGGAGGCCGGCCTGGAGTCGGTCAAAATAAAGACGACGATGACCGGCTCCAAGATGCTGGAGGTCGGAGGTGACAGCCCAGGGCCCAGCGCCGACAAACTCGCCGAAATGCTCCTCCAGGCCATCGGCGACCTGGCTGAGGTGACCCGGCCCACCAAGTTCGCCGAAGTGAGGCTGTCTGGCCTTGACGAGTCGGTGAGCAAGGAGGAGATCGCCACCGTCATGGCCACCAAGGGAGGCTGCGCCCCTACCGACATTAAGGTAGGGGCTATCAGAGCCAGCCAATGGGGGCGGTGCTCCGCCATCGTCCGGTGCCCCGCAGCGGTGGCGAAGGCCGCAGCCACTGCGGGAAAGGTGTCCATCGGCTGGTGCCTAGCCACTGTCGCGCCGGTGGAGGCCCTGCCCATGCGCTGCTTTAAGTGCATGGCGCTGGGCCACACCAGGGCCCTGTGCCCTTCAACGGCCGAGCACGGCACTAAGTGCTTCCGCTGCGGCGAGGAGGGCCATCTGCAAGCGGCCTGTGAGGCGGTGCCGAAGTGTGCGGTCTGTGCCCTAGCGGGCCGACCGCACAATCACACGATGGGGGGGACCAAGTGCGCCCCTCCGTCGGTCAAGGGTAAGGCCCCGTTGACCCGGGCCCCAACCGAACGCGGCGGCCAGTTGGCCATTGAGGAGCCCGTAATGCAGGTGTCGTAATGCCAGCACACCTGCATTACGAGCTCCTCCAGGTGAATGCCAACCACTCGGCTCGCGCACAGGACCTGCTAATGCAGGTCCTAGCCGAGTGGTGCATCGACGTGGCGGTCGTCGCCGAGCCCTACTTCGTCCCCCCCCCAGCAAAACTGGGTTGGGGACACGGAGGGCTCGGTGGGCGTGGTGGTGCCGGCTGCCGGGCAGCAGCGCCTCTCCCTGAGAGAGAGGGGCGCTGGGTATGCGGCGGCAAATTGGGGAGAAGTAGTCGTCATCGGCGTCTACTTCTCCCCCAACAGGCCCCTCTCAGATTTTGAGAGGTTCCTGGGGGGCCTGGAGCCGGTGGTGCAAAGGGCATCGCCGGCTCAAGTGGTCCTGATGGGGGACTTCAACGCCAAGTGCGCGGCGTGGGGGTCCCCCATCACTGACCACAGAGGGGCGCTTCTGCGGGACTGGGCCGCTATGATCGGCCTGGTCCTGCAAAACGTAGGACGCGCCAACACATGCGTCCGGCAGCAGGGGGGGTCAATTGTGGACCTCACGTTCACAACCCCAGCTGTCGGCGCTCGTGTGAGCCAGTGGCGCGTCCTGGAGGAGGTGGAGACCCTGTCGGACCACCTCTACATCCGCTTCAGGGTCTCCAAAGCGCCCCGCGGGCCTCCGGCCCGGGCGGTGGGTGGGCGAGGCGGGGACTTCCCAAAATGGGCAGTTTCCCGCCTCGATCCGGACCGGGCGGAAGAAGCCGCCGTGGTCCGGGCGTGGTGCGCCGACCCCCCCGACACAATGGGGGTCGACGAGAGGGCCGTCAGGTTTCGGGAGGACCTGACGGCCATTTGCGACGCGGCCATGCCGAGGGCGCGAAAGGGTGCGCCCAGGCGGGCCGTATACTGGTGGTCGCAGGACCTGGCGGACCTCCGTGCCGCCAGCGACAGGGCCCGCCGCGCCTTCACCCGGTGCCGAAGGAGGCGGACTCGGGTGCCGGGCGAGGAGGAGAGGCTCCTCGCCGAACTCCGCGCGGCCAAGGCCGCCTTCAAGGCGGCCATCGCGTGTGCCAAGGATTCAGCTCATGCTGAATTCTTGGCCACGCTGGACGGGGATCCGTGGGGGCGCCCGTACCGAATGGTACGGGCGAAACTTAAGGTGTCCCCCCCCACGGAGGACTTCGAGCCGGGGGTCCTCGCCGCGGTGGTCGACGGCCTCTTCCCCGCGAGCCCGCCTTTCGACCCGCCGCGGATGGCGCCCCCTGAGGAGGAGCCCGCAGCCCCCGCCGATGTCCCCCCGGTGTCGGGGGAGGAAATGGTGAGGGTGGTCGGCCGGCTGAAGGGGTGCCGGAAGGCTCCAGGGCCGGACGGGGTCCCGGGGAAGGTGCTTCCCATTGCGGTGAAGCACCTGGGGGACCGGCTCTGCGACCTCCTCGACAGGTGCCTGGTCGCGGGGCAGTTCCCCCAGGCCTGGAAGGAGGGCCGCCTGGTCCTCCTGCGGAAGGAGAACAGGCCAGCGGACTCTCCTTCCGGGTGGCGGCCGCTCGTCATGCTGGACGAGACCGGGAAGCTCCTCGAGAGAGTGATCGCTTCCCGGATCGCCCACCACTTGACGAGCGAAGGGCCGGATCTTGCGGAGAACCAGTTCGGGTTCCGGGTAGGGCGGTCCACGTTGGACGCCCTATCCGCCCTGAAGGGGTTCACCGAAGATGCGGCCAGGAGGGGCCAGGGGGCCGTGGCGGTATCTCTCGATATCGCCAACGCCTTCGGGTCCCTCCCCTTCGGAGTGATAGAGGAGGCACTCCGGTATCACCGGGTGCCCCTCTACCTCCGGAGGGTTGTAGGGCACTACCTGACGGGGAGGGTAGTGCTCTACACGGGGAGGGGGGGGATTCGGATGGCCCAGCCGGTGACCAGTGGCGTTCCGCAGGGGTCAGTGCTAGGGCCCCTATTATGGAACGTCGGGTACGACTGGGTCATCCGCGCGAGGGTGCTGCCTCGGATGGCGGTGTATTGTTATGCCGACGATACACTCATCGCCGTCCGAGGAACCACCCTCGAAGAGGTGGCAAGAAGGGCGGAGGTGGGAGCCACCCTCGTGATTCGGCGAATCGAGGCGCTGGGCCTAAAAGTGTCCCTCCCCAAGACGGAGGCCCTCTGCTTCCGAGGGCCCCGGTGGAGGGTGCCGCGTGGGGCTTCCCTGCGCGTCAACGGGGAGGCCGTCGAGGTGAAGGCCCACATGAAATATCTGGGCCTTACCCTCGACGGCAAATGGGAGTTCGGGGAGCATTTTCGCAGGATGGCTCCCCGACTCGTGGGCGCGGCGGGAGCCCTGGGCCGGCTCCTGCCCAATCAGGGCGGACCTGGTGCCCCCTGCAGACGCCTGTTTGCAGGGGTCATCAGGAGCATGGCCCTGTACGGGGCCCCTATATGGGCTGAGTCCCTCACCGCCGCCACCAAGGCCCTCCTCCGAAGGCCCCAGAGGGTCATGGCGGTGAGGATGGCCCGGGCCTACCGTACGGTGGGCTGGGCGGCGGCCGGAGCCCTCGCAGCCTCCCCTCCATGGGAGATTGAGGCGGTCGGGCTTGCCGAGGCCTACCGGGCCAAAATGGAGCGCAGGGAGCGGGGAGATTCCCTCGCTCCCCAGGAGTTGGCCCGGGCCAGGGAGGTCCGGAGAGGGGAGGTGCTGGAGCGCTGGGCGGATGAGCTTGCGCAGGCCGAATACGGCCTGCGCACGATCGCAGCCATCCGCCCGGTGCTCCAGGAGTGGTGCGGGAGGGATCACGGGTCCCTCACCTTCCGCCTTGTGCAGGTGCTGTCCGGGCATGGCTGCTTCGGGCGGTACCTGCACAAGGTTGCCGGAAGGGAGGAGACGGCGTCGTGCCACGAGTGCGGCGCCGCCGAGGACACAGCCCAGCACACCCTGGAGGTGTGCAGTGCATGGGCTGAGCGGCGCCGCACCCTGGCGGCGACGATTGGCGGCGACCTCTCGCTCCCCGGCGTCGTACGCGCGATGCTGGAGAGCGAGACGTCCTGGGAGGCCGTCACCTCCTTCTGCGACGACGTCATGTCGCAGAAGGAGGAGAGGGAGCGGGAACGCGAGAATGATCCCCTCGCGAACCCGCTCCGGCGCAGACGGACGGGAAGGAGGCGGCGACAGTTCGCTGCCAACCTTCCCTAGTGGTGCTAGCCGGCGGGGGATGGGGATCCCCTGTCGGCCGTTATAGCCCACACGTCTAGGGGGGGGACCAAGTATTCCGGCCCCCCCTCTCTTGGCGCGGGAGCCCCGGCATAGGCTGGGGCGGCCAGCGGATGCTGTGGTGACTCTCAATTCTCCCATGGCATCCGCAAATGGCAAGAGAGGGAATACCGGTGGGTTTTTAGTGGGTATGCCTCCCCCCCTCCTTCCATTAGGGAAGGAGGTTACGGGGGAGGTGAGTCCCACATAACTTCCGCGTCGTCCCCACGGCGCGGTCGTATGCGTAACGCATTTTCCCACCGTCAAAAAAAAAAAAAAAAAAAAAAAAAAAAAAAAAAAAAAAAAAGGTTAGGTTAGGTTAGGTTAGGTTAGGTTAGGTTAGGTTAGGTTAGGTTAGGTTAGGTTAGGTTAGGTTAGGTTAGGTTAGGTTAGGTTAGGTTAGGTTAGGTTAGGTTAGGTTAGGTTAGGTTAGGTTAGGTTAGGTTAGGTTAGGTTAGGTTAGGTTAGGTTAGGTTAGGTTAGGTTAGGTTAGGTTAGGTTAGGTTAGGTTAGGTTAGGTTAGGTTAGGTTAGGTTAGGTTAGGTTAGGTTAGGTTAGGTTAGGTTAGGTTAGGTTAGGTTAGGTTAGGTTAGGTTAGGTTAGGTTAGGTTAGGTTAGGTTAGGTTAGGTTAGGTTAGGTTAGGTTAGGTTAGGTTAGGTTAGGTTAGGTTAGGTTAGGTTAGGTTAGGTTAGGTTAGGTTAGGTTAGGTTAGGTTAGGTTAGGTTAGGTTAGGTTAGGTTAGGTTAGGTTAGGTTAGGTTAGGTTAGGTTAGGTTAGGTTAGGTTAGGTTAGGTTAGGTTAGGTTAGGTTAGGTTAGGTTAGGTTAGGTTAGGTTAGGTTAGGTTAGGTTAGGTTAGGTTAGGTTAGGTTAGGTTAGGTTAGGTTAGGTTAGGTTAGGTTAGGTTAGGTTAGGTTAGGTTAGGTTAGGTTAGGTTAGGTTAGGTTAGGTTAGGTTAGGTTAGGTTAGGTTAGGTTAGGTTAGGTTAGGTTAGGTTAGGTTAGGTTAGGTTAGGTTAGGTTAGGTTAGGTTAGGTTAGGTTAGGTTAGGTTAGGTTAGGTTAGGTTAGGTTAGGTTAGGTTAGGTTAGGTTAGGTTAGGTTAGGTTAGGTTAGGTTAGGTTAGGTTAGGTTAGGTTAGGTTAGGTTAGGTTAGGTTAGGTTAGGTTGTGGGTTAATTGACGGATTTGAGCGAATTTTTGAGTATAGGCGTAAACTGACCTCGGCTAACGTTTCCCTGACTTGATTCTTCTCTCACCTGTTGACTTGGCTTAATATTTCGGATTTCGATTTTTCATTTTGTTTGGATTTTACGTAAAATTGGTAAAAAGTCGTAACTTTGCGCGATCACAGCAGCCATACCCGTTGAGCTACCCCTACCAAATTTTGGTTGTGGGTAGAATTCGGGTGGCTCTAGTGCGCTGCACCGTTAGAATTGTTGCCAATTAAGCGGTTTTCTTAATATTGCTGTTCGAAATTTTCAGGCGCCTGATAGAATATTTTATTCGGCGCCTAAAATTTTTTAACGAGCAACGGACATTTTTAGTTATAACTCGGAAACGGTTACAGCTAAAAATCTTTGGTTTGTAGTATAAAATAGGACATTTAATTCGCCCTATTTTTGGCTTGACTTTCAAAAATCTACCTCCCATAGTTTAGGAGATACGATTTTTCCAAAAAATTCGGGTGATTACACAGGACGTCAACATTGTTTTGATCTCATATTTTCGTCCTACTTTTTTGAAACCTATCACCGGCAGTGGAAACTTTACCTCTCGGCCTAAAAATCTGTTTTTGGTGTCCAAAGATAGAGCTCGTCGAGCTCCTTCTTTTGACACCAACAACGGGTAGGTGGCACTTTCCATTGCTCGGCAAATAATTTTTAAGAGGATCCCCATACAAATTTATGGTAACTTTGTTAAAATTGGAGGTTTTTCGGCCCTATAAACCTTATCCCTAGAGCTAAAAATCTGCTCTAAGTTTTAAAAAATAGAGCTCAATGAGTGCTAAATAGTGGCACTTAAAGCGGGACCTAATCGCCAAAGGGCGATTTTTAAAGGGTGAAAAACCTTTAAATATGGGTGATCGCAGCCCAAATGTGGACCCAAAGGGGGAGGCCATGGAAATGGTCTCCAAACCCAACAAGAGGGCCATTGAAGAGGAGGAAAACATAGGGGAGGGCAAGCCCTGCCCTAAAATAAGTTCCGCAGCAAGAGGGCGTGCTGCTGCTGCGGTAGGGGCATATGCCGGCTTGGCTGCTGCCAAAGCAAAACTGGCCTCGGCGGACGACGATTATTTTGCACCTGAAGCGGAGAAAAACAAGGCTTACCGTTTGGAGTTTCCTCTCCTGCGCCCTGTTACTCGCTCCCGCTCTCAGGGAAGTCAGAGAGAGCCCAAAGATCGGCGTTCACCTACTAAAGATAGGAGCCCCATTAGAACGGCAATCGCCTCCGACGGTAACGCGGTAACGGTAGTGGACGTCTCGGACGACGAGGGCGAGGTGGACAGTCCGAACTACCAACCGGACCGGTCTGCCGATAACAGGCCGGTAACTGCCAGCGCGGCGACTCCGGCCGCATGTGACGGGCAGCTGACGGCCGACGAGGTCGGAGTAGTGGAGAGCGCGCGGAAAGCGGCCCGTGTGGTCCTGGCTGAGGCTGCCAAGTCCAGCAACCTCAATGGGGTGGTCAAGGGGAAAATCAACTCCTCTTGCCGCGAGATCCTTGAAGCCATGGACTTCATAGAAAACCGTCGAGAGAGCGACGAAATCCGCAGGCTCAAGGCCGACAACAAGCGGATGCGGGAGCAACTCGCTCTCTTGACGGTTGAGACGAAGGCGCTGCGCACGGCCTTCGCAGAGCGAGCCCCCGAGGCCCCCCGGCGAATCACGCAGCAGGGTCTCCCTGAGGGCCTGCAGGAGTGCCTGGAGCTCCACAGCCGGGAGCTCTTTAAGAGCCTGGGCAATATGCTCAACGTTAGACTGGAGGCCCTGGAAAAGCGCCTCCCCCCGGAGCCTATCATGCGGCCACCGCTGGCTGCTGACAAGGCAACCAGGCCTCTGGCGGCCGCCCCTCAGCAAGGGCGCAATAAAGGGAGGGCTGGCAAACGTTCCACCAGCCAGCCCGAGCTTGCACAAGAGCGAGCTAAAACAGAGAGGGAAGAGCGGACAGAGCGGCCACAAAGGCAGCCGCAAGCACCGCCGAGGGCGCAGGCTGGTGACAGGCCTAAAGGCAAGCAAGAGGAGCCCAAGTCACAACCAGCGGTGCTTACTGAGTCGTGGACGGAGGTGGTCAGGAGGGGGGCAAAGGGCAGGAAACCCGTCCAACCGCAACCCCAAGCCGCCAAGCCAAAAAAGGCTTCCCCGGGCCAAAAAAGGCTTCCCCGGCCAAAGCGCTAGCGACCCCCAAGAGTTCAGCGGTCGTGGTGACCCTGAAGCCGGAGGCCAACGTGTCCTACTTGGCCGCATTGCAGAAGGTCACCACATCGCTCAAACTGGCGGACGTGGGGATCGAGAGCGTGAGGGTCCGGAAGTCGGCCACCGGGGCCCGACTTATTGAGGTTCCGGGGGCCAGCAGCGGCCGGCTCGCTGACGACCTGGCCCATAAAATTGAGGGCCTGATAGGGGATGTGGCCACTGTCCATCGGCCAGTTAAGACGGCGGATCTCCGGGTTACCGGCTTTGACGAGTCGGTAACGCCGGAGGACGTCAGGACGGCAGTGGTCCTCAAGGGTGGCTGCGCTGTTGAGCAGGTAAAAGTGAGCCCAATAAGGCTGCTTAACAACGGCACAGGGACAGCGCTGGTGCGATGCCCGGTGACTGCCGCCAATGCCCTCATTAAGGCGGGCAGATTACTGATTGGTTGGTCGGCCGCACAGGTCAAGGCACTGGAGCCCCAACCTATGCGGTGCTACCGGTGCCTGGGGACAGGGCACACCAGGGCACTGTGTCCTTCTCCGGTGGACAGGGGGGACCAGTGCTTCCGCTGCTCCAGGCTGGGGCACAAAGCCGTCGAATGCGAGGCGGACCCCTTCTGCGGTGTGTGCCACGCCGCAAAGCGCCCAGCGGGGCACGTGATGGGGGGGAGGGCGTGCACGCCCCCCCAGACAAAGGGCCGTAACGACCCACAGAGGGCACCTGTGAGTCAGGCGACCGCCCAAGGGCAACCAGAGGGACGAAATATGGATCTCTAAATGTCAGCACACCGACATTTAGAGATCCTACAGTGCAACCTCAACCACTCCGCCCGCGCCCAAGACCTGCTTATGCAGGTCATGGCGGAGTGGGGGTTGGCCCTTGCCGTGGTCGCCGAGCCGTACCTCGTCCCCCCCCAGCTAAACTGGGCCGGGGCGACAGACGGCGGGGTTGCGGTCGTTGTGTCGGCTGCGGGGGACTTTCCTCCCCTCACGAAGTCGGAGGACGGCCCAGGATATGTGGCCGTCAAATGGGGGAGAACCGTGATCATAGCGGTTTACTTCTCCCCCAACCGGCCGCTCTCCGACTTCGAGAGCTATTTAGAGGGGTTGGGAAGAGTCGCCGGGAGGTGTGCCCCGGCGCAAATAATGGTGATGGGGGACCTCAACGCAAAGAGCGCGGCGTGGGGCTCCCCAATCACCGACCCCAAAGGAGCAGCACTCCGGGACTGGGCCACAGCCACTGGCCTCCAAGTGGTGAACCAAGGTGTCGCCAACACGTGCGTGCGCAGGCAGGGGGGCTCCATCGTGGACGTTACGTTTGCGACCCCTGCCCTAGCCGCACGTGTCACGGATTGGAGGGTCCTGGAGGAGGTGGAAACCCTCTCGGACCACCTCTACATCCGGATGGGGGTGTCCACCTCACCACCTGTGTCGCAGCCTCCCAGGCGGAGAGGTGCCGGCCTGAGATTCCCGCGGTGGGCCATCACCCACTTCGACCCGGCTGCGGCGGAAGAAGCCGCCATCATCGAAGCGTGGTGCGACCCTCCACCGGCAACAGCGGGAGCCGAAGTAAAGGCGGCACGATTCCGCGAGTCGTTGACTGCGGTGTGCGACGCGGCTATGCCCCGGGTGAGGAAGTTTCCTGCGAGGCAGAGCGTGTACTGGTGGTCGGAGGAGATTGC
>OX387344.1:26062500-26106000 GCA_947563465.1 Archips xylosteana | reverse complement strand
CGCCCAAGGGCAGGGCGCCGTCCTCAAAAGCGGACCCACTAATGGGCCCGCTACCCCTCCCCCCAGTGTGTCAGCAGTTCCCACAGGCCATGGGCCCAACCGCTACTCTTCTCCCCCTTAACCACCAGGGTTAACAGGGGAGAACCGTGACGGTCGTGCAGCCCAGACGGCAGGCCGTTATTCCGACCGCCCGGGCACATGTAGGAGCTGCTGACCCCCCTCCCCCCCGTCAGTCAATCGCCACAGGCCATGGGCCCATCCGCTACTCTTCTCCCCCTTAACCACCAGGGTTAATAGGGGAGAACCGTAACGGTCGTGCAGCCCAGACCATCTAGTCGTAGGCCTGATGGCCCGGGCACATGTGGAGATTGCTGACCCCCACCCCCCCAGTCGGATATTAGCCACCGGTAAGCTAATGTACGAATACATTAGCTTACCGTTGTTGCCCAGGGTGCACCGTCCCAGGCGTTACCCTTCCCCACCCCATGAGGCCTACGCCTCGGATAGAAGGGAGTGGTAACGCCCGGGCACTCGAGGAGGTTTCCGACTTCGCACCCCAACCTAACCTAACCTAACCTAACCTAACCTAACCTAACCTAACCTAACCTAACCTAACCTAAC
The DNA here is from genome assembly GCA_947563465.1 of Archips xylosteana. Classification (NCBI taxonomy): domain Eukaryota; kingdom Metazoa; phylum Arthropoda; class Insecta; order Lepidoptera; family Tortricidae; genus Archips; species Archips xylosteana. Next base: position 26,105,379 of record OX387344.1, on the reverse strand, counting down.
CTAACCTAACCTAACCTAACCTAACCTAACCTAACCTAACCTAACCTAACCTAACCTAACCTAACCTAACCTAACCTAACCTAACCTAACCTAACCTAACCTAACCTAACCTAACCTAACCTAACCTAACCTAACCTAACCTAACCTAACCTAACCTAACCTAACCTTTTTTTTTTTTTTTTTTTTTTTTTTTTTTTGGTGTGGAAAATGCACCTTATGCATCGTCACCGTTCGGGGAAACGGAGGTATGTGGGGCTCTCCCCAAGGGGGGCCTACCCACTAAAAACCACACGGATTCCCTCGTTTGCCATTGTGAACGCCACGGGAGCAAAATGTGTCACCGCAACGCCCACTGGCCGCCCCGGGATGGGGCTCCTCTGTCGACACCGTGCAATGCGGGCTCGGCACTCCCCGGCCTCCCCCGCTGGTGAAGGATTGTTTAAAGAGGTTTACTCCTCGTGGCTTCCGCAGATGCCCACGTTCCCGGCAAGCCGGGGTTACGTGCCCTCACGTTAGCTTCCGCGCCCTCATGTCCTGCTCTGGAAGCAGAGCGGTACCGAGGGCGCGGTCGCTTCCGCCCACCAGGCTCCCCCTCGCCTTTCCCTGCTCGGGCCACAAAGCAGGTACTAGGCTTAGGCTCGCCTCCATCTCTTAACCCCTTGGAAACCCCAAAAGCTAACCCTCCCCATAAGGCGTTTGGCGCCTCAGCAGGTTGCAGAGCGGTGAAGTTTTCGGTAGCCCAGGCCGTGTGGCGAGTACGGCGGGGCTACTTACTAGGTCCAAGGTTGCAGAGCGTGCACTATTGGCAACCGAACGCCTGTCCCTCCTATGCTATCCCTCCCTATATAGGGCGTAAGTCGCATCGAGGCCTGTTGCAGAGCGGAGAACCTTTCGGTAGCCCAGGCCGTGTGACCAGCACGGCGGGGCTGCTTACTCAGTTCAAGGTTGCAGAGCAGCTTCCCGTCAGCTACCTTACGCCCGTCCTCTCAAAATACATACATATCATAGATACATGGCCCATATAATACATATATACATATCCCCCCCCAGTCGGATATTAGCCACCGGTAAGATAATGTACGAATACATTATCTTACCGTTGTTGCCCAGGGTGCACCGTCCCAGGCGTTACCCTTCCCCACCCCATGAGGCCTACGCCTCGGATAGAAGGGAGTGGTAACGCCCGGGCACTCGAGGAGGTTTCCGACATCGCACCCCAACCTAACCTAACCTAACCTAACCTAACCTAACCTAACCTAACCTAACCTAACCTAACCTAACCTAACCTAACCTAACCTTTTTTTTTTTTTTTTTTTTTTTTTTTGGTGTGGAAAATGCACCTTATGCATCGTCTCCGTTCGGGGAAACGGAGGTATGTGGGGCTCTCCCCAAGGGGGGCCTACCCACTAAAAACCACACGGATTCCCTCGTTTGCCATTGTGAACGCCACGGGAGCAAAATGTGTCACCGCAACGCCCACTGGCCGCCCCGGGATGGGGCTCCTCTGTCGACACCGTGCAATGCGAGCTCGGCACTCCCCGGCCTCCCCCGCTGGTGAAGGATTGTTTAAAGAGGTTTACTCCTCGTGGCTTCCGCAGATGCCCACGTTCCCGGCAAGCCGGGGTTACGTGCCCTCACGTTAGCTTCCGCGCCCTCATGTCCTGCTCTGGAAGCAGAGCGGTACCGAGGGCACGGTCGCTTCCGCCCACCAGGCTCCCCCTCGCCTTTCCCTGCTCGGGCCACAAAGCAGGTACTAGGCTTAGGCTCGCCTCCATCACTTGACCCCTTAAAAACCCCAAAAGCTATCCCTCCCCATAAGGCGTTTGGCGCCTCAGCAGGTTGCAGAGCGGTGGAGTTTTCGGTAGCCCAGGCCGTGTGGCGAGTACGGCGGGGCTACTTACTAGGTCCAAGGTTGCAGAGCGTGCACTATTGGCAACCGAACGCCTGTCCCTCCTACGCTATCCCTCCCTATATAGGGCGTAAGTCGCATCGAGGCCTGTTGCAGAGCGGAGAACCTTTCGGTAGCCTAGGCCGTGTGACCAGCACGGCGGGGCTACTTACTCAGTTCAAGGTTGCAGAGCAGCTTCCCGTCAGCTACCTTACGCCCGTCCTCTCAAAATACATACATATCATAGATACATGGCCCATATAATACATATATACATATCCCCCCCAGTCGGATATTAGCCACCGGTAAGATAATGTACGAATACATTATCTTACCGTTGTTGCCCAGGGTGCACCGTCCCAGGCGTTACCCTTCCCCACCCCATGAGGCCTACGCCTCGGATAGAAGGGAGTGGTAACGCCCGGGCACTCGAGGAGGTTTCCGACATCGCACCCCAACCTAACCTAACCTAACCTAACCTAACCTAACCTAACCTAACCTAACCTAACCTAACCTAACCTAACCTAACCTAACCTAACCTAACCTAACCTAACCTAACCTAACCTAACCTAACCTAACCTAACCTAACCTAACCTAACCTAACCTAACCTAACCTAACCTAACCTAACCTAACCTAACCTAACCTAACCTAACCTTTTTTTTTTTTTTTTTTTTTTTTTGGTGTGGAAAATGCACCTTATGCATCGTCTCCGTTCGGGGAAACGGAGGTATGTGGGGCTCTCCCCAAGGGGCCTACCCACTAAAAACCACACGGATTCCCTCGTCTGCCATTGTGAACGCCACGGGATCAAAATGTGTCACCGCAACGCCCACTGGCCGCCCCGGGATGGGGCTCCTCTGTCGACACCGTGCAATGCGGGCTCGGCACTCCCCGGCCTCCCCCGCTGGTGAAGGATTGTTTAAAGAGGTTTTCTCCTCGTGGCTTCCGCAGATGCCCACGTTCCCGGCAAGCCGGGGTTACGTGCCCTCACGTTAGCTTCCGTGCCCTCATGTCTCGCTCTGGAAGCAGAGCGGTACCGAGGGCAGGGTCGCTTCCGCCCACCAGGCTCCCCCTCGCCTTTCCCTGTCCGCCGTGGCAGAGCAGGTACTCAGTTCGGGTTCGCCTACGTCAAAGGCGTCCGCCCAAGGGCGAGACGCCGTCCTCACTGCGGACCCACGAATGGGCCCGCTGGCTCGGATCCCCCGCAACTAGTTACGGGTTCACCTCACCACCCCTACCCCCCCAGTACGTCGGTCAATTGCCACAGGTCATGGACCCATCCGCTACTCTTCTCCCCCTTAACCACCAGGGTTAACAGAGGAGAACCGTAACGGTCGTGCAGCCCAGACGTTTACCACCGCCGAGCACATGTGGAAATTGCCGACCCCCTCCCCCCCAGTGTGTCGGCAGACCACCACAGGCCATGGGCCCAACCACTACTCTTCTCCCCCTTAACCACCAGGGTTAACAGAGGAGAACCGTAGCGGTCGTGCAGCCCAGGCGGCAGTCAGTTGTTCCGACCGCCCGGACACATGTGGAGATTGCCGACCCCCCCCCCCCCCAGCCAGCCAGTCAACCCCACAGGCCATGGGCCCATCCGCTACTCTTCTCCCCCCTAACCACCAGGGTTAACAGGGGAGAACCGTAACGGTCGTGCAGCCTGCACCATGCCCTCGAGAAGCTTGGTGCAGGCACATGTGGAGATTGCTGACTGAACCCCCTCCCCCCCAAGTCGGATATTAGCCACCGGTAAGATAATGTACGAATACATTAGCTTACCGTTGTTGCCCAGGGTGCACCGTCCCAGGCGTTACCCTTCCCTACCCCATGAGGCCTACGCCTCGGATAGAAGGGAGTGGTAACGCCCGGGCACTCGAGGAGGTTTCCGACATCGCACCCCAACCTAACCTAACCTAACCTAACCTTTTTTTTTTTTTTTTTTTTTTTTTTTTGGTGTGGAAAATGCACCTTATGCATCGTCACCGTTCGGGGAAACGGAGGTATGTGGGGCTCTCCCCTATGGGCCTACCCACTAAAAACCACACGGATTCCCTCGTTTGCCATTGTGAACGCCACGGGAGCAAGATGTGTCACCGCAACGCACACTGGCCGCCCCGGGATGGGGCTCCTCTGTCGACACCGTGCAATGCGGGCTCGGCACTCCCCGGCCTTCCCCGCTGGTGAAGGATTGTTTAAAGAGGTTTACTCCTCGTGGCTTCCGCAGATGCCCACGTTCCCGGCAAGCCGGGGTTACGTGCCCTCACGTTAGCTTCCGCGCCCTCATGTCCTGCTCTGAGAGCAGAGCGGCACCGAGGGCACGGTCGCTTCCGCCCACCAGGCTCCCCCTCGCCTTTCCCTGTCCGACCAACAGAGCAGGTACTCAGTTCGGGTTCGCCGACGTCAAAGGCGCCCGCCCAAGGGCGGGACGCCGTCCTCACAAGCGGACCCACTAATGGGCCCGCTAACCCTCCCCCCAGTATGTCAGCAGTTCCCACAGGCCATGGGCCCAACCGCTACTCTTCTCCCCCTTAACCACCAGGGTTAACAGGGGAGAACCGTAACGGTCGTGCAGCCCAGACGGTAAGCCGTTATTCCGACCGCCCGGGCACATGTAGAAGCTGCTGACCCCCCTCCCCCCCGTCAGACAATCGCCACAGGCCATGGGCCCATCCGCTACTCTTCTCCCCCTTAACCACCAGGGTTAATAGGGGAGAACCGTAACGGTCGTGCAGCCCAGACCATCTAGTCGTAGGCCTGGTGGCCCGGGCACATGTGGAAATTGCTGACCCCCACCCCCCCAGTCGGATATTAGCCAACGGTTAACTAAATCCCTAAGGAATTAATTAACCGTTGTTGCCCAGGGTGCACCGTCCCAAGCGTTACCCTTCCCCACCCCATGAGGCCTACGCCAACCTAACCTAACCTTTTTTTTTTTTTTTTTTTTTTTTTTTGGTGTGGAAAATGCACCTTATGCATCGTCTCCGTTCGGGGAAACGGAGGTATGTGGGGCTCTCCCCAAGGGGGGCCTACCCACTAAAAACCACACGGATTCCCTCGTTTGCCATTGTGAACGCCACGGGAGCATAATAATGTGTCACCGCAACGCACACTGGCCGCCCCGGGATGGGGCTCCTCTGTCGACACCGTGCAATGCGGGCTCGGCACTCCCCGGCCTCCCCCGCTGGTGAAGGATTGTTTAAAGAGGTTTACTCCTCGTGGCTTCCGCAGATGCCCACGTTCCCGGCAAGCCGGGGTTACGTGCCCTCACGTTAGCTTCCGCGCCCTCATGTCCTGCTCTGGAAGCAGAGCGGTACCGAGGGCGCGGTCGCTTCCGCCCACCAGGCTCCCCCTCGCCTTTCCCTGCTCGGGCCACAAAGCAGGTACTAGGCTTAGGCTCGCCTCCATCTCTTGACCCCTTAGAAACCCCAAAAGCTAACCCTCCCCATAAGGCGTTTGGCGCCTCAGCAGGTTGCAGAGCGGTGAAGTTTTCGGTAGCCCAGGCCGTGTGGCGAGTACGGCGGGGCTACTTACTAGGTCCAAGGTTGCAGAGCGTGCACTATTGGCAACCGAACGCCTGTCCCTCCTATGCTATCCCTCCCTATATAGGGCGTAAGTCGCATCGAGGCCTGTTGCAGAGCGGAGAACCTTTCGGTAGCCCAGGCCGTGTGACCAGCACGGCGGGGCTACTTACTCAGTTCAAGGTTGCAGAGCAGCTTCCCGTCAGCTACCTTACGCCCGTCCTCTCAAAATACATACATATCATAGATACATGGCCCATATAATACATATATACATATCCCCCCCAGTCGGATATTAGCCACCGGTAAGATAATGTACGAATACATTATCTTACCGTTGTTGCCCAGGGTGCACCGTCCCAGGCGTTACCCTTCCCCACCCCATGAGGCCTACGCCTCGGATAGAAGGGAGTGGTAACGCCCGGGCACTCGAGGAGGTTTCCGACATCGCACCCCAACCTAACCTAACCTAACCTAACCTAACCTAACCTAACCCAACTTTTTGCAACCTAACTTTTTGGAACCTAACTTTTTGGAACCCATCTTTTTGGAACCCAACTTTTTGCAACCTAACTTTTTGGAACCTAACTTTTTGGAACCCATCTTTTTGGAACCCATCTTTTTGCAACCTAAATATTTGGAACCTAACTTTTTGGAACCTATGTTTTTGGAACCCAAGTTTTTGGAACCCAATTTTTTGGAACGTAACTTTTTGGAACCCATCTTTTTGGAACCCAACTTTTTGCAACCTAACTTTTTGGAACCTAACTTTTAGAAACCTAAATATTTGGAACCTAATAGTTAGGTTCCAAATATTTAGGTTTCTAAAAGTTAGGTTCCAAAAAGTTGGGTTCCAAAAAGTTGGGTTCCAAAAAGATGGGTTCCAAAAAGTTACTTTCCAAAAAATTGGGTTCCAAAAACTTGGGTTCCAAAAAGTTAGGTTCCAAAAAGTTAGGTTCCAAATATTTAGGTTCCAAAAAGTTAGGTTGCAAAAAGTTGGGTTCCAAAAAGATGGGTTCCAAAAAGTTACGTTCCAAAAAATTGGGTTCCAAAAACTTGGGTTCCAAAAAGTTAGGTTCCAAAAAGTTAGGTTCCAAATATTTAGGTTTCTAAAAGTTAGGTTCCAAAAAGTTAGGTTGCAAAAAGTTGGGTTCCAAAAAGATGGGTTCCAAAAAGTTACGTTCCAAAAAATTGGGTTCCAAAAACTTGGGTTCCAAATATTTAGGTTTCTAAAAGTTAGGTTCCAAAAAGTTAGGTTGCAAAAAGTTGGGTTCCAAAAAGATGGGTTCCAAAAAGTTACTTTCCAAAAAATTGGGTTCCAAAAACTTGGGTTCCAAAAAGTTAGGTTCCAAAAAGTTAGGTTCCAAATATTTAGGTTTCTAAAAGTTAGGTTCCAAAAAGTTAGGTTGCAAAAAGTTGGGTTCCAAAAAGATGGGTTCCAAAAAGTTACGTTCCAAAAAATTGGGTTCCAAAAACTTGGGTTCCAAAAAGTTAGGTTCCAAATATTTAGGTTTCTAAAAGTTAGGTTCCAAAAAGTTAGGTTCCAAATATTTAGGTTTCTAAAAGTTAGGTTCCAAAAAGTTAGGTTCCAAAAAGTTAGGTTCCAAAAACTTGGGTTCCAAAAAGTTAGGTTCCACATATTTAGGTTTCTAAAAGTTAGGTTCCAAAAAGTTAGGTTGCAAAAAGTTGGGTTCCTAAAAGATGGGTTCCAAAAAGTTACGTTCCAAAAAATTGGGTTCCAAAAACTTGGGTTCCAAAAAGTTAGGTTCCAAATATTTAGGTTTCTAAAAGTTAGGTTCCAAAAAGTTAGGTTGCAAAAAGTTGGGTTCCAAAAAGATGGGTTCCAAAAAGTTACGTTCCAAAAAATTGGGTTCCAAAAACTTGGGTTCCAAAAAGTTAGGTTCCAAATATTTAGGTTTCTAAAAGTTAGGTTCCAAAAAGTTAGGTTCCAAAAAGTTAGGTTCCAAATATTTAGGTTTCTAAAAGTTAGGTTCCAAAAAGTTAGGTTGCAAAAAGTTGGGTTCCAAAAAGATGGGTTCCAAAAAGTTACTTTCCAAAAAATTGGGTTCCAAAAACTTGGGTTCCAAAAAGTTAGGTTCCAAATATTTAGGTTTCTAAAAGTTAGGTTCCAAAAAGTTAGGTTCCAAAAAGTTAGGTTCCAAATATTTAGGTTTCTAAAAGTTAGGTTCCAAAAAGTTAGGTTGCAAAAAGTTGGGTTCCAAAAAGATGGGTTCCAAAAAGTTACTTTCCAAAAAATTGGGTTCCAAAAACTTGGGTTCCAAAAAGTTAGGTTCCAAAAAGTTAGGTTCCAAATATTTAGGTTTCTAAAAGTTAGGTTCCAAAAAGTTAGGTTGCAAAAAGTTGGGTTCCAAAAAGATGGGTTCCAAAAAGTTACGTTCCAAAAAATTGGGTTCCAAAAACTTGGGTTCCAAAAAGTTAGGTTCCAAATATTTAGGTTTCTAAAAGTTAGGTTCCAAAAAGTTAGGTTCCAAATATTTAGGTTTCTAAAAGTTAGGTTCCAAAAAGTTAGGTTCCAAAAAGTTAGGTTCCAAAAACTTGGGTTCCAAAAAGTTAGGTTCCACATATTTAGGTTTCTAAAAGTTAGGTTCCAAAAAGTTAGGTTGCAAAAAGTTGGGTTCCTAAAAGATGGGTTCCAAAAAGTTACGTTCCAAAAAATTGGGTTCCAAAAACTTGGGTTCCAAAAAGTTAGGTTCCAAATATTTAGGTTTCTAAAAGTTAGGTTCCAAAAAGTTAGGTTCCAAAAAGTTAGGTTCCAAAAAGTTAGGTTGCAAAAAGTTGGGTTCCAAAAAGATGGGTTCCAAAAAGTTACTTTCCAAAAAATTGGCTTCCAAAAACTTGGGTTCCAAAAAGTTAGGTTCCAAAAAGTTAGGTTCCAAATATTTAGGTTTCTAAAAGTTAGGTTCCAAAAAGTTAGGTTTCAAAAAGTTAGGTTGCAAAAAGTTGGGTTCCAAAAAGTTAGGTTCCAAAACGTTAGGTTCCAAAACGTTAGGTTCCAAAACGTTAGGTTCCAAAACGTTAGGTTTCAAAACTTTACGGGTAAACGGGTCATTTTCAAATTTTGCTTAGAACACTGTTCCTATTTGTATGGAGCTAACACTATTTCCCCGTATTATTACAAATATTACAAAAATACTTTGCATATTTTTACGATTCCGGTAGTCAATATTTATGTTAGGTACTTGCAAATGTTTTGAATCTCGTGTGCCGCGCAAACTACGCAATTTTCCGCTCCAAAGTATAATTTATACTAAAACAGTTTTTAAACTTTCTTTGTACCAAATTTCATCAGAATACGTCCTCTGAATCTCGTGAAAGAATAGGTACCTACTCGTAACAAAATGTCCATGCATAACTTTTGCGTTTATAATTTAAGTCAGAATATTATTAATAATACAAAGGTTTTAGTAATGAATATATTTCCAGTGGTAAGGTTTTAGTGTGCACATCTTAGTATTTCTGACAGTAATAGTGACATTTTTAATTAATAGGGCTTCCGCGCGTCCTAGTAAACGGGCCCATCGCTCCCACCCTCCGGTTAAACGCTTGGCTACATCACCTCGGTCGGTAGGTTTTTAACACGTTTTCCTTATTTTTGACCTAAATTCCCATATTTTGCGGTTTTAATGACTTTTATCGGGAAGATATTATTTGTTCACGTCTTTTTATACATATTTCATTCATCGTAGTAATCTTCATGATTAAAATTTTTGTGTTTGTATGTTTTCTTACTCGAAAAATAGCGTCCAATTGCTGAATAGACTGCTAAATTCGCTTATTTATCAAACCCTGGGTACTTTTTCTGCAGTAGGCTTCAGAAGGAATCCTACCGTGCTACTATTAGTAGATATTCTCATGTTTAGCAGCAGCGCACTACTCAATATTAGCTTAGTTCACTGCGACGGAGTGGAGGGGATGACACATTTCGGATCACGACACTATACACGGGTTTTTGCATTTTGGCGCTGACGGCGGTCAGACGTGCCAGCATAATAGAATACCAAACAAAATAAAAATTCAAAAATCTTTAGGTATTTAAATAAAACAGTTTATACAATGGAAATATCCATCAGACTCCACACAAGTCTGTGTCTTGGGCGTCTGCGAGTGCGATTTGACTTAATTAAAATGTAGTAAACTATGTCCTTACTATCTATCTACATACTACTATATACCTTTGGGAACCCTATGACTTTACAATATTTGTTACCCATTCGTTATTGATCCAAAACATATACTTAGCTACTTTGATCAATTATAACTGTAGATCCACAGTCGCGCGTCCGAAAATGTCCGAGCCAAATGAGCGCCACTTTGATAAAAGTGGCCTTCTTTTTTCTCAGTACGTTGCGTGAAATTGTCAAGTTTAGCTGTCAAGTGTTAACCGAAATTCGACTGTAATGAAGTAAAGACTAGGTTCAAATTTCTGTGTAGGTGATGATTTTAATTGTTATGCAAACAAATAAAAAAGTTCGGACACTTTTTGAAGGGGATTTTGTTCGGCAATGTGTATCTTCAGTTATAATTGATCAAAGCCATGCTAGCTAAGAAGGACACTACAGTAGTGTGCATGCGTGTGTGTTCGGGTTTCACAATCGCAACAACTTTGCGTCTCGATCGTACTTAATCTCAAAAAAAAATATTAAAATATTCACGCGTCTAATTTCGTATGCTTCTGCCTACTAATATTGTAAATAGAAAAGTTTAATATAACAAGTTGTTTGAATGTAATTCGGCACACAGTTTTTATAAACTGGTTTAAATTTTTTATGCCTGATAATTGCATAGTTTCCGCGGAATAACGACTAACAAATTCACAGACGGCGTCACAGACAACAGCTAGTCAGAATTAAAAGAATGATAATGGATAACCGCACTGCACGCAGCCGCCTCCCGTTTTATTGTTGTCTATTGGCATTTCTGTCGTTGTCTGTGGTGCGGTGACGCGTGACAGCGCGACGCATCGGTGACAGGACTCCGAGCGATGTCCCGCAACAACGACGCGCTCCTGCGCCAGTATTCACCTTACTACATGGCCGAAACACCGTCCCAAGATTTCCCATGCAAGAGTCTTTGCGGTAGAACGAGGAAGGGCACGGAGGGCTGGGTGGACCCGGTCATGGCGTGTTGCAGCAGCGGCGCCCATGAAGCCAAGACGCAGGCGCTTTCCATCACCACGCGGGGGCTGGGTCTCAGCACGTGCAATCTGTGCTACATTACGAATTACTTATGTGACGCTTTATAACGCTAGTTCTGAACTAATTTGGGTAGAAATCGGTTTTCGTATGCCGGCAACTCATGTTTTAGTAGGGCAACACCAGTGAGTAACAGATATCTCGCTAGTCTGATGATAAATCGCAGTCGAAGTAGATGCTGCAAAAGTTTTGCCAAAAAACTAAAAAAGTGGCTATGTGATTTTAAAGGTAAGTAGTGTTTATTTTTAACCGGCTGTTTTTTTATATGATAGGGTAGTATTTTTTAGGTAGGTGACATGTATTACTGTATTTAAATTGTCTTAATTTCACCATGAAAACAAATGTTTTATAAAAAATACGTTACACTTGCGTTACGATTACGTTACGTTTTTATAAAATGTAACGTATTTTTTATAAAACGTAACGAAAACATTTAGTAAAGGGAAGTACACACAGGAAAATACTAACGGAAATGATTTTTTTTTAGATTTTTGTATGAAAAAACACAATTAGGTGGGTATTTTCAATAAGATAAATAAATTTGCAATACAGTGCGTACAGGAGGTACAGAAATCGGCCCAAAACAATTGAGGCAGCATAAAAGACAAAGTACGTTAATTTAAAATTAGTTAAATAACATAAAACTTTCTGCAACTACTTGTGCGTAAAATTGATTTAAGTCCCATGGTTTCGAAGTTAATGATCTCTTGCGCTGCCCTTATCCTACAAAAATGCGGTTGGCACATGTTTTCTTCTTCCAATTTCCTCGGTCTTCCGTCAAAGTTAAAGATCAGATATAAAAGATCAGAGAGATCAGATACTTAATTCCATCACCGTTCATCAGGTTGCTAAACTTATTAACTGTGCAATACTTATTGCGTTCAGTTCATGTGCATAGTTGTTACGATTATACAGTCATCGGGAAAATAGTCCAATCACCCTTTTTTTTATTACTGTAAAAATGTGATTTATTTTATTTTATTTTATTAACTTGGGTACAATAACATAATGCAAGCTAAAGAATTTACAATTAGTGACTTAATCTAAGACATTACAGCGCATTACATCACAATAATAATTGTACACAGCATTTAACACAACCCTCATAAAAAGAAACAAAAACAAAAAAAAAGAATAATAAAATAAAAATACATGAAAAAGTGGTACTTAATTCATCGCAATAAGCACATTATGAACAGCTAAAAACGAAGGCCAATGATCATACAATAGGAATCCAGGAAAGATTCATAATGCCTGAGTGAAATGTTCATTTACAACAGATTTGAATTTTGCTAGCGTCATGTTGAATATGTCTAACTCGAGATCAATGTTATTAAAAAGTCTACACATTCTTGTAATTGGAGCATTATTCGAGACATTATTGTTACATACTACCGGCAGGGCAAACAAATTACGATTTCTGGTCGTTTTACTAGTGGCTCTAAAATAAACATGATGTACAAGGCCACCGTCGAGATCGCCATGCAATATTTTATAAAGGGTCACAAGATCGGCAGTCTGACGCCTACTAGACAACGACATCAGACCAAAAGCAAGGAGTCGGTCGCGGTATTCTGGCAAGGTACGGCGGGTGCCATTCCGAAAGCAAAGATGTCTAAGAAACTTTTTCTGGATTGCCTCCAACCTATCCGAGTGTGTCTTGTAAATGGGGTAGCACACCGAGGAACAGTACTCAAGGTTCGTTCGCACCAACGATGTGTACAAGATTTTTAAAGTATCAATTTTTTTAAAAGGCTTAGCCGTACGAATTATAAATCCCAGCATACGGTTTGCCTTTGACACCATGCTCTCATAATGACTGCGAAACGAAAGATTGCAATCAAAAACCACCCCAAGATCTCTCACAGTTGAGACTCTCTCCAACTCTATTCCATCAATGCTATACCCAAATTCTAAAGTAGATTTTTTGTTTGTAAAACTAATATATTGACACTTAGGTATACTTAAGGACATCATGTTCACTCTGCACCATTCACTTATCACGTCAAGGTCATGCTGGAGAGCCAGGGAATCCTCTCTCGAATCAATTGTCCGGTATATTTTTATATCATCTGCGTAAGCCAGACAATTACATGTCAAACGACCCAGTAAGTCATTAATAAAACAAACAAATAGCAGCGGTCCTAAATTCGAGCCTTGAGGAACGCCGGACTCAGCTATAAAGGGGACAGAATCGTAACCACACAGACTGACAAGTTGGGTGCGACGGAGGAGGTACGATTGAAACCATCTGAAAAGACTGCCATGGATACCCAGGTGCTGGAGCTTAGCAAGGAGAATCTGATGATTAACACGATCAAATGCCTTGGCAAAGTCCGTGTAAATGGAGTCCGTTTGAGTTTTTTCCTGAAATGTCGAAGAAAGACTCTGTACATAAGAAACAAGATTAGTTGTGGTTGAACGTTTCTTAACAAATCCGTGCTGGTTAGGACTAATCAGATGCCCAAAATGACTGTAAACCTCCGTGAAAATAATACCTTCAAAAATTTTAGCAAAACAGCATAAAATGCTAATGGGGCGATAGTTTGATACATCATTTTTATTACCTTTCTTGTAGATAGGAGTGATTTTAGTGAGCTTCCAGAGATTAGGAAAAATACCTTCTTCTAAGGACTTTCTAAAGATTATTGATAGAGGTGTAACTAGAGCTATAGCACAAGACTTGATAAATATAGCTGGTAACCCATCAGGTCCAGCTCCCTTGCTAGCATCAAGTGATTCTAGCCTCTTCAGCAAATTGGCTTCAGTAAATGTAACAGTATTTAAGGAGTAATTACTCTCCGGAAAGTCAGGTGAATAATTTACTTCACCGGAGGAATCGTAAACTGACGAAAAATAGTCTGCAAATAGATCAACAACATCCTGACCAGTATCTGCAACATTATCACCGTAGACCATTCTATTAGGTATTTGGTTTGTAGATCTCTTTGATTTGGTGTAACGCCAAAACGCTTTAATATTTTGATTGAGACTATCCTCAATCCTAGATATATAGGATTTATAGCATGTAGATACCAACTTTTTAACTTTTTTTCTAAGAATCGAGAACTCATCATAATCCCGAGGATTCTTATACCTAATATAATTGCGATGTACTTTATTTTTTAACCTAAGAAGGCGTATTAAATCCCTAGAAAACCATTCCGGGTAATGACTAGTTTGAACTTTTCTTTTTGGTACATTTTCATCCACAACTTTCCATAATACATTATAAAACATTTCCAAAAAACTTTCACAATTTAAATGTGAGTGACCCTGCCAATCGATTTTATTTAAAGCAATGGAACATCCGACAAAGTCTGCTTTGTGAAATTGGTATGGTGGGCTAGATAGTTTTTCAGGCAAGGTCCGATCCTTTCTCATTTGTAGAACAATGTCAAAGGGCGGATGATGAGTATCAACACGACTCAACGGTTCAGCATTGGCAATGGTCACATGGGGCCCGGGGCTAATCAACGCTAAATCTAAAATTCTAGAATTAATATTTTTAATATCATTTACCTGTACTAGACCAGTTACGGAAAGAAAATCCTTCAGATCTAAGTATTTGGGTTCCTGTGAGGCAAAGACCGGACAACTACCAGGAAGCTCACTATTCCACAAAATATCAGGCAGGTTGAAATCGCCCAAAAGTATAGTACAGGCATTTGGAAATGCTACAACAATATCCTCGCACTTATTCAAGAAAGCTGCATACATGTCATGTGAGATATAAGACGGGATGTAGACCACACACAAATTGAGAACAATCCTGCCCACCGCAACCGTCACCCACAGATCCTCAAGCGACGATCGCCATTGCAGTTTACATTCGGATGTGAGCCTGGAAGAGACCGCAACAAGGACGCCACCCCCATGACCCTTTCCATAATCACTTTTAAAGTAAGACGGACGATCTCGGCGATAGACAATGTATCGGTCATCAAAAATTTCACTCGAATTTATTTTTTCATCAAGCCAGGTTTCCGTTAGACAAATGACATCGTAGTTACTTACAATTAATGAGTTATAAAAATCCAAACATTTTGTTTTAAGACCTCGTACGTTTTGATAATATATCGACAAAGCCACTTTTAATACAAAAAGGATAATACCTATTTAATATGAATGATTATCAAAAATAATATTAGTAATAAAATAATCACAGTAAAGTTAAAATTTTGAACAATGATAAAAATGATAAGAAAGTAACAAATTTAAACTATTATTGCAAGGCGTCTAAGTCGACAAAGTTTTTTATTATTAGAGGCCGTACTGATTCGGTCTTACGAACGAAGATTCGCCCGTTGCGCACCTGAACTTTGTACTGCAAGGCTTTAGATTTAATGCGAGTAGCGGCGTGCAATTTTTTATTGAATGGAGAGAGATGTTCAGAAACGTATACTTGTGCCTTATTTCCGGTAATGCCAAGCATAGATGTATTTAATTGATTTTCCGGGTTAGCCTTGTTATACTTAATGATGGCCGATAAGAAATCGTCACGTTTACGTCTATTATGCAGCTTTAAAACAACCGTTCGAGGTCTGTTATTCTCCTGGTTCAGTTTAGCTACACGCGTACAAAATACAATGTCCGACTCCGACAGCTGATGGGACACAACCGAAGCAGCTTTCATAATCAACGTGTTAAGATTCTCTGCTTTGCGCTCAGTGATGTCATGAAATTCGAGATTAGTTTCACGGAGCTGCTGCTCAAGTTCATTGACGCGATCTTCAAGGTTTTTAATATGCAACTGGACGCCGGGCAGAGCTGACCCAATATTTACTACCTTCGCATCCAGTGTCACTACAGACTTTACCAGATCTTCGTGCTGCCCACTGACAAATTCAAGCGAATTCTTTAAATCACCAATATCCTGCATAATTGGCGAAAGTTCCGAGTGTAATATATTCCTTACGGTACGAGAGATTTCGTCTTTAAGACAGTTTCGAATTTCCAGACGGATGGCAGATACGATATTATCATCTAGGATAACGCTAGGCGAGCGTGGAGCAGCGACGACGATTTCTTCAGGCTCAGTTTCGGTATCAGAGACTCGCTCGCTGCCCGAGCCTACATGCCTTGGGTCACTTTCGTGTATCAACGCGCGCAGTGGGGTGCTCGAGTTGTCACCGCCACGACGAGCCTTTGATGTGCAATCGGGGCACAGCCAATCAATAGAAATTTTAGTATTCGGCAAGGTTTTGGGACCCTTATAATTAACACAGGCCTGATGAAAGCTGTTATTACACCTAGGACACACAACCCGCTGTCGCTTAATATCCTCCTTACAGCCGCCGCAATAATAAGGCATTATTGATAATTTTGGTAATATCAGCCAGTATTCATCGCGTACTTAGATTCAAATATTTGTTGTTTAATAATTTATAATAACAACTGCATAGACGGTCGACAAGTCGTTAGCAGCAGCGAGCGCGATGACTCATGCGCAGCGCAGTGGGTACAAGTTGTGTAGGTCGGTGAGCGGTTGCAGTTTAACGATAATATTTCACTTATCCTGAGTTATTTTCAGAAGTGGCAAAAACTATTTTGTACAGCACATCACACACTACAAAATGACACCAATTTTATTTACATTAACTCACTTTGGATGAATTTAATAAAAAATAAATGATAGCAATAATTTATAAGATGTTGTCTAGGCGTTGATTCAATTAATGCTTTTTTAATAGGTAAATAAAAAAATAGGGTAGGCGGATAATTTTGACACTGAATACGTTTATAATTATTTTCCAATAAAATGTAAAAAATCGAATAATACAAATAATAGTTTAAAAAAACTAAAAAACACGCTTTAAAAAATAAAAAAAAAAAAAAAATGTAATAAATTTCAATTCACTTTTCTTATAGTGCAGTACAAATCTTAATAAGCAATTATTATATTGTTATATCCAGATCAAAATTTGTAAACAATTCTAAATATTGATAAAATAAATAATAATAGTTTAAAATATTTTATTGTAAAATAAGCGTGGGGTGCATGGTGTCAATTGTCAAGGATTATCATTTTGATAACATCTTAAAAAGCACCCCACGCTTTTTTTACAATAAAATATTTTAAACTTTATCAATATTTAGAATTGTTTACAAATTTTGATCTGGATATAACAATATAATAATTGCTTATTAAGATTTGTACTGCACTATAAGAAAAGTGAATTGAAATTTATTAAATTTTTTTTTATTTTTTATTATTATTTTTTAAAGCGTGTTTTTAGTTTTTTTAAACTATTATTTATTTTCTATTTTTTTGGTTGCATTTTTTTCACAGTGAGAGTTTCCATGTGCTAAAAAGAGACACAAAACGGTTTTTTGCTCGTCTTAAATAGAATCAGTCTATCTTATACTTGGTCTTTGGTGCGCGCGCACTGCTCTACACTACTAAACGTAAACCTCTTTCTTTCTAACTTTACCCCCCTCACCTACAACCCCCCAACCCTCCCAACCCCCTAAACCCAACCCCCAACATCCCCCAACCCATTTCCCAAACCCCCCAAACCCCTAACCCCAACCCCCACACCCTTACCCCCAACCCTCTAAACCCCCCTTACCCCCCTCCTCATATTCCAAACCACCAACCACCTAAACCCAACCCCCCTAACCCCGGACCCCCACCCCATTTCCTCAAACTTCCCCCAAACCCCTTACCCCAACCCCCCTTACCCCCCAACCCCAACCCCCTAAAACCCCAACCCCAACCCCCTTACCCCCTCCCCATTTACCACCACCCCCCAACCTCCCTAACCCCCGAATCCCCCCAAAACCCCACACCCTTAACCCCAAACCCCCTTCCTTTCCCATTTACCCCCAACCTCCCCCCACCCCTCCACCTACCCCCCCCTTCCAGCTCCATCATCAAACTCTTGTTACCATCTAGGCCTCTTACCCCCTCCCCATTTCCCACAACCCCCAAAATCCCTAACCCCGAACCCCCCAACACCCCCACCCTTTTCCCCCCAAACCCCCCCACCCCCTAACCCCAACCGCCACACCCTTACCCCCAACCCTCTAAACCCTTGACCCCCTTACCCCCAACCCTCCATTCCCCCCCCACCCCGCCACCTACCCCCCTTCTAGCTCCATCATCAGACCCTTGTTACCATCTAGGATCAAAGTACTCGTCAAGACAAATCAAACGAGCCCAAACTCGACGGGGTTGTGTAGTTTTATTGTTGAGTGCCTTTGGCCATCTTCCAGCTCCATCATCAGACCCTGGTTACCATCTAGGATCAAAGTGCTCGTCAAGACGAATCAAACGAGCCCAAACTCGACGGGCTCGTGTCGTTTTATTGTGGAGTGCCTTTGGCCAACTTCCAGCTCCATCATCAGACCCTGGTTACCATCTGAGATCAAAGTGCTCGTCAAGACGAATCAAACGAGCCCAAACTCGACGGGATTGTGTTGTTTTATTACATAGTTCCTATGGCTACCATCCAGCTCCATCATCAGATCAGCTCCATGTTACAATAATATTGCATTGTCATCCAATAAACGAGCAATTCTTGTATATATATATATATATATAATCAGGATCTCGGAAACGGCTCCAACGATTTCGATGAAATTTGGTATGTGGGGGTTTTCGGGGATGAAAAACTGATCTAGCTATGTTTCATTTTCAGAAAATCGCTTTTACTCGTGTTTTCCGGCTATTTTTGTTTGTATTAGAATATAAAGCTAAATTTCGCCGACTTCGAGCAGATCATAATGGCACATTAGAAATCGGGTGGTCGCGGATTCAGCCGATCTCGGTTCGATACCACGTTTTTTTTCAAGATTTTTAGTTTTTTTTTTATGAGGAAACGTCAAGTTTCTTCTTCTGTGAGAAAAAGTTACTTTTTTGTGAGAAAAAGTTACTTTTTTTGTTAGAAAAAGTATTATAGGGAACGTGCAGTAACTATAGGCGGCAGCACTAATGCGACAGAAGAGACACTATGCAGACAGTAAAACAAACTTATCAAGGTAAAACCAGGCCTCATGCATGCCATGTACTTACGCGCGATATTTACCTACCGCGGGGACGATCGCCTGCGATCGAAATTCCAGTAGGTTGTCACAAGCGCGCGCCGACGCACGTTCATTCGTGTTCCACGGAAAAAATATGCCGCCTGAACTTTTATAAGTGAATGGTGAAACAGGGGGCAAATTTTAATATGACTATGCTAGAATTAATAGCTAATATAACAATTTGGAAGTTCGTATCGTGCTGTCCCTCTTACTCTTCTATAAAAAGCTATAAGCGTGAGCGGGATGGCACGATGCGAAGTTCGAAAGTTAACCTTCGTATTTAGTATAACGCTAGGGTACTATGAGCATGGCAATGTGTTCTACGCATTACAATAAATATCCTTTTTTGCTAGGATTCCAGAGCTAAAATGGCAAAAACGGAACCCTTATAGTTTCGCCATGACCGTTTGTCTCTTTGTCAGTCCGTGGCTTAGCTTAAAGAATATTAGTGCTAGAAAGTTTGCATGGATATAATATATAGCAATTATCCCGACAAAATGGTAAAACAACATGTAGAAAAAAAAAATCTAATCCAAACTGCCAGCCCTTGTCACTGTCGGCACGCACACATTCTTAAGGAGACGGAGTAGTATAATCTGTGGCTACAATCGCGGTAAGTACCAAGATTTTGTACGGGATGCAGTATCTGTTACGAAGTAACTATTAAGTAATCTGTGGTAAAACATTCAAATTGATGGCACCCTTATGGCACCAGTTGGCAGCACCGTCTATGTGCACGTTCCCTATTGGGAGCACAGAACAGGAAAAGCCGGTTGTCTGTAAAGTCGGTTTACGGACGATAGTTTAACGTGACTCACCCCCCCCCCCCCCCTCCAGTGTTTTTGTCAAATATCTTGAAAACGGTGCATCCTACGGCAAAATCAATGAAATTTTCATCCCCCCTTTAATACCCCCCGCGCTCCCTCCCCCGCATCCCCTCCCCCCTCTCACCCCCCCCCCCCCCCACCCCACCAGGTGTATAAAATCAGGATCTCGGAAACGGTTCCAACGATTTCGATGAAATTTGGTATTTGGGGGTTTTCGGGGATGAAAAATTGATCTAGCTTGGTCTTATCTCTGGGAAAACGCTTGGTACCGAGTTTCTGCCCGAGCAGAGCTCGGTCGCCCAGGTACTGTTACTTCTATGTCACAATTGGTCAAAATCCGCGGCCTTACCCAAATAATAATTGAACCAACCACAATAAGCATGAAAATATTTTTCTACTAATCTGTTTGAAGTCGGTGCCTCAGCTCGAGCCAGCAGGAGTGAACCTAGTAATTTAACTTACCTACATAGTAGGTACTTACTATCTATAGGGCTTCTACCACTCCTGCTGGCTCGTGCTGAAGCACCGACTTCAAACAGATTAGTAGAAAAATATTTTCATGCTTAATGTGGTTGGTTCAATTATTATTTACAAGTTTTTTTGGGTGTTTTTTGACGGCGGTTTTATTTTTTATTTTTTGCTTTTTAGTTGTTTCTAACGGCCTGGACTGGCACCCTTTACTGACTGTACTTTTTGCCTTTGGTTACCAAAGTACTCATCAAGACGAATCAAACGAGACCAAACTTGATGGGGTTATGTCGTTTTACTACGGAGTTCTTATGGTCGGTAACCTATCGATGTTTAGAAACTCCTTTACTCGAATTTCATTTATCCGAAAACTTATCACCGACTTTTTAAAATCCATATGTTTTGTTTTTCCACAACTTCACAATTCCACAGATTCAGTTAATCACAGTGTTATTTGCCAACAAATTTAAAATCCCGAAAAACAATATCCATTTTTTCTATTTGCCAACTTAATCATTTGCCATCTTTTCATAATCTAAATGTTACGAAAAGCCGAAAGTATGCTTTTATTACCTACCTTACCTAACATTAGATTAAGACAACATTGGCTAATTTTCAGCGAGCGAGCGAAGCGAGCGAGCAAGACGGTACGGAGCGGAAGCGACTCGGATAGATTAGGTTCAAAGGCTAATGCGGGAGCGTAGCGGAGCGAAGCTTTGGTGTTAGTTATTTTTTTTTATAACCACTTACAAAACCCCCTACCCATGTGGGTGGGTATTGAATTTGCTATGTAGCAAATTCAATAAAATATTTGGGAAACATTAAACGACGAAATGAATATTACGCTTCACACATAATTGTATGATCGCCTTTTGTACCCCTGACCTTTGCGGGATAATGATTTTGCGGAATAAATATATATTTGGCAAATGATCCTACGGAATTTCATGCAGTCGGATTTTGAATTATTTGTCAAATAAAAAAATGGATTTTAAAGCATTCGGCAAAAGAAAATATGGTAAATAAAATTTCGGACAAACAATAATTTGGAAAATGAATAAAAGGAGTTTCGTTTTCGGAATTTTAATATTCGGAAATGAGCTTTTCGAGAATATGATAGGTAACCCTTATGGTCATCATCCAACTTCATTGTCAGACCCTGGTTACCATCTTGGACCATAGTACCCGTTGAGACGAGTCAAATGAGTCCGTACTCTATGGGGTAATGCCGTTACATTATGGAGTACCTTTGGCCACCTTCCAGCTCCACCATCAGACCCTGTTTATCATCTGGAATCAAAGTACTCGTCAAGACGATTCAAATGAGCCCAAACTCGACGGGGTTGTGTCGTTTTATTACAGAGTTCCTATGGCCACCTTCCAAGTCCATCATCAGATCAGCTCCATGTTACAATAATATTGCATTGTCACCTGATTTACACATGCATGTAAAATTTGAACTCAATCAGAAACCGGGAAGTGAGTCAAATTCAACGTGCAAGATTTGACCCGTTGAGGAGTTCCGTTGGCCATCTGCGGTCTTCTTCATCAGATCCAGTTTACCAAATGACACTTTCTGAATGCAAATGCTTGATTTGTCACCGAAAATACTAAAATCGCTTTACATTTCCCTTGAACTTTTGAAGAGTTTTTCAATTCCTCATGAATCCCATCATCAGAACTGAATTCTGGTAACAACGGGACCAACCTTGAAGCATATGCTTTCAAACAACGAAAGAATTTTCCAAATCGGTTCTTAAATGACGGAGTTCTGAGGTAACACACATTAAAAAAAAAAAGAACATACGACCGAATTGCGAACCTCCTCCTTTTTTTGAAGTTGGTTAAAAAAGTAGTTATAATTTATCCTATTTATACCTACTCCAAAAAAAACGAAAAAACGAGGCAGTATGGACTAAAACTTCTTAGCCTTTTAGTTTCGATAGAATAACCTAAACAAAAAACAATGCCAACCAACTGTCAACATTTTGTAACGAACGAAAAAAATACAGACAATTACAGTACTAAAACTAAACTAACTTGTTTGTTATTGCAAGGACGGTTTTTACAACTAAAATCATTGTTTACCTTTCCTTTTAATGTTGTGTATGAAGTAAAAACGTTTTCAGATGAGAATCCCAAACGACGGATAACCGCCAAGCCAAATTAACGGTAGTGCAGTGGTGAAGTTAAGGTAGTATCACTCTCTTTTGTATGGAAAATATAAAAGTTAATTGTCTACTTTTTATTTTGGTTGTTTACTATCTGAGATATTTGTTTCTTATTCAGGTTATGGCTCTAAATCGTGAGAACAGGCAGGTGGATTAGATGTTGTTTTGAGCCGATTACAGTGGTGCGAGTGAGCAACTACGTTTTATATTGACTAAACCATTACTCATCATCAGTATAATTTTTACCAATTTTTTATTTTATGCTCTACTCAGTACCTGTGTTTGGGATATTTTAATTTTTCCATACTCATACTTACATATTGCAAACTACTGGGATTTTTTCTCAGTTATCTGCAGTGCAAACAGATGGAAAGAAAATTCCATCGGTGTATGCTTAGGTATGAACTAATGGGAATTATTATTCGTTCTCACTTTGGACGACTCGGTATAAAGATACTCACAGCGTTTCACAATCCTTTATTTGACACAATCGTGTTAAATATTGATTGATGTAGATAGGTGTTTATAATGATAATGAAATAATGAATGGACCACTAAATTTTCGCTATATGCATGGATAAAATGAAGCAAATACTTAGATCAACATCGCTTTAACCAATTTTCAGTCTCAAATACCTTTAACCCTTTTCCAGGTCCCGACAAATCAGATACAGTACCACAAAGTGAATTGTCACTTTATATTTTTCACAAGTGTAGGATTAATTTAAAAGCAAAGCATATTTTAAACATACTCAATTGATTTTCTACCATAATGTGTAAGGGAGGAAGGTCGAATCTCTGTGTAGATCTATGTGGTTGCTATATGCGCTATGCCTGGAAAAGGGTTAAAATAATAGTCTAAAATCAAGGAACCGAGATATCATGTCTATACGTATAATCAAAAAGATGTCTCAAGCGAGGTCATTATAAATAAAATCCATTATTTATTTCATACCAATTTATTGGTTAAAAATCTAACGGCGCAGCACAACATAACATGGCGTCAGGAAAATGTTTCTGCAATACAATATCCAACCAGAGGCCGTATCGCCTAAGGCGAGGATGCTCGCTACATACTCATTAAAGGTTCGGCTATACCGCTGCTTAAAATATGGAAACATTATGGAATCGCAGTGACGTGCCGTAAACGTCAGAATTTACCGCATGCCGCATGCTCTCCATACTTCCATAGTAAAGTTGTGACGTTTACGGTGCGTTACTGCGATTCCGTAATGTCACCGTTTTTTAAGTGGCGGTTCGGTCGCACCTTAATTCTTTTTGTCACATTTGATACGATCAGGGCTGGGCAAAATACATGCTTTGCTTTAATTAAAATACAAATTACAAAATACTATCTCGCATGTATTTAAAATACGAAATACAAAATACTTTTAAGTCGAGTATTTGAAATATAAAATACAAAATACAGTATTTCAGGTATTTTTATTTAAAATACAAAATACAAATTACAAAATACTAAGTAGAATTAAAACGAATCCAACCCGGCATGGGCAAGCAGAGTAAAAGAAAATTACTCTCTTTAAACATGAAACTACCGTGAGGTCGTGAGACTCACTCGTAGTGAAACAATACAGATTATGGTCCGAGAGCTGGCACCAATTTTTGGGTAGGTGTTTGAGGCAAGCTGAAAACTTGTCACATACTTCTCCTATTATACCCCAACACAAAACTGCAGACCTGGCTGGTGAGTAGCGGGGCTAAATGAAACCATGACTTTTTAATATTTTTTTTGGTTCCAAAAATATAATTTAGGCAATATGCAATTTATATATGTTGTAGTTTAATGTTTAAAGAATAAAAAAATAATAAGCCAGATGATTTAGTCGGGGCTTTAATATTGCCAGGCGCGTGCAAACATATTTTTCGAAAAAATATAAAAAATGTATTTGATGCAACTTGAAATTTTAATAGAGTATATTATTTATAACTAAAAAATAAGATTCTCATAAAGACAGGTCATTTTGGCGGGACTTTCTACCTGCCAGGTGATTTAACAAATATACTCACTCGCACGGATATACAGTGGTGGTCATACAATTAAGAACGATTTGAAGTTTCCGATTTTTTTTTATCTACATCATGTCATATGTCTAGTTGTGTTCCTTCTTAGAAGTAACAAGTTATGTTATAAAATAGCCACATGGATAGAGCAAACGGGATTAATAATAATAGTGTATAATTGCTAACATTTTTTTTTACAAATTTTATTTGTTCTCTATACTAATAAATTCAAATAGTAATGAAGCTGGACAAATAATTAAGAACGATTTATTAAACTGCTCGAGAGTTGTTTTATATGAAACTTAGATTAAATAAATCATATTAATGTGAAGTTGGTATAGAAAAAAAAGCAAATTAATACATTTGAACTAAAATTAATAGTTAGTTGCATGTCCACGGCTTTTAATTACGGCTTTACACCGGCGAGGCATTGAATCTATCAATTTTTGACATTTCGCAAGAGAAATAAGAGTTCCATTCTTCTAAGAAAACGTCGTACAGCTCTCTCAAATTGCCACATTGTCGATTTGAAACCTTTTTCTTGACTTCGCACCAAAGATGCTCTATTGGGTTAAGATCTGGGCTGTTGGCTGGCCAATCTAAGACTGAAACTGATTGTGATGTGAGGAATTCCTTAACGGTGCGTGCAGTATGCTTTGGATCATTGTCGTGCTGGAATGTCCAAATAACCGGAAGCACGTCTTCGGCATATGGTAACATTGTTTCTTGCAGTATATTTTTGTATTGGAATTGATCCATGTTTCCTTCTATCAGCCTAACAGATCCAACGTCATGTCCAGAAAAGCACCCCCAAATTTTCACATTTCCCCCGCCATGCTTTAATGTCACTTTTGTGTACTTTGGGTCGAATGCTTTATTCGGAGGGCGTCGTACATATCGTTTTCCATCAGAACATACCCTATTTATTTTTGTCTCGTCAGAAAAAAGAACGTTTTTCCACTGTCTGACTGTCCAGTTTTCATACCTTCTTGCAAATGCAAGTCGGGCTTGCCTATGACATCGTTTCAACATAGGCACCTTCCTTGCTATCCTTCCGTTCAACTTATTTTCTACCAAACGCCTTCGAATAGTGCGTGCAGAGATTGCTGAAGGGTTGTTTTCGCCAAAATATTCTTTTCTGATCTCATTAGACCCTTTAAAAGGATTTTGTTTTGCCAAACGAACGATATTTCGATCATCTCGACGAGATGACTTTCTCTGTCTAGGTCCACGCGGAACGTTTGAAGTAGTTTGATACGTGGAAAAATGCTTTACGGCATGGAAAACCATTGTTTTTGAACATTGCAGATGGTCGGCTATCATTTTATACGACCAATTCATCTCGCGAAGTTTTATTATTACTTCTCTTGTGATTTATCACAACTTTTATTTTTCCCCATTGTTTTTATACGAAGTAATCACTTTTAAGACTTTAACAGCACGAAATGGCGCCAAAATTATACGAATAATAATCTACAACCACAGAGCCACACAGTGTTCTCTATTTAAATTTGAAAAAATAATAAACTATTCAGCGTTCTTAATTACGTGACCAGCCAGTAAGTACTAATACTAGGTTCAGATCGAATGTATAAAGTTTCTCTATTAATTTTTTAGCCAACAATGTTGCATAAATGAATGTACCGGTAGTACGGAAAAGTTTTGCAATACCGAGAGAAATAAAAAAAATACGGGCAATTAGTTATACTTGTTACTTTGAAAAAATCATCTCAATAAATAATCGTTCTTAATTATATGGCCACAACTGTATCATTTATTAGATCACCTGGCAGGTAGAAAGTCCCACCAAAATGACCTGTCTTTTTGAGAATCTTATTTTTTAGTTATAAATAATACCCTATTAAAATTTCAAGTTGCCTCAAATAAATTTTTTATATTTTTTTGAAAAATCAAAATATGTTTGCACGCGCCAGGCAATATTAAAGCCCCGACTAAATCGTCTGGCTTATTTTTTTTTTATTCTTTAAACATTAAACTACAACATATAAAAATTGCATATTGCCTCAAATATATTTTTGGAACCAAAAAAAATTTTAATTAAAAATTCATAGGTTCATTTAGCCCCGCTACACACCAGCCAGGTCTGTAGTCTTGTGTTGGGGTATAATAGGAGAAGTATGTGACAAGTTTTCAGCTTGCCTCAAACAACTACCCAAAAATTGGTGCCAGCTCTCCTACTATTACTCACGTTTCAAAACGAGTCGAGTTTAACTCGACAGTTTCGGGCTAATCCGTAACCCTTCCTCTCGGAAGAGCACGCTACGGCTATGCCAAACGTGCACTCAAGTACGCTACGGCCTGAAATACCTATGTCGACTTAAACTAGTTTTGAGACGTGGGTAATCAGTATTATTTTACTAAAAATTACTCTCATTAAAGGAAACTAGGTACTTATACTGATTAAAAGCAGAGTTTCCTTTCCTAAACACCAGACTTAAGTGTTATCTGCCTCTCATAGGGGAATGAATAAAGTTATGTCTACACCGGTGCGTTTTCATGTTCAACTTAAGATCGCTAAATGAAATCTAAATGTATTTTGTTAAAATGTATTTTGAAGTCATAAGTATTTGAAATACTAACTACAAAATACCTTAGCGTCAGGTATTTGAAATACGAATTACAAATTACATTCACAGCGAGTAATTGAAATACAAATACCAAATACGTATTTGTATTTCAATTACGTATTTCAATTACAAGTAATTCAAATACTGCCCAGCCCTGGATACGATCATACACAACAGTATAAGAAGATGACAGAAAGAGTTGGCGAAAGCGACGGCAAGCGCTCGCGCGTCAGACAATACGGCCTCTGGTGACTCGCCGAGCTCCATCAGAGGATGTCGCAGTATGGTGAGGGTGGTGAAAAAAAAAGTTTCTATTTTCGTTTTCAAGAATGGCGAGCGAGGTGGCAACGGCGGACGGGGAAGAGGGAGGGAGAGGGACGCTGACCGCGGCGCAGCGCGCGCGCATGGAGCGGCAGCGGCAGCGCGCGCGGGCCCTGCACGACGCGCGCCTCGCCGGAGCACACGGGTCAGGGGGGCGGGGGTGGAGCGGCCGCCAGTCCGGCTCGCATTGCGTGCTGACTGCTGACGCCGCGTCTCTGTCCGTAGGGCGGCGGCGGCGGCGGCGTCGGCGCTGCCGGCGGTGGCGCGCGACACGGGCGGCGGCTTCCTGCTGGAGGAGGAGCCGGCGCCGGCGCGCGCGCCCGCGCACCCGCCCGCGCCGCTCGCGCACCGCAGCCTGCAGCCCGCCTGCCTGGAGTGCGGCCGCCCGCTCGCGCACTCCTACCTGCTGGACACGTTCGACTACAGCGTGTGCGACGACTGCAGGTGAGCCGCCCCCCTCTCCCCCCGACCCCGGCCCGCCCCGCCCTGACGCTCCCGCTGTCGGCAGGGACGACGAGGAGGCGCACGCGCTGCTGACGCGCACGGAGGCCAAGACCGAGTACCTGCTGAAGGACTGCGACCTGGACCTGCGTCCGCCGGCGCTGCGCTGCGTGCGGCGCCGCAACCCGCACCGCGCGCACTACAGCGACATGCGGCTGTACCTGCGCGCGCAGGTGGCGCAGCGCGCGCTGGACGTGTGGGGCGGCGAGGCGGCGCTGGAGGAGGAGCGGGCGGCGCGCGCGCGGCGGCGGGAGCGCGCGCAGGAGACCAGCTCGCGACGGCGCCTGCGCGAACTGCGGCTGGCGGCGCGCTCGTCGCTGGTGCGCGCGCGCGGGGCGGCGGCGCACGCGCACGCCTGGGGGCCCGAGCAGCGCCAGCCCGGCGGGGACGACCTCTACTCGCGCGCCTGCGCCACCTGCGGACACGTCGAGACCTACGAGAAGATGTAGCCCCGCGTTCCGGTCGTTGCGAGTTCGCGTTTCCGAGCCGCTTTCGTGGGCCGACGGAACGTTGCCTGACTGACGAACCATAACAGAATACTCATCTTTCATTTATCATTTCCGTGTACCGCGGACCCTCGGCAATAGTGAACATGTGATAGAAAACGGACGGGACGGAAACGTGCCGTAAATCGGGTGCGATTAAAAAACGAAACGGCCTTTAAAATTATCAACAATAATATACCCACCACCTGATAATTCAAATCCTCAAAACCTCAGTGCACACTCATACTAACTACAATGAACTGCACAATAACGTAGTAATTTTTTACACTAGGACATACAGTGCTAATTTGTATGTGTATGAGTATGAACTAAGGTATCGAATGAGTACCATAAAGGTTTCAATTATCCAGGTCGGACATTATTCATTCCGAATCGACACATACAGGGTGGCACTGACCGCGCCCCGCGCGAGATCGTTTGCAATGAGGAGACGACATGGTGATGCGTTCCCGTCCCGTCCGACAAAAATCATGTGAGGCGTGCCACGGCCTCAGCTAGAGGAGCGGCGCGCCGACGCCGTGGACCGCTTTCCCGCCAACTGCTGTAGTGCTGTAATTGCGCAATCGCTGCACCGGCGTCGGCGTATCATTTCTTATGTAGCATCTTCATACCAACCGCGAATACCTCATTCCGCTAGTTTACGAGCTCACAGCCGGCCTTGACCTACGGGACTAGCGATGGATAGTTTCTTTCTCGATTAAATCATTTTTTTTTATAAATTGTGAATCGTCTCCTTGTTTGCTTCAATGTTCCTATTTTTTTATTTTAAACAGAATCTTTTCTATTGTTAATCCATATTGTTCAGGGTTATTTAAAACATTGTCAGCAACCACAACATCGTCACTCTCATGAAGGCTTTCAAACTTTCGCTCATCTTTTAAATAAATTTGCTAACCTTATTTATTTATCTCTGTTGTTCCCGCCTTCGCCCAGTTAATTAGACTTGAGAGTACTTTGAGCTGGTCTCATCGGTTCCGTATGATTGACTACAGTGTTAAACGAGTATAAAGGCCGGCGCAAACCGGATTGTTATGAGTTTGTCACCGGTTGTGGTGAGTGGAGCTGTGGGAGGGATGGCGCACTAGATGCGTGCACATGGTGTGCCATCTTTCTTAGTTTCATTCATTTCAACTAGTTTGTGACACGCACACCCATCCGGTCTGCGCCGGCCTTAAACCTAACTTGCATGCAAATGAAATAAATGAAATAAGTATAAAATGTAAGTTTATGTAAATAAGTTTTGGAATAAAAGATCACAAATAAAAAATGTTTGTATATTTTATTCTAGCAGGTCCGAGTCGGCCGCGGTGCGCGGCGAGGTGCTTCAAATTCGGTTTACAAAGAACATGAACCTTCACAAAGAGTTTGGAACGAATACGAATACAGTTCGTCTGGTCTGGCCGCGCCGTATCATGATCTACTACAAGCATTCTTTGGCGCCGGAAAAAGTGGACGCTTCAAGATGACTCGTTGATAGCACAAACGTTTAGCACCCATCCCTTCATCCCTTAGGTTTATTTATTGAAAATTAAATAAGACTGCCACTCATAAAAGTCGGTGCTGGAGTTCTGGCATCACAGTATCCCACAGGGCTAGGTTGGGTATGTTCCATAGAACTGATACATTTCTCCGTACTTATGTAGCTTAAATACAATAATAATTGTATTCAAATGAAAATGTTGACACAAGTTATTTGTGTGGAATCTGTATTATTCTAGACGCAAGTGCGGGCAGTACTAGATTTCACTAGCAGTCCTAATTTGGTAATCCCCATCATAAACATTGGAGCATTAAAGGTGGTCAAATACAACTTTATTGTCAATCGCGTACGCGCGTGTTCAGATGTTTTTGATCACCTTGTGTGCTCCAACGTTTCTCATGGCGACTGCGCCTGTCATTGTGAGTGCCACGCGGCGCGGTCAGACCAGGCAGTAACAATAGTTTTTATTACAAATCTTATGAATTAAATAAGTGTTTTAGAACTAAATACAGAGAAATGCGGTGTTAGATGGCCTTTAAGTCTTCTGGGAGGTCGTTCTTGGGGTGCTTGTTCTCGAAATGCTGCTTGTAGGTCTTGGGATCCGGCATCTGCGCCTGCGCACACACACACGAGCGTCACTCACACTAATCAACAGAGTAGGTTTCATGACATCAATTAAGTAGCTTGATTTCAAACTCCAATAAGTCCATCTCTGAGAATTTTAAGATTTTGGTATTAAAAATAAAAGGGAAATAAGATAGATAATCTCAATCAATCCTAAGAGGGTGAGGACATATTTCTAAGTTTGAAATTAAGCGACTCAATTTCTCATTACTACATCAAAATACTTAGTTGCTAGTTATCTACATTACCAAATCAAAATAATAGTCCAAGTTAGTTTTCTGTGACAAATTCATTAGGTACACCACTGGTGGTAACCCCACATAAATTAAATAAATAAATTTTATGTGGTTGCTATGCAGTATGTCAGGAAAAGGGTTAACTAGTCCATACTAAATAACTTTTTGGAAAATGAAACAAAGTTAAAACAAAGAATTTTAATATCTAGTCCAAGTCAAATCTTAGTGTAGATAATCTACACTAAGATTCGACCTAGCCCCCTTTACAATATGGTAGAAGTTCATTCTAATATTGAAGATAGATATTAAAAGAATTAGTTAATTAATTATTAAAGGATATTAAAATTCTTTGTTTTTTTTTTAATTTTCCACAAAGTTATTTGTATGGAATGGACTAAATTTCACTTCACATTTACATTTAATTTTTTCATTTCACTTGCTGTGAAATACTTCTATATACATAAATCCCTTACTTAAGCAGAACTTTGTCTTTCTGCATTTAGCCATTTTGAGATATCCTTTTGCTTTTTAGGTATTTTGGATTCAAAACATTCTGAAATTTCATTCATTCTTTGTGGTGGTGTAGGCATGATGGTAACTTGTAAGAATTTGTAAATTTGATGTTTCATCCTTATCTGATCAAAGATTGACACATTTTGAATTGATAGTGAGACAAAATGTAGTCACTAAACCAATATTACAATATTAGTATTATTGTTATTGCAAGTATTTAGTCAGCAGCGCGCGTGCCGAGTGGTCATTACGTGCAGCCTGCGCAAACACGCCGCGCGGCTGTTGAAACTTCGATGCCGCGACGTCACTTTGGGACAATAGGCTAGTGTGTTAAGTGATAAAGGATGCTCCTCACAAGTGTTAATTAATTTTTGATTGTTCCTATTATTAACATGCCAAACATTAATAAAAAAAATATTTAGTAAAGCACCTAGGTATTTACATTAATTAGTAATTTTTGATTTAGCTTTGAGGCAGTGGTTATGATTATGGTGAAATCTCAACTGTATGTGCCTAGAATTGGATAATTTGGACTTGATTACTTCTGTGAGACTGTCCAAACTAACCTGAATCCATCCCTTCCAAACAATTTGCTTTTGACACTGTATTATGTAATTATCAAGCAAACATTGGACATGTAGAAGCTTTATAAATTACACAACATCTGCACTCACTTCAGCTTGGGAAAAGAAAGGACAAATCGGAGGAGAATGGCAATAGCAGTTCCGATATGAGCTTTCCTGGCATACCTAATACATTGTGCCAAGAATTTCTTTAAGTTGAGGGTTCACTTTCAAGTTGCAAATCAGAGATACAATTTAGATAAGTATTCAAGTTTAGAGAGATCTGATTGCAAAGTTGGGTCTGAGTCTGGAAAGGGTTGCCACCCCAAAAGCATAAGCATATCTCCAAGTATTACAATGGTATGGAGCCGAATGACACAGCAGTCGCTACGAGAAGTATCTGGGTGGAAGTACCTTGCAAAGCACGCAGACGTGGACGAGGGCCTTCTGCGCGGCCTTCTTCTGTTCGGTGGCGCTGTGCCCCTGCTGCTTCTTCAGTTTGGACTGCTTCTCGGCCGCCTTCGCCTGCGATTGGAGCTTCTGCTGCCCGCGCGCCATCTGCGAACCGCACAACAGATCACTGCAGCGCAACGCGACTCCACGCGACGCTCGTGCCGAGCCCTGACTCGTCGATCGAGCTGGACGTCGAACCGCGTCCGTACCGACACGTCGCGAGGTATCGTTTACCGTAAGAAAAAGTAAAACGTGGTTTACCTTCACGAGAGAAAGCTCGGCGTCCGAATGCAGTAAATTAGGTGACAAAGTCAGCAGATCAGGCGACACTCGAACTTTTATATCGTTTCGTGCGTTCGGTTCGTGCCCACCGATTTACGCGGAGATGATAGAATCGGGGGCAGAAAAATAATACTGGTGAAACGAATCTGGCAGATTATACCTACATCACAAGAATTAGACAATGGACGATGATGACAGCATTGGCAGCCGAGTGTGTTCGGCCTATATTTTAAAATGCACAAAACTCAGGCGTTTCGTTTACTCGTTTTCCTTAATTTGATCGCCCCGTCGCCGGTCGCCACAAAGATGTAAACAATAAAAACGCCTTTAAACAGTCAATGTCAGATTCAGACAAGCAGACCGAGTTTCAGTACTTACTTTACTTTTGGTGCTCTGTTCGAATTTTATACAATCTGGTAACGAGATCTAGCCGTTTCTAGTGTAATTTTTAAGTATGAACTAATCGTTTGGCGAAAGCCGCGTTTGTTTGAATTTTAAGTAGTATTTTACTACTAAAATTACTGTCATCTAGATCCGAACGGATTATAGGTTAGGTCGGTCCCGATGTTTTGCGCGAGTGGGCGGTCGTGGTGCGCCCGGGCGCTGGCACTGGGCCGCGGCGTGCGGAGGGCGGGGAGTGGCGGCGACGGCGAGAGCCCACTGCGGCGGCTGCTGGACGGCGCGGCCGCGTTCGGGGAGCCGGCGGGGCCCGGCGAGGGCGAGCTGCGCTGGGCCACGCAGCCGTACGCGACGCGCGGGGGCGGGCGCGGGGAGGGCGCGGCGCGGCGCTCGGAGCCCGAGGACGCCGTGGTGCTGCTGTTCCCGGGGCAGGGCGCGCAGCGCGTGGGCATGGGCCTGAAGCTGGCGCACCTGCCCGCCGCGAGGGACCTCTACCAGCTCGCCTCCGAGATCCTCGGGTACGCTCTCTCACGCTATTCATCTCCTGTTCAACACTAATGATACAGAGAGTGGTTCTCTGTTTTTGTAGAAGCATAAAAGTTGGCTAATTCCCTACTCTGTGCGAATGTGAAAAGTCCTTTCGCAACATACAGTTGGGGTAAGAAAAGGTCTGTAACCTTAAAGTTGACATTTCCTTGCACCGAGGCAAATGGCAATCCTGTCAACATAATTATTTTGAACAAAACAATATTGCATCGCAGTTTCCTATTTTTCAAAAGGTACTAAGACCTATGACTCGATAAAGCAATCAATTTAATAACTGACAAAGGTTTTTTTACCCCAATCATACTTTTATAACACTCAAGGGTCTGCCAAATTTCAAGTCTCATGCGGCTTGGGCTGGGCATTGTATGTCAGTCAGTCAACAGCAGCAGCGGCGGTAGTCAGTCAGCAGTCAGCAGGAACAGCTAGATACAGGCACCTATCAGTCGCTCCCAATTAATTATAATAATTAAAATATATTTTTTTTGTAAACCTTACCAGATGAAATGTTCATATATAATGCACGTCGGAATGCGATGCATGAGGGTATGTATTACAATACCGTAGTACGAAAGACCAAATGTATTAAAACATCAAATGGGTCAAAAGACCGACACAATTTTTTTCTGAAACTGTTAACTTTTAAGATTGTTGTAAAACAAACCTAACCTAACCTAATGGGTTCTGTATGATGCCGTTTTAATAAATTCTGAGAAGTTTACAGTTTCGGAAAAAAATTGAGTCGGTCTTTTGACTCATTCGATGTTTTTCTTTCGTACTTCGGTATTGTAATACATACCCGATGCATGATGATGAGTGATAGCGATACGTATGTTCAACTGTTTAGGCAGGATGGGTACTAAATTTACCCGTTCTCAAAAATAGATACTCAAAAGTCTAAATCGGTGGTTACGAATGTCCCAATGGATGGGGAGGCAGTATAAAAAAGCATGGGTTTTATCTCAGATGGGACGTGTGGCGCGTGTGCACCTTGGGCCCGGCGGAGGAGCTGGCGGCGCGCTGCCAGCCGGCGCTGCTGGTGACGAGCCTGGCGGCGCTGGAGGCGCTGGCGGAGGCGCGGCCGGGCGCGCCGGGGCGCGCGCGCGCGGCGGCCGGGCTGTCGCTGGGCGAGCTGACGGCGCTGGTGTGGGCGGGCGCGCTGCCGCTGGAGCGCGCGCTGCGGCTGGCGGAGCTGCGCGCGGCGGCCATGGCGGCGGCGGCGGCGGCGCGGCGCGGCGCGCTGCTCACGGCGTGGCTGGCGGCCGACGCCAACCTGCCGCACGCGCTGCTGCGCGCGCGCGAGCACGCGGCCGCGCGGGGCGTGCGGGACCCCGTCTGCCAGGTGGCCAACCATCTCTACCCGCACTGCAAGATCGTCGGCGGGGACGAGGAGGTCGGTATTGCTCGCTCTTACCTTATTATTATGATGAGCGAACCGAACGAGAACGACATTTTCGGTTTCTTCTCGGCTCCACCGCTGCTACGGTTTCCTGATTGACAACTTCTCTTCTCGAAACACGGTTTTAAATATGTAACCTCGAGTGGCCGTATTGTCTTTAAAGCGGGGTTTACACGGGTGACTAAAGCCGCACGATTTTAGCCGCGCGGCTAAAATCTTTCGTCTAAATGGCAATTCGGCTAGACTGAAGCCGCGAGCCCCAAAGTCGGGTAGCATCCGACTTTGGCCGTGCGACTAGCCGCACGGCGAAAATCGACATGTGTAAACCCCTCCGTTCGATCAGTATAACCATGCAAACGAGGTTGATCGCTGGACTCGTAATGAATGTTAGAATCTGCCAGTGTGACCTGACACAGGTGTGATGACAAAAGTTCGCGGGCATAGACATTGGCATTTTTTAATCTGTAGAACGTGTTAGGGTACTTTTTAATCTCTCGCCACTATAGACCTCTAGGACGGAAAACAACTGAACTAGAAGTTGGAATAAACCCCGGCGCTCACTGACGGCATGGCACGGCAGGTGACATACGAATTTTACCGCAGCATCCCTCGGCACGTCGCGGCATCGTGGTATCGAAATAAAGTAACATGAATTCTAAACTCATTGAAATAAGATTCAAAATAACTTGATTAGTATTAGAGATGCGACGAGTAATACTTTTACCGAGTAACCAAGTACCGAGTATACTCGGTTGAAAGTTTCTCAAACCGAGTACTCGGCCGAGTTACTCGGTTCTGTTTTGAGGCGCGAAAACGGGTTTAGACAGTTTCGCGCGGCGCTACCAGCCACCGCGAGCGAACGTCGCGGGGATCCCCGCCTTCTCCCCGCAAATTAGTCAGTTTTTATTTAACGAGAAATTCGCATTCGGCCCGCACATTAATTGCTTAAATATTTTAAAAACATTGGAAATAGATGATTGTGTACAGTGACTGTTGACACAATGAGTATACGCAAAAGATCGCGAATCTGGATGTTTTACAAGCCTGTGTTATTTTAATACACATGATCTATACATATAAAATCCTTTGTCCTGACTGACGGATCAACGCACAGCCTAAACCGCTGATCGTAGAGACCTGAAACTTGGAGGGTGTGTTCTTTGTATGACGTAGGCATCCGATAAGAAAGGATTTTCCGTAGTTCTACTTCTAAGGGGGTAAAAAAGGGGGGCAAAGTTTGTATGAGACATCGTGATTCCTTGGTCCAATCTACTTCAAATTTTGCATAAACATTCTTTAACAAAATTGATGGAAGACGTGTTTCGTATTTTATTGAAATTCATCCCTTGACGGGGTCAAAAAGTAGTAGAAAGTTATTTTGGGGGTGATTTGCTTCGAAGTTGATATCAATACTCCTTAGTGCTTTTGATTTAAATTACATTTTATTTTGACACATTGTAAACGAAACGAAACTTCAAATATTGCAAACCATTTTTGTCTACGTTTGTCAACCACGTCTTGATCTGATCTCTGATAATAGCTAATTATATGTATTAAGTATTTGCATTTCACCAAGCTTTTGCTTTTACAAGCGCAGCGTGGGACGTCCACCAACGAGATGGACGGACGTTTTGGTGAAGGCCGCAGGTTCAGGGTGGATGCAAGTCGCTTCCAACCGTAATGATTGGACGTCAATGAGGGAGGCCTATGTCCAGCAGTGGACGTCCTACGGCTGAAATGATGATGATGATGAAGCTTTTATGCGAGTTCAACCTTTTTCGAATAAAATCGAATTGAGTATTCAAATATCATTGTTGAACTCGCATAAAAGCTTGGTGCAATGCAAATACATATAAAATGCTTTGTCCTGAAGTCCTAAATGACTGACTGCCGGATTAACGCACAGCCTAAACCGCTGTATGTAGAGACCTAAAACGTGGAGGGTGTGTTCTTTGTATGACGTAGGCATCCGATAAGAAAGGATTTTCCGGAATTTCCACGGGATAAGGAATAATCGGGATTTATATATTTCATCAAGAGTGACCCTATGCCCATAACGAAGATTACTAAACTGTACAAATTGGGCATGCAATTAGACTATTAGAATATAAAGCGAATATAAAGAATTTCGAAAATTTCCACGGGATAAAGTTAAATCAGGATTTATATATGTAGGTACTCAAATCAACTGGACCATATTTCCGTAACTACAATTACTAATCTTTTCAAATACAGTATTAACGAAAATGACCATAACAACAAAAAAACTTATTGCAGGATTTTTGGAAATTCCTGTGGGATAGATAATCTCTGAAACTTCCGAGCCGATTAAAAAAAAAACTTTAACCAAAAACTTTAAATGCAAAATTCCCAAGGGATAGAAAAAAGAAAATTCAACTTCGGTGCTCATTTTAAAATGTCTTACACCAATAGAAAAGATGCACTGTCCTTAGTTAACATAGGATGCTTTTTTCCGGATAAATTCAAAATTCCCGCGGTATAGAAAATAGTAAAATTAACTTCGGGGCTGAGTTTAAAAAAAAATCACCAATAGAAAGCTTCACTATCCTTAATTGGTATAGGCTACCTACTATTTATTCGGTAAAATGCAAAATGCCCCTGGGATATTAAGAAGTGAATTTCACTTCAGGGCTGATTTGAAAATTTCTTTCACCTATTAGTGAGTAGCTACACTAACCCTTACTTACATAGACTATTTTCTCCGTGAAAAATCAAAATTCCCACGAGAAAAAAATAAGTGAACTCAACTACGCGGCTGATTTTAAAAGTTCTTTTATCGGTAGAAAGCTTTAAGGACATAGGCTACTTTTCTCGGGGAAAATGCAAAATACCCGCGGGATAAAAATAAGTGTAATTTTGCAAAGAATAAGGACAAATTTGTTGAAATTCCCGCGGGATAGGGAATAAACGGGATTTATAATATTCACTAACTGATCCTCATGATGAAATGATAATAATGATGGATGTTGCCGGTGCCGGATTTTTGTTTTATACAATGAAAGAGATGAAGAAGCTTTACCACAAATTGGAATTCTACGCGGACGAAGTCGCGGGCAAAAGCTAGTTAATAATAATTTTATTTAGACCGAGTATACTCGGCATTTGAACCGAGTTATTCGGCCGAGTACGAGTATCAAAAAAACTGCCGAGTACACCGAGTAGTAAGAGAGTACTCGGCCCATCTCTAATTAGTATAAAATCCTTTGCCATGCCACGCCGTGCCGTGCCGGCAGTGAGCGCCGGCCCTAAAGGTTTCCTCTGGCCTTGCCAACTGCCAACTTTAAAATTCGAACTTCGTGTCGTGCCGTCTCGCTCGAAGTATTTAATACGAACGAACGAGAGTGAGAGAGACGGTACGATGTGAATTTCAATTTTGAATTCGGGAGTAGCTCGAGGTCGCGTCACTGTCGTGAGATGATGTAGCGTGTAGTGCAAAGAGTATTGTAATATTATATGAACAAGAGTGGCAACTCTATGGTCAAAAATGCATGTACGGAAGGTGCTGCCGCTCTACGGCAGCTCAAGAACTAATGTGACGTATCTATAGATATATACCTATCTATATTTATATGTTGGTAGTGATGTACAGCTATAGATACGCGTACCTATAGCAATGTTCAGTCAAGGATTTTAATTGATAGGCTAATTGCCACTATTCGTATTTTAGCCGTCTAATTCAAATCAGCATATACAGTGGTGGTCATACAATTAAGAACGATTTGAAGTTTCCGATTTTTTTTTATCTAAATCATGTCATATGTCTAGTTGTGTTCCTTCTTAGAAGTAACAAGTTATGTTATAAAATAGCCACATGGATAGAGCAAACAGGATTAATAATAATAGTGTATAATTGCTAACATTTTTTTTTACAAATTTTATTTGTTCTCTATACTAATAAATTCAAATAGTAATGAAGCTGGACAAATAATTAAGAACGATTTATTAAACTGCTCGAGAGTTGTTTTATATGAAACTTAGATTAAATAAATCATATTAATGTGAAGTTGGTATAGAAAAAAAAGCAATTTAATACATTTGAACTAAAATTAATAGTTAGTAGCATGTCCACGGCTTTTAATTATGGCTTTACACCGGCGAGGCATTGAATCTATCAATTTTTGACATTTCGCAAGAGAAATAGAGTTCCATTCTTCTAAGAAAACGTCGTACAGCTCTCTCAAATTGCCACACTGTCGATTTGAAACCTTTTTCTTGACTTCGCACCAAAGATGATCTATTGGGTTAAGATCTGGGCTGTTGGCTGGCCAATCTAAGACTGAAACTGATTGTGATGTGAGGAATTCCTTAACGGTGCGTGCAGTATGCTTTGGATCATTGTCGTGCTGGAATGTCCAAATAACCGGAAGCACGTCTTCGGCATATGGTAACATTGTTTCTTGCAGTATATTTTTGTATTGGAATTGATCCATGTTTCCTTCTATCAGCCTAACAGGTCCAACGCCATGTCCAGAAAAGCACCCCCAAATTTTCACATTTCCCCCGCCATCCTTTAATGTCACTTTTGTGTACTTTGGGTCGAATGCTTTATTCGGAGGGCGTCGTACATATCGTTTTCCATCAGAACATACCCTATTTATTTTTGTCTCGTCAGAAAAAAGAACGTTTTTCCACTGTCTGACTGTCCAGTTTTCATACCTTCTTGCAAATGCAAGTCGGGCTTGCCTATGACATCGTTTCAACATAGGCACCTTTCTTGCTATCCTTCCGTTCAACTTATTTTCTACCAAACGCCTTCGAATAGTGTGTGCAGAGATTGCTGAAGGGTTGTTTTCGCCAAAATATTCTTTTCTCAACTCATTAGACCCTTTAAAAGGATTTTGTTTTGCCAAACGAACGATATTTCGATCATCTCGACGAGATGACTTTCTCTGTCTAGGTCCACGCCGAACGTTTGAAGTAGTTTGATACGTGGAAAAATGCTTTACGGCATGGAAAACCATTGTTTTTGAACATTGCAGATGGTCGGCTATCTTTTTATACGACCAATTCTTCTCGCGAAGTTTTATTATTACTTCTCTTGTAGATTTATCACAACTATTATTTTTCCCCATTGTTTTTATACGAAGTAATCACTTTTAAGACTTTAACAGCACGAAATGGCGCCAAAATTATACGAATAATAATCTACAACCACAGAGCCACACAGTGTTCTCTATTTAAATTTGAAAAAATAATAAACTATTCAGCGTTCTTAATTACGTGACCAGCCAGTAAGTACTAATACTAGGTTCAGATCGAATGTATAAAGTTTCTCTATTAATTTTTTAGCCAACAATGTTGCATAAATGAATGTACCGGTAGTACGGAAAAGTTTTGCAATACCGAAAGAAATAAAAAAAATACGGGCAATTAGTTATACTTGTTACTTTGAAAAAATCATCTCAATAAATAATCGTTCTTAATTATATGGCCACAACTGTACGAAGTATAAGCGGCTAAACCCGATTTGCATTATACGGCTAAAATACGAACATTGGCAAGTGGCCTATCAATTAAAGTCCTTGACCGTACTATTTGGTACGCCATGGCCATGGCCGATGAATGACAACTGACAAGTTTGACAAGTCAACCAAGATGGCCGCTAATTTAGTTCTTCGGCAAACACCAGAGATCGCTGTAGTCGCATGAAAAGTGATGATATATGTAAGTGTGCCCCCCCTGGTGTAGTGTATGCGTGGGTTTGGCACTCGGCAGGCGCTGCGGTTCCTGGAGCAGCAGGGCGGGTCGTTCGGCGTGCGGCGGTCGGCGCGCGTGGCGGGCGCGGCGGGCGCGTTCCACACGCCGCTGATGGCGCCGGCGACGGCGGTGCTGCGCGCGGCGCTGGCGGCGTGCTGCGTGGCGGCGCCGCGCGCGCGCGTGGTGTCGGCTGTGGACGCGCGCGCGCACGGGGACGCGCGGGCGGTGCGCGCGCGGCTGGCGCGGCACTGCGCGGCGCCGCAGCGCTGGGAGCAGACGCTGCAGGCGCTGTACGCGCGGCCGGCCGGCGAGCGCTTCCCGCTGACGGTGGCGCTGGGCCCGGGCACCGCGCTGCGCGCCACGCTCAAACAGGTCAACGCCAAGGCCTGGGACTCCTCCATACAGATCGACGTCTGAACCACCTACACCTAACGCGACTTTGTAAATATCTGTACCTAGTTATATTTAGCTTTAAGTGATGTACTGATTGTTATAATAAAGTTATAAATATTTCGAGTTAATATAAGGACATTTCTTTACCTTTTTTTCTTAGAATACCTAATCAAAAATATTGTAAACGATACCTGACCACCGTATGTCCAGCGAGCGTGACGTAAACTTGGTCGGAGGGACTTGCCTTCAAAATTAAAATTAATTAAATTTTAATTTATGAAAACAAAATACTTTCCAGATTGTATGAACTAGATCCGTGACCCGCGGCCGGCTCCGTCGGCGGCGGCGTGGTCTCGCGGCAGCAGGCGTGATATTCAATTTTTCAACCGACGAAAACAAGTCGACATGTACAGTGGTGGTCATACAATTAAGAACGATTTGAAGTTTCCGATTTTTTTTTATCCAAATCATGTCATATGTCTAGTTGTGTTCCTTCTTAGAAGTAACAAGTTATGTTATAAAATAGCCACATGGATAAAGCAAACGGGATTAAGAATAATAGTGTATAATTGCTAACATTTTTTTTTACAAATTTTATTTGTTCTCTATACTAATAAATTCAAATAGTAATGAAGCTGGACAAATAATTAAGAACGATTTATTAAACCGCTCGAGAGTTGTTTTATATGAAACTTAGATTAAATAAATCATATTAATGTGAAGTTGGTATAGAAAAAAAAAACAAATTAAATACATTTGAATTAAAATTAATAGTTAGTAGCATGTCCACGGCTTTTAATCACGGCTTTACACCGGCGAGGCATTGAATCTATCAATTTTTGACATTTCGCAAGAGAAATAGAGTTCCATTCTTCTAAGAAAACGTCGTACAGCTCTCTCAAATTGCCACACTGTCGATATGAAACCTTTTTCTTGACTTCGCAC
Organism: Archips xylosteana; assembly: GCA_947563465.1. Lineage (NCBI taxonomy): Eukaryota > Metazoa > Arthropoda > Insecta > Lepidoptera > Tortricidae > Archips > Archips xylosteana. The sequence goes on along the minus strand of OX387344.1, from coordinate 26,063,779 downwards.
CAAAGATGCTCTATTGGGTTAAGATCTGGGCTGTTGGCTGGCCAATCTAAGACAGAAACTGATTGTGATGTGAGAAATTCCTTAACGGTGCGTGCAGTATGCTTTGGATCATTGTCGTGCTGGAATGTCCAAATAACCGGAAGCACGTCTTCGGCATATGGTAACATTGTTTCTTGCAGTATATTTTTGTATTGGAATTGATCCATGTTTCCTTCTATCAGCCTAACAGGTCCAACGCCATGTCCAGAAAAGCACCCCCAAATTTTCACATTTCCCCCGCCATGCTTTAATGTCACTTTTGTGTACTTTGGGTCGAATGCTTTATTCGGAGGGCGTCGTACATATCGTTTTCCATCAGAACATACCCTATTTATTTTTGTCTCGTCAGAAAAAAGAACGTTTTTCCACTGTCTGACTGTCCAGTTTTCATACCTTCTTGCAAATGCAAGTCGGGCTTGCCTATGACATCGTTTCAACATAGGCACCTTCCTTGCTATCCTTCCGTTCAACTTATTTTCTACCAAACGCCTTCGAATAGTGCGTGCAGAGATTGCTGAAGGGTTGTTTTCGCCAAATAGTACATTACTGCAGAGGCCGGGACTTAAGGGGTTGCCGGCCGAGTATCTAAGTTGACGGCCGAGTGGTACACGAGGCCGGCATGATACGAGGCCGGCAACCCCTGTTCCGGCCGAGGCTTGTATAGTGCTTTTCTCAAACATGCACCATCACCATCATCATCATCATCATCATCATCGTCGTCGTCATCATGATGGCGATGGTGATGATGAAGTTGATGATGGCGGTGATGATGATGATGGTGGTGACGATGATGATGATGATTATGATGGTGGTGATGATGATGGTGATGAATGATGATGATGGTGATGATGATGATAATGGTGATGATGATGATGATGATGATGGTGATGAATGATGATGATGGTGATGAATGATGGTGATGATGGTGATGAATTATGATGATGGTGATGATGATGATGATGATGGTGATGGATGATGATGATGGTGGTGATGATGATGATGATGATAATGATGATGATGGTGAAGATGGTGAATGATGATGATGGTGATGAATGATGCTGATGATGATGATGATGATGATGGTAGTGGTGATGAATGATGATGGTGATGATGATGATGATGAACGATGATGATGATGATGATGGTGATGAATGATGATGATGATGATGATGATGATGATAATGATGATGATAGAGATGATGATATTGATGGTGAAATATTTCTCTAGGCAGATCACCAT